>CM055846.1:33642582-33755082 GCA_029490765.1 Euthynnus affinis
TTGAGTCAACTGAAGAAAGAGAAAGCTGAGAGAATATTTTTGTGTAATTTGGGTGAACTGACCGTTTTAAAGCATCCCTTCACACCCTCTCCACACTAATGCTGATTAAAAAAAAGCGAAGTTTTATCAGATTGCTCTGATAAAACTTGCCAATCCACAATGATATGCCAAAACAAAAGGAAAAATTAAGCGTCAACACTGAGACTATTTGTAGGTAATAGAACGAATGAAGACTAAATTGATCAAACTAAGGCCTAGTTAACATTTGTTTACATAAGTTAAGTGATTCCAACAAAACAATAACATAACAAAATATTGCATTGCGATGTAGCCCAGTTTCTGTGTACTGGAATCTTTCTGAAGAACTGATTCTGCATGCTTGACCTTGATACAGATTTCCTGGCTACCCACGCAAGAAAAAAATGCTCCTTGTGATATAATTTGTTTGTATCTGATCAGTGTGAGTATTTAAGTTGCCTGAAATTAAAATTGAATATTCTGTACCCATTATTTTGCGCCCTTGCAGACAGGCAACATTTGGTTAAGTTAAAGCATGGGATGTATATTTGACCAACCAACCAAAGAATCTGTACTCTGCTGCACAGCAGGTGTGCAGCCCAACCTACATTGATGTTGATCATTTTGCTGCAGCCAACCTTTTGTCCCAGACAGAGCAGTCTAACTCTGTTTTGTTGCAGACAAATACAACACTTCAGACAATATATATAAAGTATATCACATATAGCAGCATTGTTTCAATGGGATTGTATTTATGAGAGTTGTTTCATTCCAAAATCGATGGGGAAACATCTTTGCCAAATAATGAATGTAACAGATGAGTCACATTACAGTAAACAGCAGAATATACTATTTATTTTTTTAATTTGAGTGTGAAGTCCTGACCACTGCTGCTTGCAGAACAAACGTAAATTCAAGATTTGTTGGTCAAAGTCTTGTGACTCATTTAAAGTTCAAATGACATCTGTATCTAAAACTGTGTAGTTTATATTTTCTTTGTTTTGTTCGTTTTCTTCTAACGGTTAATAACATTTATTTTCAGTTTGTCTATAACTGTTAGTAATGTTTATTTTCAGTATGTTTATAACCGTTAACTAGAAAATTTCTGCGGCAGAAATTTTGAAAGTGACATGGGCCAGTCATGTGTGAGGGAGCCCCAGTGGCTGATGGGGGACACTCACCTGGGAGGAGCCAATGATATTTGTGTCATTAATGGCTCCGTTATGATTTCAGGCAGCAGTATGGCTGTTAATTATTTGTGCTGATCATTACACTTTGTGTGTGTTTCTGCACCCTTGTATACACAAAACATAAAAATATATAAGCATATATATATAATTCTAATAATACAATATATTACATGGTCATGATGTGGAGTCACAACATGTACATAATAAATATAATTTATGGGTTTTCTACATCACCAGGGGAACACCTATAGATTAAGAATAGATTTCTTAATACATTTCAAATATTGAAAAAAAGAACACCTTAGAACAGTTGTTTTATCTATCTATCTATCTATACACATACACGTACACCAGCAAGGGGTATGAATCATTTCGGGCTTGACTGTATGTATATGGTCCAATAGATAGTAGAATATAGATATAATACAATATATATGAAGTTCTCTGTAGTTTCTAATAGTGGACTCTTACTTGTACGAAAAGAATCTGAATACCTCTTCAACCAATAGCATTACATTACTACACTAACAGTATTTACTGAAAGAAGGTTAGTTTTAATCTGTGATGTCATCTACCTGTTTGGCCAGTGAGCCGTCACTGCCGTTCAAATGCACAAGACTCCTTTGACAGAGACTAAATTTACTTAGCAGAGCACAGATCTACCACTACCTCACACACTCTTTTCTTTTTTTTTTTTTTTTGGCGTTACTGTGAGGTACTTTGTTTCAGGAGGGGATCTGAAAACTTCTTCAGCTGCTGAAACTTACCCAGTCACACACACAGACTAAGCAGCTACCTCTGCTATAGCAGCACCTCCTGTACTCCATCTTAAATGTATGTTTTTAATTTTTTCCAAAGGAGTCTTGTCTCAATGCAAATCATATTTATGATGTCCTCAAACACTTTTAACTCTGAAAGTGACAGAAGCAAACACGAGCACTTTAAAGGAAGTTGATAGGAAGTTTCGGGCCATATGTATACTGTTCTTGCTCAGTCGTATCTTTTTTTGTCCATATTAATCATTTATGCACTAAAACATGAGAGAATAATGTCTAGATTCAAGAATAGTATAGGCTAATGTCACTAAGATAACAAAGTTGAGATGAAATATTATCTTACCTCAATCAGATGACTGAAGTTGTGGTTGGTATGCACTGCCCTCTGATTTAGGCAGATCAGCCAGCACACGCGTAGCTTCACACACCAGATACACACACACCCACACGCACGCAGGCAAGCCCACACGCACGCAGGCACGCCCACACGCAAACCCACACACAGACTTGCTCTGCTCACCATGGCAACCCATGCGCGAGTGCACGCATGCATGTGTTGGTGTGTAAAGTTGTCATTTGTCAAAGCAGAGTGAAAATGTGAGCCTGTCAAAAACGGCATTTTTGGAAAAGATCCATCTCAGAAATCTGAGCAGACGAGGGCCACCGCAAGATCCTTCTACACAATATTGGTGGTCTTCAAGTGCCAAGACCCAAAAATATGGATGGGAGAGCAAGAGAAAAAGGATGTTAGTTCAGCTCTCCTCCTGAAATCTCTTCCTTGATTGATATGGGAGTCTGTGGCCGGTAACCCCTTCACAAAAGGGCTGAAGGTTCAAATTCTGTGTCTGAGCTATGGTTGGTGGTTTAAATTATGTAGCACAAGTGTGACTACTACTGTGGAAAAAATTATTTGTGTAGACCAAAATATGTGGCTGAAAGGATGATTTATTGAGAATTTTTAGGGCCCAAGCACTGACTGGTGCGAAGGCTCTATTGCATCTGAAGGAATTATTTTTATTGTTCTCTATTTTTATTTTTATTTTTATTAGGGCCCAAGCACCAAACGGTGTGAAGCCCTCTTGTTTTGTAGCAATTATTATTCTCTACTGTTGTTGTTATTGATTATTATTATTATTATTATTATTATTATTATTATTATTAGGCATAGGAGATGAAAAGTTATTAAAATGATGAGTGTGCAACATTCCAAGGGGGCGTGGCTGGGCGGCAAATTTTGATTCTTCGCCATGAAAGTTGAAATGGCTTTAACTCTGGCATACATGATCTCAAGAGACCCAAATCTTTTGTGCTTCATAAGAGTCCTGCTGACAATACATCCATGTGTCAGTACTGGATCTGAGTCATAGTGCCACCTACTGGCAACAGGAAGTAACATGTTTTTCACTTTGACGCTCTGTGGGCAACACTGTGTCCACTGGATCCACCTCAAATTTGCTTAGAACACTCTCAAGACCTTGGCATTTCTATAGTCTGAAGTTGGTGACATTATGTTGAAAGGTGTTGCCATGATGACGTGGTGAATTTCGATGTCTTGCCAGGAAATTTCAAAGCCTACCAAAATACCTTGTATTTCAATCAACTCCTCCAACAGAATGCATCGTAAAGACTTCAAAATCAGTGTGTGTCATCTAGCATAGTTCATGATCAAAAGTTATTAAAAGGTTTAGTTGTCATTGAAGCATGTGGCAGTGGCATTGTGTTCTGATGTTTCGCCACATTTTACATTTTTGAGAAGACTCCTGGACTAAACATGTCTACATGACAATATTCAGTCAGTGATGCAAACTGGCTCCATAGCGCCCCCTACAACATTTGAACGCAGCAGCCCAACAGCAGGTGAAATGGCAGACAAAGGAATCAGTGTTTATCTCCTCCTTGCACTGTCTGTAAACAGCCTGGGTCTGAATACATCTACATGCCCATGACAGAAGCTCTTTGACTGCGCCATGCCTGGACGTGCACAAGGATGCAAGGGCCCGATCATTGCAGCTTTAATTTTTTTTTTTTTTTTTTTCAGAAAAATTTAAGTCTATTCCACTTAGCGATGAGGTCACCCACTCTAGCTCTGAATATTCCGCACAGTACACACTCATGTTAAACTCATTTGTCCAAAATTGGGCATGAAACTTTAAAACTCACAGATAAAAAAGTATAAAGATTTCAAAAAGTTGAATACAAATTTATTAGCTGACAAGCTTGTGCACAGTTTCAATGAAGTCGTCGTCCCCCCCCCCCCCTTCATTTCCGATAGCAAATTTTTCACGACTTAGGTCTGTTTGTCTGTCTATCTCAGACAAGATATCACATGATTTACACATGTTTTTTGTGTATTTTATTAGTATACAGAGATATGTAAAGTAGCACAAAGCTTATAATGTGATACAGGAAAAGATCAGTGCTGAATATTAGAAATGTTCACATCAGAAAGTATTAATGCATGTATCAAAACACAACTTGCACACTCTTATCTATGTGCTCAACATACAAAATACAGTCTACAAAGCTGACATGTTAACATGAACACAGAAACCCATGGTTCAGATCGTATCACGTATTTGAGTCATTGATTGGATCATTTTTAGGATCAACAAAGAAAAGGGGAAGACAAAACTTTGCTTTCCATTTATTCTGGAACACACTTACAGCCAGAAACGGCAAGGAACTCTTGCCCACTGTCTTAAATGAAACTTTTTAAGACGTCCAATGTTTAAATAAAATAAATTCATATATAAATATAAAAATATATATTTATATATATATAAATATAAAATATTCAATGCTGAGTTATTGCAATATGAGACATGAAACCTTTTTTAAACACAATAGTGAATGAAACAGCCTCTGTCCACATCAAAATTTAATAACATTGACCGCCAATGTCAGTTAGCAGCTAGACGCTAATTAGCTGCTCAGCTGCAGCATGTTAAACAGCAGGTAAATGCAACTCAAATGTGAAATTGGACCCATTAGATGCTGGTTTGATTGTTGCTCTTCAAAATCCCTGTTAGGGACACATTGTCTGCCCATGACTTGTACTTACAACAGTTTGTTTACTTTGTCTTAATTGAGACATTAAATCTTACAATTAATCCGCAGTTCATATACCTGCCGAACTGTGGGGAGGCAATCAATATAGATCATGGATCAACTATGATCCATTACACCACTGGTAAACAATTGCTATTCTAGTTACTTTAAGTTTATTAATCAATACAGGACTGAGTTTAAAAACTAACTAAAGAAACTGTCAGAAGGAAGCAGCCAGACCTCCGGCACATGAAATACACAACATCAAGCGGAACATCCACGGCACTCACCGTTTGGCCGTGGTAAGGTATGATTCCTGCCCTCTTATGTACTCGACAAATAAAAGCTACTTAGTCGTATTTGATTGATTTTCTCCGTTTAGTTTACAAAACATCGTTAAATGGCAACAGCTATTGCTGTGAAGAGTGTGATTTGTGAAACCACGATATAAACGATATAGCATAAAATGATTTTACATTTTGACGCCCTGTGAGAAACAGTGATTGGATCCATCTCACATTTAGACTGCATTCACACCAAATCTGGCGGTGCGGCGAAAACGCTAGTCGTTCCGTTTATCTGAATGGGGGGTAGTGCGGCCGCTGTGGTGCTGCACCGGACTGCGGCCGGAAAAGTTGAGCCGGAGTCAACTTTTGGAAAACCGCAACTCAACATCACGCTGCTGTGGCCAATCACGTAGCTCCACGGTTAGACCAGAAGAGGAAAGATGTTTATTTACTATGTAGCATTGTAGCATTTCAGCGTTCTGCTTCGGACCGATGATTAATTGATTGACTGATATTAGTTTATTACAAAGATGATGGAGGAGAGACTCATCGCTGCTCTGAGTAATTTCCCAGAGCTGTACAACCGTCTGAGTGCGTCGTCTTTTTCTTCTCTTTTGTTCTCTTTTTGTTTCATGGCGGTTGGCAAACTACTTTCATACTTTTAACTAATTTTATACCTTCTGGTCTGGGAGGATTAGCAGATTATTAGCAGATTACAACGTGACGTTGCACAAATGGCCCACGTAGTCACTCGCCCACAAATCCAAACTGACCGGCAGCGATTTGCAGCACCACGGGATCTGGTGTGAATTCAGCCTTACTCAGAATAGTCTCAAGACCTTGGAGTTTGTATAGCCTGAATTTGACATTTTGTTGAAAAGTGAAATTTCAAAGCCTCATAACTTGACTCCACATGGTCTGATCTTTTCCAAATTTCATATGCTTGTTAAGAGTCGCTGTCTGAAGACGCATACAGCCTATATTTAGTGACAGTCATAGCGCCACCTAATGGCAACAGCAACTATCATGTGTTATATTTGGTCTAATTACTCCTAGTAAATTTGACTTGACTCAGCTAAGATGTAAGATCTTGGTGATTCTACATTTAGCAGTTCATGACCCATAATCGAAAGCCAGTGCCATGGAGACACATTGTTCGCCATGAAATACGATGCTCTTTTTGAGGGACTAGGGATGGTTCTACAGTCATGAAATTTGACACACATGTCTGGAGTGACACCAGTTAATCATGGATAGGTCATTTCCATGGTCATGGCAGTATGATGAAAATTTCAAAATTGAAGCCTGGCCTTCCAGATTAACTTAACAAAATGAAATTCACAGGGCATATGTTTCATGTCCAGACACACTAAAAAGCCTCCTGGAGCCATGCTTTAAGTCCTACAGGACTTGGCCATTTCTGAAAAACTAGTCAATTTTTGCATTTTTGGCCATTTTCAGGCCTTTTATTTTAACCAACTCCTACAGAATTCATCATAACTTTAAAATCAGTGTGTGTTATCTTGAATAGTTCATGATCAAAAGATATTAAAAGATTTCATTATTGTTGAAGCGTGTGGGCATGGCATTGAGTTTTGATGTTTTGCCATGACAGAGGAAATTGCTTTAACTTTAGTGTACATGGCAGCAGGTAAAATAGTGGGCAAAGGAAGTGATGTTTATCTCCTTCTTGTACTGTCTGAAAACAGCCTGAGTCTGGAGACATCTACATACGCATGACGGAAGCCCTTCAACTACGGCGCCCCAACTTGGACAAGGATGCAAGGGCCTGATTATCACTACTTTCAGCTTTGTTTTTTTTTTTCTTTATCCGATTGCATCCAATCATAAGATCATCTTAAAGCAAATCCAAACTTACCACTGCAAGTTTAAACAAGGTGCCACAATGCGTAGTCTTAAAGTTTTCTTTTTTTGTACTGCAAATCTAGAATACTAATCGGTTATCATCTTCCACGTTCCCATGTTGATGCATGTTGGCCATCAGCTGGCTGTTGGCCTGGGTCTTTGCAGTGTGTTCAAGTGAAAACTTTTAAGAGAAGGCACAAGGTAATGTAATTCATTTGATGAGTCAGCCATCATTGTTGGAAGTTATTTGAGGTCGGCTTGGTGTTTCAGGGCTCTCAGTGATAGGTTTGTTCAGAGTGAACCAGAGAGTGAACAATATCTGCTTTGATTTAAATGGGGACAAAATGTATGGTATGTCACAAATATCTCAAACATACCATGACATTACGTTGTATTTTATATTTCAACGAGATAAGCCAATCATTACATAAGAACTGTTGTGGGGGGTTAAGTTCTCTACTATGTTTATTTACAAATGTTCATGCTAAATGAAATTTGTCCCACTGTATTTGACATGAATTGCAATTTCTTGAAACGAGGAACTAAACATAATTGTAAGGGATGTCCTGATCAGTCCCTTTTTAAATATTTAGTTTGATCTCACTGTTTTTTTTTTGTTTTTTTTTTTTTTACAAAAACCACTTATTCTGAATACAGAAGGCCCTGGCTCAAAACTACAAAAGTTAAGGATAAAATTATAGACATGATACTAATGAAAATTAAACTGGGAGAATGGGACTCCTGAAATTGACATGAAGCTATTAGTTGGAAAGACGACTTCTCACTTCTCAGGGTGTTCCTGAGTCTCCAAAAACATTCAGTAACATTCAATACCAATACCTAAGTTTAATTGAGGTCCGTAATTAAATTAGTCTCAGGATTAACTTTAGTGAAAGCTGATATGACTTATTGCTGGCATAAAACACGACAAAGTTGCTACCTGAATGTCTTGTATACTGCTGCTCTTTAGTAATAAGAATGAGAGCACAGTGAATCATAGTCTTTCCCCCTTTGCTCCGCCCACATTCACCGCAACTTTCCTGCCGCTGGCTTTTTCATGTAACCTCCCATGCTACGCACACAAAATACACACTGCCCTATTCCTTAAAAGGAGTTACACTACCAAGAGTTTCCTAGTCAACGTCACAGAGGTTAACTCAAGTTTCGGAACAGCATGGCTCAGATACTTTCAATGCTATTGATTTCTGAATTAATATTTGGCAATGCAGAAAAAAACTTTGACCTGGTGGGGGTTTTCATTGGCCTAGCAGCCCACTGAGCATGTACAATTGAGGGGAAACGCTGCTAATTTTCAATCGTAGGCTTATATGCAGAAAAAAAGCGCTGTATGCTGTTATACAGGAGAGCAGCACTGTATCAGTAGCACGCTTAGGTGGACAAAAACAGCGATCAGATTTTGATCAGGTTTATTTTAGTTGATATGATCCATTAAACTATGGCTTGATTGGCCCTGATTCAAGACATCTCTGGTTATTATAAAACCACTTTGACGGCAGAAGCCAAGAGTATGAGAATATGTTTCCTACTACAAAATGACAATGTTGGGCAGTTGCAGGCCATGGTGTCTGGGCATATTGTAGGAATTTAAGCCCAATGAGGTGCTTGTTTTCTGGCAAAACATGTTGTCTGTGTGAGTACTATGCAGAAGGAGCAAAACTGAGTATGGTTTAGTTGTGTATGAAGCAAATGTACATGATTATTCTTGGATGAAGAAAAATGACTGTATGAGCCTGCTGAAGCATGTCAAGATATTTTCCAGGATTTACATGGAGTGCTGTGCAAGGATGAACACAAAGATTTGTGTTTTACTAGTACAAGAGATGTAAGTACAGTCAATTGCTTTGTTTCTTGCTTCAACCCTGATGCTCTTAGCTCCGGTGTTGAATGTTAGAAATGTCTGCTAAACTACTTTTAAACCAGATGCTGGTACAACATCCTCTACCATTCAGTTTGATTGACTCTCACCTAACAGCGTTGTCAGCAGCCAGGCAGGAGAGATGATATGTGGTGGAAGATTTTGAAACTGAACTAATACCAAGTTGCCCACTTCTTATTTCTGTGTGGAAATCTGATGAAGAATAGCATTAAAACATGAGTCATGTTGGCTGTTAAAGGAGTTTAGTGTGGGGAGAATACTTTGCAATTGTGTTGGTTAGTGCTGTAACTGGGAGGAGGGTCTAGGGTTGGGAGGCTATATTTAAGAAACATCAGTAACGGTATTAAGTATTTGTAAAAAAAAAAAAATATTCTCATGTGGTAGTGTTTATTGTGTTGTAAGAAAGTGTATCTGTATATACAGCTCAGGAAGTATTCAAACCCCTTCACTTTTTTCACATTTTGTTACATTGCAGCCTTATGGTAAAATCATTTTAATTCACTTTTTCTCTCATCAGTCTACACTTAATACCCCATTACAACGACAAAAACAAAATTTTATTTGCAAATTAAAAAGGAAAAACTGAAATATTACATTGACATAAGTATTCAGGCCCCTTGCCATGACTATGAAATTTAGCTCAGGTGCCTTCCATTTCTCCTGACCATCTTTGAGATGTTGCTACATCTTGATTGTAGTCCACCCGCGGTTAAGTCAATTGATTGGACATAACTTGGATGTGAAATCTTATATAGACAGGTGTGTTCCTTTCTGACAATGCACATCGGAGCAAAAGTCAAGCCAAAGAAAATGCCTACAGAGCTTCAGAGACAGAGTTGTTGAGGCACAGCTCTGGGAAAGGCTACAAAAAATTCTGTAGCATTGAAGGTTCCCAAGAGCATAGTGGCCTCCATAATCCTTAAATGGAATAAGTTTGGAACAACTAGGACTCTTTGTAGAGCTGGCTGCCCAAGAGAAGGGCGTTTGTAACAGAGGTGACCAAGAACCTGATGGTCACTCTGGCTGAGCTCCAGAGGTCCTCTGTGGAGATAGGAGAAATTTCCAGAAGGACAAGCATCACTGCAACACTCCACCAATTTGGGCTTTATGGCAGGATGGCCAGACTGAAGCCTCTCCACTGTGGAAAGCCCACTTGGAGTATGCAAAAAAAGCACTTACAGCACTCTCAGACTGAGAGAAACAAGATTCTCACCGTCTGGTCTGATGACACCAGTCAATATCTAATGACACCAAGATTGAGGAAACTAGGCACCACTTAACACCTGCCTAGTACCATCCCAACGATGAAGCATGGCGATGGACCATGCTGTGGGGTTGTTTTTCAGTGGCAGGGACTCGGGGATTGATCAGGGTTGAGGGAAAACAGAATGGAGCAAAGTACATAGTTATCCTTGTACAACGTGATTTAGCCAAGTGGAACGTGTTCCTAGATCAACATCCACATTGTGGTCCTGGATCAACATTGTGATCAACAATCACAGCCCTCTGACATCATCAGTTTGCTGCTCCTGTGATTCTCTCAAAATTTCTTTTTGACCATTGTCTTCTCTGGTTTCATTCAGTTCACAATCACAATCTTCACCTTCCTTGATTTCTTTCTTTCCTTGTATATTTTCACCTGTGCCTTTTTTTTTTTCCAATTCTCTTCTCTTTCGGGTCCTGTTTGCACTTTTTATGATCTTGTCTCTTGTTCCTTATTTGGCTGCTTTTTCATATTTTTTGCCTCATTCTGTCCTCTGTCTTCTTGCAGCTCATTCCTTGTTGTGCTTTCTCTTGTCACTTTGGTTTCGTCATAATTTGTCATTAGTTGAAACAGGCTATTTTCTTCTTCCCCTGCTATTTCAAGCATTTCAGCAAATAAATAACATTGAAATTATCATTTGGTTTGAGATCAGTATAAGTTATTATTATGAGTAATTTAGATTACTGCTTGATAATCCTATTGTTTTTTTGGAGTTTTTTAAGTGAATAGGGTTGAACTTCAAAGCAGCAACCTTAATATGAATGCTAAAACACATCATTTGGGTTGACAGAGTAAAAGCAGAAGCTGCACACCAATGATGTCAGAGGGCTGTGATTGGTTGATCTCAATGTTGATCCAGAATTGCAATGTGGATGTTGATCCAGGAACAGGTTTTACTTGGCTAAATCAGATCATATAGATATCCTTAATGAAATCCTGCACAGGAGCTCAGACTGGGCCGAAGGTTCACCTCCCAACAGGACAATGACCCTAAGCATACAGCCAAGACACAATGCAAGACAAAGCATCTCTGGAGAGACCTGAAAATGGCTGTCCACCAATGTTCCCCATTCAGCCTGACAGAGCTTGAGAGGATCTGCAGAGAGGAATGGTGGAAAATCCCCAAATCCAGGTGTGCAAAGCTTGTTGTGCCATACCTAAGAATACAGCTGAAACCACCACCAAAGGTGCTTCAAGTGTGGTCTGAATGCTTCTGTCAATGTAATATTCAATTTTTTCCTTTTTAATAAATTTGCAAAAATGTCTCAATTCTTTCTTTGCTTTATTATTATGGGGTATTGAGAGGAGATTCATCAAGGTAAAAATGAATTTAAATGATTCTAGCATAAGGCTGCAACATAAAATGTAAAGGAGTGTGAATTCTTTCTGAATGCACTGTATGTATGTACGTGTGCGTGTTCTTCACAACACAATAAACACTACCACATTCTGAAGAAATTGCATGTGAGAGCTGCTGCTGCCGCTGCATGTTTCTGCTTCAACAGCAATTTTTCAAAATTTAGTAGCACCACCTGTAGGTGAAATTGTCTCCAATATTAGACTTCAGCATCCCCATCAATTCAACTTTGCTGAATTTGTTACCATAGAATATTATATTTAAGAGATATGGTGCTTAATAAGTAGTATGATGGTGTTTCAAGGTCAGACTAGCCTACAGACTAGTATACAACACATGGTAACTGATCACATGGTGGCACTGTTTGTGCCATTTTATTATATGTTAAGCATTTTCACATGGGACACCTTCCATACATTGCTCCCAGACTTTCCATTATAAATTTAAAAAAATATATGAAATCATTGATACATTTCACAATAAAGAGTATACATCTCCTTAAGGAGCATGATGTATGATTAAGGAGATGTATGATTTGACGTTGAAACAAAGTCAATACGACAAGTCATATTGGATTCCAAAAAAACGTGTATGTATAATAAAGAATGAGCAAGCTGCCTCACAGCTCTCATACAATAAATAGACATTTTATTAGTTTAATTTATGAAATTAAACTGGAATTAAAAAATGTCCAGATAAGAATGTCCTTATGAAGTTTAAAAAAACATTCTCCAAACACCTCACCTGTTGTATACTGCAATTCACTTTTGAAAAAAATGATGCACATATTGCACACACGCAATATGTGCATCATTTTTTGTTAAATATTGTGCTGCAATAAATCTTTACACCCGTAACTGACATCAAGACCAGATAAGTACTAGGGTTGATATTGATGTGTTTAGAGTTAAATGATGCTGTTTAGTATCTTAGTGTTGCTTCTGAACTATATAATGCTTATAAATGTGTGCTTAGCAAGCACTTGCTCACATGTTATATTTGAAGCTCACTCTTGATTTTTAATGAGATAAATTGAATTGTTGTGAATTCTTGCTTTTAAAATATCTTGTTGGTCAGCCCATGCTGTCTTACATGCCCTCTCTACTCTTGGATTTTACCAGAATATCCAAATATACTACAATTTGAAGTCCCTGAGTTGAGCTCAGTTGGTCTTGTGTGCTTATTTAGTAAAAGAAGTCTCAATAGATCCATCCATGTTTTAGAATTTGGGGTGCTCTACAGAGAAGGAGCATGTATATTTAGTGATGCAATGTTGTGAGTCTGGGACTGCCGTTGTTTGGGTAGCCCGATGTACTTTTGCAAATACTTGTGGTTTTGCTCCAGTACAAGAATGTGTGTAAATTTTTAATTTGTTGGCTTCTTAAATGCTAATGAGCTCTGCAATAAACTACCACATTATTTCACAACTAACGTTATGCCTGGAGTGTGTTACAGCCTTCTTTGTTAGCAGATATTCTATATGCATTCTTTGTTTTTCTAGTGGAAGAGGGACACCCTTGGTCTCTCTACCATCTGCTGCCCCAATTCCCCACTCCCCCACTCACCAAGGTCTTTTCTGAGCCATGGTGTTGCCTGTCTGCACTGGCCTTCATTGTCACTGTCAGACATGATGTCGAAGTTTCAACATTTCTACGTTTCCATAGACACTTTTGGCTTCTTGTTGTACAGGGTTGATCTTTCCATGGTTGTCCTGACAGAAGAAAATCACAGTCTTTTGTTTTCTTCTAGACTGATGGCCAGAATGATCATTCTGTACCACAAAGATTTAAAGTGGATTTCTTTGCCTGTGTAGGTCCAGCCTTGGATGTACAGAAGGAGATGCCTACCCTAGCTGTACAGGATTCTGTTAGGTGTATCAAAGGGAGCAAACCATGTGGGTGCAACCAGAAGTTCCTGTTGTACTCATGCTAACTGTGACTGAAGGTGGATAGAGGCTGTGTGATTTTGACCCCTGCCCCTCTACTGTCTGCCCTAGTGTTTAGACTCGTCAGTGGGGAAGAGGAAAAGAAGCTTGGCTGTTAGCTCTTCTCAGGACCCATCTTTCTCAGGATTAAACCAGGTGTGACCTTTACCACAACACCAGCTGCCTCACAACAGCAGTTGTCGCTTTGCAATCATACCTAACTACACAGGTTTATAGTGAATCAGACCACCAGCACCCATCTTGCATTCAAAATACCCAATATATGTACTCCTCCACCAAGTGTGCACTTCATTATAGTGGGAGAGGAAACAAGGGGTCCTAGCCCCTCTTGTCCTGGCTCAGATGGCCTCTTACCTCCCTTCAAGGCCAGTTCCAGTCTCTTTCATGTGATGTTTGGCCTATTAGTAGTGAAAGTATTCGTCTAAGTGGAATGCAAGGGTTGTTTCTGTAGTAATTTATATTGAGCCAAAATCACACCTGATCTCAGGGTTAAGGCAGTATTGAAACTGATTTAATCTGATCCTATATTGTTAGATAGCAGTCGTGCTGGCTAAGACTAACAGTATGTCATACAGAACTGACTTTTCTTAGCAATTGTATTGATAAATGCGGCATGTGTCCTATTGGAAAAAGGACAGAAAAGCTCTTGTGCTGAGGAAGCTTCTGGAACCATATTGTAATAATAATTGCAAACTTTCTATTCTTTCATGAAATCTCAACTGAGCTGAAAGATGCATATTAGAAAAAAAATCCAACAATTGATAAAAATCTGTGGTAATATTATAAAGTAAACTATCACTAACATTTATTTGATGTCGATGCTAAGCAAACTTGTCATGGGTGTCATAAGGGCTTACATTCTAATATCCAGTGGCAGGACAGTTCATGGGTATAAAATCTGAAGCCAGTATCACCAGTATTCTTGTAGCAATATTATTAACATCCGAAAAACAAAAAAAGAGTCTTTGGAAGACAATGTTTTGGCTGAAATATAAAATAAAAATAATCTTTCATTAAGGAAGTGGCAGGTCATTTAAAACTATACAAGCAAGTAAAAGCACTCATGCCAATAATATTCAAACTAATTTAAACCCAGTTCTTTGTGTAAAATGTGTCTAACTTGTGAATATGATACAAATTTAAATAAGTAGGTGATTTACAGCCATTACATGGAAAAAATATTGGCACCTGTCCGCATTTTTCACTTTTTTTGTGTGTGAAAAAAGAAGTTAATTCTCCCTATATTAAGTTGAGAGTGACAGATTATATGGTATCCATCCTTCTTCATTTTACATTGAATATACTTTGCTTTTGATTTACAACTTAACATACTATTTCAAATAATAAAACAAATAATTGGCACAACTAAAAATATTGGTACCCTTAACTTAATGCACAGCCTTCGGAGGCAATAACTGCAATCAAGAGCTTTGTGTAACTCTGAATAAGGTTTCTACACTTCTCCACTGATAGTTTAGCTCACTCTTCTTGAGCAAACTGCTCTAGTTATCTCAGGTTTGATGGGTGCCATCTCCCAACTGCAAGTTTCAGCTCTTTCCACTCTAGGGTGCTTTTTGATGTTGTTTATTATTATTATACTGTTGGAAGACCCATGACCTGCAACTAAGGCCTGGGACAATCTGGCAGCACATGTGTCATGGAACCGCTTGCTTTTCATTCCAGTGCCTATTCTAACAGGTTAGAGCAGCCACACAGCCTGCGTGAGATGTGTGTCATCTAGAGAGTTGGGGTCTCGCCTGTTTTTTTGGCACGACACGTGCGGTTCTCAGCAAAGATAGACAGAGAAAATTAAGTGTCACTACTGCAGCAGAGTGGGGAACCTCTCCGGCGTCGAGAGTCAGTGACACACAAAGCTTCTTTTCTTGACTCCTTCTCACTTTCTGTGATGTTAGTTCAAACTGGGGTTCTTGCCTGTTGTTTCACCTGCTTCCAGGTGGAGACTTGGTGGTGTTACTTTCCTCATTTGTTTTTATTTATTTTTCTTTACAGTGTGTTTGGCTCAGTTGGGGAATTTGATGTCATCTGGAGGGGTTTTGCTCACTTGGAGCAATGACAGAAGGGTTTAACTGGTGGAATGATCAATATAATCAATTTAAAAAAAAAAAAACAACAACAAAAATAACTTGTTCTTTGTGAGGACTGTATGTGGCTGACACAGAAATATCCCCAACCAAACCCCACCATGCCCATCAGAAAGAAAGCTGCTTATTATTATTTTAATTATATTATTTATTTTGAACAATTAAGCACATGCTTAACCTTTTTCTGACTAAACTAAATATAAATTAAATTTATAATGATATAATGAATGAATGAATGATATGCGATATATGCTATTATTGATGGCCATTGTCAAAGCTGAACTCTGTGTGGAAAGATAGAGCTGGCAGCAGAGGTGCTGCAGAGGCAACTCTGTCTGGACACACTGTGTGGACACTGCAAGCGTGAGAGATGCAGCAGTTCAGTGACTCACATGCACTTCTGAGGTTCACTCAGGTTGTTTGTCCCAGGCGTAAGACAGCTTTCTGACACTGGGCTGTATGTTTCACTCCAGAATGCCTTATTAGTGTTCTGATTTCATTGTACCCTGCACAGATTCAAGGCACCCAGTGCCTGAGTCAGCAGGGCAATGCTAAAATATCACTCCTCCTCCATGTTTCACGGTACGCATGGATTTCTTTTCTTTGAAGGCTACATTTTTTTTCTTATGTAAACATAAGGTTGGTGTGATGTACAAAAAAAACTTAATTTTGTTTCATCTGTCCAAAGTGCATTCGTCCCAGAAGGACTGGCTTTTCAACATGCATTTTGGCAAAGTCTGGTCTGACTTTTTTGTGTCTTCCTCTTTGAAGTGGTGTCTTCCTGGATCATCTACCATGGAGCCCATTTTCGTTCAGACAGCAATGGATAGTGCGACTTGAAACTATTATACCTTGAACTTGAAGATCAGCTTGGATCTGTATTTGTTTTCCTTGGTTCTTTCTAGACCATTTGAGCACTCCTTCTGCTCAATCTTGGGCCAAGTTTCCCCCTGCGACCCCTTACAGAGATGTTGGTTACAGTTCCATGGGCCTTAAACTTTGTAATAATAATGGCAACAGTGATCAGAGGAATGTCAAGCTCTTTGGAGATGGTATGTCAACCTTTATGTTGACCATGCTTGCGCATTACCTTTTTTTTTTTTTTTTTTTTTTTTTTTAAATCTCTTCAGACCACTAACTACTACTTCGTTTTTCCATGTTCAGTGTGATTCACATAGGGGCACAAAACAGTGTGTTTTCTCCTTTTAAACTGGCTGCATGACCCGATTATAATACGTAAAACACCTGTGATACTAATTAAAACATAATACAAATACTTATCAATTATTTCTTACAACTTCTCAAGGGTACCAATAAATTTTCTCCAGGCTATTTTAGAATGGTTTTTTTTTGTTTTTGTTTCACTGCAAACCAAGCATAGACACACACTGATGAGAAAAGATCTTTCAATTTCAACACTGTTAAGGATTAATGGTGCATTATTTTAATATAATGGAAGGGTGCCAATGATGTTGGCCAAATCTATAGATGAAAGCAGTCTTTCAAAGAGAAAAAGCTTAACTACTCTGAAGCTGTCACTTTCCTATGTGAAAAAAGTTTGTCTATTTTCTTCAATCCACAGTTGACCCACCTAAACCAAGACACTAGTTTGCTTCATGTGAAAATGCTCAATAGAGACCTGTTTATTACAAAAGTTAAATTATGTTCGTTGATCATGGTTGTTCTGCAACAGACCTGTTATGAAAATTTCCATAACTAAAGGGTGACAAAGTTCAAGAGGTCAAACAGAAAATAGAGGAATCTCAAACAGAAGATAGATGCATGCGTGATTGATAAGCAGGAGCCTTATTGGCAAACCAAGGCCAGAATGCAGGCCATTGCCAGACGCAACACGACAGAGATCTGAGATACAACATAACTAGAGGTCACAGATTTATGATTTGAAACTGATGAACCAATATCTATGATTTGCTTAAGGGCTGGCCGGATTTTCAGAGCTCAGAACAGATGGAGATGGCTTCCAGTTAGGATGTGGCCTCTGTACTTTCTCCTTGATTCAGTCATTGGAGTGGTCCCAGATCAGAATCACTAAACCCCTAATCTGTTCCCCTCCTTCAATCGAAACTGCCAACATCAGCTCAGAAAATCCACAAGACCCTACCATAATAATCTCTATCTAAAAGTTTCTAAAACTATTCTCAGGCCAATTTAATATCACATGCTTATGTAGGAATTAGCCTTTGACACTGGCTACGACTTCTTCTCTCACCCAAATATTGATTGACAAGTTTCTGTATGGATTCTATTTTATTAAACTTTTTCAATCTGTAATGTTTTAACTGGATTTTCCGCTTTTTAATTTGCTTTTGTTTGAAATTTACTGGTGTAGTGCATGATTTGTTGGTGAAATTGAACAAATGAAGGTAACCATTGGCACTTTTTTTATATCTTAGCAAGCCTAATTTATACAAACTAGAAAGCTTAACTCCCTTCAGGGCTTTGGACTAGCTTCCATTTAAAATGCAGACATGTGAACAATTTCCTGAAGCTAGCATAATTAATGATTAATTTGAAATGATAATGGACTGATGAGTATAATGACATACTAAAGGTGTATGATGGAGGGGTTGCACCTAAAATCTCATAAAGGCTGCTTTCATACATGTAGATTGTTTAAATTTACTGTAATTTCAAGACAGGTTATGTGTAAATTGTCCATATTGTCTGGTATGGTCACATTTAGTCCTTATGTTATAGTGTATATGGACATGGAATTTCCATCTATTGTGCAAAGTTGCTATATGATATGTTTTTCATGTGGTGGTAGTTTCTCAATGGGGTTTCTTTGAGAGAATGCAGTGTTGGGGGACTTATCAACTTCTCGTTCACTTCAGGTTGTGTTCATGTAAAGTTTGTAAATTAACTGTTGAAGTTGAGTTTTTTCTGTTCTTTTATTAAGGGACCTTTCAAGTCGGACATATTTTGTCATCTACACCACTTAGATGTACTGACAACATGGCACACGCTATTAACTTAGGTTCATTTGGAAAGTTGTGAGACAGACTGCTTTTATGAGACATTACGTTCCTATGGGTTGAATCAGGTAAAAGATAATGAAAACAATCACTAAATGTACCAATTCTAGTGATCTTGTTGACATGACGTTACGTTACGCAGTTTTTTTTTATTTGTTTTGTGTTTTTTTTTAAGCAGTGTGTAGCATAAAACCTGGAATACGGTGTGTTGATTAATCTTAAAGTGAGTTTGAACTGGTTGAACTTGCAGACTGCCACTGCATAGGTGCAGTCTCACTTTATTTACACCAGTAACATGTTACATTTCACTACTCTGGCAAATGCTGACCATGGATGGTTTGCCCCACAGGGCTTGTCTTTACTATTGAGAAAGTATAAAGCTGGATGAGGTGAGACAGAACAGCATGAATGAAGAGCCAGCTGCCATTTTACATGGCACAAAACTTGAACAGTTTTCTGCTTAAATGGATACACTTGCTTTTGGTTCAGAATCTATATGATTGCTATTTTTGGCCTAGAAACCCAGACTTTCCTGTTTGTCTGGTTGTCTGTTGTTGAGATAAGCAGTCAGCACATAGGTGATAGGCATGGTGAGGTTGTGATGGTTTTAGTGTGTCTTTTGGTCTGCTTTTTGGTGTGTTCAACTTGTGCATGATCACAGAGTACACATACCTTGGATTTTTACTGTGCTTTATCTTCTGAATCATTAAGAATTACAGATAATTGAGTCATTATTTTGTAGGGAAAATAATCTGCAACAGATACCCACATAAACAAAAGGGCAAAGTGATGAACAGCATAGGTTTAGGAAGGCAGATGCTTAATTAGTCATGTCAGCCACCAAATGCATTATTGGAAAGTGAAACTGGACAACTTGAAGTTGTGTTGAGTGTCAGACTGAGCAACCTTCTGTCCGTCAAACAGTGGATCAGCACAGTGATAACTCTAATCCACTACAGAATCTCTTATATGCAAAATCTTGTATCATTTGAAAAGGGTATTTGAGTTGGCTAGTGTAGACTGCATTCTCACAGCCTAATGACAACAATATTGTTATTAATGGAATAATGATAATAACTTACATTTAAATTACTTTGTTGTTGGTTTTTTTTATATCTTAGAAGGTGCCTTACATATAAAAGGAAAACTCTATCATATTGTACAATAATACAGTGATGGTAAATATGTGTCTGGTGCAGCTTTCACAGAACACATCTGGAAGTTGGTTAGTTTAACCTTGGTGTAAGAGTACTGTTGCTCCATTGGGACAGTTAGAAGTGACTTTATTTTTTAGGGACATAGCTGTTATGACACTTTATACCTGTATATGTTTATGTTGTCACAAAGACCTCAATCAAGTGTAATATTTTTTGACATTTGTGTTTTACAGCAGGATTCATTAAACTCAACAGATGTCAGCTAATTTTCACGGCTTAAAATTAAGAAAATATGTTGAAGTAATGTTGTGCATCTTGATTTCTGATTTACTTTTAGATAATTATCATTGTTCTTTGAGGTGTCACTGACAGACAACCATCATGTGTTCTCTCCTTCTCTATCAGTTGTTCCTTATTGACTTTGGTTTGGCGAAGAAGTACCGAGACAACCGAACACGACAGCACATCCCTTACAGAGAAGACAAGAACCTGACTGGCACAGCACGCTATGCCTCCATCAATGCACACCTGGGCATTGAACAGAGGTCTGTGCACATACATACACACACATGTATTTTATTCTCAGAGATAACAAGTTTGCTTTTTTAAAAGTAAGCACATTTTACCTATTAGTTTCTACAATGAAGCTAATGAGTAAAATGTGTTTTGTCTTGGCATTTGAAAACATGGAAGCTGGTTTCTTGTTTGAGCAGAGCATCCCAAGAAGGACTTGAGTTGACTTTTAGAGGAAAATGTTGAAGCTGCAGCCTGTCCTGGTTACACAGGTGTAACCAGCATTTCAAAGTTTTCAATTTCCATGGCAATAATAACTATAATATCTATTATACACTATTTTTTATTATGTGGAGAGGCAGTGTTGTCCCGCTTCTGTACTTAACACCTGACATTATTGGTGTGTCCAGTCGCCGCGATGACATGGAGTCGCTAGGTTATGTGCTGATGTACTTCAACAGAACCAGCCTGCCATGGCAGGGATTAAAGGTATGAAAATATAAGTGCCTTCATCTGTATCTGTTCTTAAACCATATTTTATATTTTATATTGTCTTTTTGCACATTGCTTTTTTTTAAAGGGGACCTTTTATGCTTATGTCCAAGTCTAAATTTTTATTCTGGGACTCCACTAGATTAGCTTTGCATGATTCATATATCAATAAATTCTTTGTCTTATAAATTCTTTGTCTTATGCAGTCCCTCAGTTAAGTATGTATGTACATCATACGTGTGTGTGTGTGTATTTTTTTTTTTTTTTTGTCACAGAGGTTAAAAACAGTTCTGTTTCAGATACCATATGCTGGTAGTAGCATTGACAATGTTTTAAACTGTGTTATTAATCTACATATGTAATTGTAATCTATGCTGTTCAGGCTGCCACAAAGAAGCAAAAGTATGAGAAGATCTCAGAGAAGAAGATGTCCACCCCTGTTGAGGTTCTCTGTAAGGTAAGGCGATGTTCAAAATGAACGTTCAAAGTGAAAGTTATCTTACCTACACATACACACCACTCACTGTATGGATCCATGTTTCTAGGGTTTTCCAGCAGAGTTTGCCATGTATCTGAACTACTGCCGTGGCTTGCGCTTTGAGGAGGCTCCAGACTACATGTACCTGCGCCAACTGTTCCGCATCCTCTTCAGGTATACACATATCTAGGGAAAAAGAACAGAATGTATTTTATGTTCACACCTTAATTTTAAATAAGCACTGATTCAGAGTTTCTGTACTATTTGTCATAAAATCTGAAGCAATATGGCCCACACCCTCCCCCTCTTCCCCAGGGCTGATTTAACTTGGAACGTCTGCTAAACAAGGACAGTTATCAAAGGTTGCTCCTGTCCATCAGTTGTGCAGGCTCAAGTAAATATTAATTTTCATATCAGTTATAACTGATTAATATTAAATCCACGACTGGTAAACTTCAAATTTAAACTTTGTTGTGACATGCTAGCTGGTGTGTATGCCATTTACACTCAGCTGAAGATGAGAATCTCCATTTTGTCTATGTGAAACTTTAGCAGTTAGTGTTTACAGTTTTTGACATTTTAAAAAGCAGTGTAGTGAGCACAGTGCAGCTACAGGAAGTGTGAGAAGATTAGGGCTGTTACTCCAAAATGATCAGAAATTGGTGTTTGTCAGTGCATATTTGTCTGTGATGCTGAAGCTTGATTTATGATTGATCAGAACTGGTTCTTAAGACGTTTTGTCCGACAACGTCAAAATCAAATATGTTCATAGTTGTTCGGAACAGTATGGCATTTAGGGCTGTAGTCTGTTGGTCGACTAGTCCATTAATTGGTCGATACTCTCATCCGACTAAATTTTCATTGGTCGACTTATCTCCATGTTACTTTCATAAGGAGAAAAGTGTTGCATCAGCAGCTTTCTGGAATTAATCCATTATTTTCCTGCAGCGGAGGGACAGACGAACAACTACCTTTGAAAACGGGTGTATTCAATAGGGCTGTAGTCAACCAAAGAAAATCGTGGTCGACTAAAATTGTAAATAATCTGCGACTGATCGATTAGTCGCGGAGGGGTGTGTGTGTGTGTGGGGGGGGGGTACCACGTTACAATGAATTCTGTATTTCTCTGTTTAGCGTCTTCAGGCTAGGCTAACCCATCGTTGCTAACTTTGGAGCTAACTCCCTTCACTTTTCCAGCACTTGGAGAAACAACAGACGTGACTTCTCATCATTTAACTGACACACTGTAGTCTGTGCTGTACATTTACTGCCAGACTGACAACTTACCGCTAACCTTTTCCTCTGCTCCACTCGTATCCACCGTCACTTTCTCTGTGTCCAACTCGCTACATAAACATACTACGCAATGACGTATAACACTGTTGCTCGTTTCCCAGGCAACAACACAGCGGTTGACTCACGCGCTGCACAGACTCCCAAACGCTAAATATTTCTGAATGAGTGGATATTTGGCGTTAATTCTAGTATTAAAAAATATTTTTTGGCCTGGCAGGGGTTCCTGTTGATATAATTGTAGGAGAAACGTTCAGTAACGGAGTTAGACCGCCGGAGTTTGGAAGAGTCCAAAGTTGTGTAAACAGCGGGGGTGTTTTGAATGCACTGTTTTCAAAAGGTAGTTAGTTGGTCTGTCCCCCCGCTGCAGGAAAATAATGGTTTACTCCCAGAAAGCTGCTGATTTAGCACTTTTCTCTTTCATGAAAGTAGAGATAGAGATACACGGAGATTATTCGACCAATGAGAATTTAGTCGGATGAGAGAGTATCGACCAATTAATCGACTAGTCGACCAACAGACTACAGCCCTAGTATTCAAAACACCCCCGCTGTTTTCACAACTTTGGACTCTTCCAAACTCTGGAGGTCTAACTGTACACAACGTAACGGAGCGTTTACTAAATGTACTGAACTTTTACTGAATCAGTGTTTCTCCTACGATTATATTAACAAGAACCCCCGCTAGGCCAAAAAATATTTTTTAATGCTAGAATAAATGCCAAATATCCACTGATTCAGAAATATTTAGCGTGTGGGAGTCTGTGCAGCACGTGAGTCAACTGCTGTGTTGTTGCCTGGGAAGCGAGCAACTCTGTTATACATCATTGCGTAGTGTGTTTATGTAGCGAGCTGGACACAGAGAAAGTGACGGTGGATACGAGTGGAGCAGAGGAAAAGGTTAGCGGTAAGTTGTCAGTCTGGCAGTAAATGTACAATGTAAAATGCTGAAAAGTCACCTCTGTTGTTTCTCCAAGTGCTGGAAAAGTGAAGGGAGTTAGCTCCAAAGTTAGCAACGATGGATTAGCCTAACCCGAAGACGCTAAACAGAGAAATACAGATTGCAGAATTCACTTTGCAACACCCCCCCGCAGATTATTTACAATTTTAGTCGATTTAAGAAGTCGAATAAAGATTTTCTTTGGTTGACTACAGCCCTAATGGCATTTAACTACTCTCAAAACCTGTGCACATAATAATAGACACATGCACATGATACAAGCGCACAGAATAGTATCTGTAAGTGGAAAACCACACTTGTGAGTGAGATTTCTGTGAGCACAAGGAACAGTATCTGTGAGCACAAAAGTATCCTTACTAGAGAGCATTTCTGCTCTTCATGCACAAAAATATGGTCCAGTAAGCACGGAGCTGCAAGCTTGACTCTCCCCATGTGCTTGTAGCTGGTCAACATTTGCTTGTCAAGTTGACTTTTGAGACTGGTAAAAATACAGTCTATTCCTTTGATTGGTCACACTTGGAATACTGAACATGACCTTTGATAGGCTATTTGGTTTGATCATTACACAGTCAAAGACAGGCAGTTGCCTGAAAGAACAAAAGGAAACATAAATAATGTTATTTAGCAAATTTCAGATTCTAGGGAATATTGTATTAGTAATGTGTTTCTGTGTGTTTTAGGACTCTGAACCACCAGTATGACTACACATTTGACTGGACCATGCTGAAACAGAAAGCAGCCCAGCAGGGGGCATCCTCCGGGGGCCAAGGCCAGCAGGCACAAACCCCCACAGGCAAGCAAACTGACAAACCCAAGCCTAACATGAAAGGTTAGTAGCAAACAGCCAAGCGACGTTTTTTATAGACACCAATTGCTCATACATTCATTCAGTTTTGTATTTAGGACTATTACTTATTGTTTTATTCCCCAACCCACACCCCAGTGCCCCCTTTCTTTTAAACAATAAAAATACCAAATTGGAAATCGAAAGCTAAAAAAAAAAAAAAAAATTATTCCTCTTGGAATGATGAAGCCAAACATCAGTTTGAGGAGGCACCCTAAAAGCACAGAAAATCCTAAATCAAATTGATACAATTGGTCTGTCTTGCAGAAGCAAAGACGTCCTTGGGCAATTTGACTACTAACTTTGTTGCCATGCTATTCTATTCTTTTGTTGGGGCTGGACAATGGGCTCTCTTCGCTGTGACACTTTATTAATGCTGAGTAACTCACTCTGATGACACCTCTGAATTTTCTGCAGTCTCTCTCCATCGGCCTTCCGTCTTTTAAACTAGACAATGTTAAAAATATCCTCATATTTTTTATCTCTCCTTCTATAACACTTGGTTTCCTGGGCTATTTTACTATGACATTAATAAGCCACACCTGGTTGTCAAGTTGGAGGTCAGGCGTGGCTCATTAGGAACATTAACCAGAGCAATATTGGTCTCTCCAGAGTGGACTAAAGGGTATGTAAGTGATGTCAATGAATGCAGACATTGCCTCGGTCACTTCCCTGTGTGGCAAACATGAAGTCTGGTCTGCCATGATGCATTCACATGGGAAACAAAAAGATTGGAAAACAGTGCTAAAATGATTGTGTAAGAGCTGTTGTGTAATCAACTTCAGTCGCACTCAGAAAGAATTCAAAAACAAGTTCTGACAGCTAAATAGAAAAGAAACAACTTCAAGTGAGATTTTAAGAAGCTATGTAACATTATGCAACAAAACACATGGCTTTTTGAATGAAATGGGGAAAAAAAAGTCTAAATATTTTACGAGCATGTTCACAGTTAAACAAGAAATCTTTTGAGGGTCATGGTGAAAAATCCTGTTTGACACAACAAGCCATCTACATTTCTCCAGGCTGAGTGTGTAACATTTCTTCGTCAGTTTTGAGGAACCTCAATGTCTGCCCACACTTCACGGTCTACAGAAGACATGTTTTAAGACATAAAATTACTCGATTTTGACTAATTTGTCTGTTTTATGTAGCTTAGATTCTCATAGGGCTGGGCAATGTCAGCTCAAATCAGTATCATGTTAAATTGTTACATTTACTTTGGAAACTATTAATGATTAATGACTATAATAATTATATCATATTACACATACCTGTGCACAAAATTCGCCACTCTCACAGTGGATCTTTTTATTAATTCTTTCTCTACTTTTTCAATTCTTCATACTGATCAATAAACAGATAATCATGGATTATGATATGAAAAACATTTAACATTCAGTAAATATTCAACACTTCAGCACTTTGGAGATGCACTGTTAAGTCTGGTTGAACACTTAAGACACTTATAACACTTGAATGACTTCTGTTATCTTATCTCTCATGTTATTTCATTAGCGGAATATTTCATGGTATAGTGACATTTCAACAAAACGTTGTGTTTTGACTGCTTCATCTGTCACAACCTGCTTAATCTCCAGCCTGTGGTCTGAGAGCACAGGGGAGACTGCTTTACTTTTAAGGGACAAAGTTGCAACTAATTTCAGCGATAACCATATCACAGTTACTAGTAAACAAAACTCAAGAACTATGGTTGGAGCTGGAGCTGTAGCATTTATTTTCTCACAAATTAGCTCATACTGAACTGTTCCATTCATTGCTGACACATATTTGTGACCAAGCTTTGTGAACTTACTGAATATAGTTGACATAATATATTATAATGAAAAATATAATATTATAATTTGATTTAGACATCAGTTAAAGGTCCACACAGTGACCACTTAACACCTACTCAGTACATCCATCCATTCCACTCATCACGGATTTAAACTCACAGCCTTCTTGTTGTGGTAAGATTGGGATAACCACTACTGCCCCTTCACAAAATGAAAACTAAAATAATGTTACTACAACTGAGACTTGAAGCTCTATTGAATAAGAAGCATTGCAGAAAGTGATAATAGTGCTTAAAAACAAACAAGAAAAGTTATCAAGCTATGTTTCAAGCCAAGTCAGCACTTCACTGCATTTTTTTCTTTTTGCTCAGTGTCAGTAAAACCAAGCTGAATATATTCTTATCACTTTTGTTCAGCTTTATGGAGCAAACTTCTTGGTCTCTGGAAAGACTGCTACCCATCAGAGGCGCAGGGCAAGGGTCACAGCTGGGAATGGTACTTGAAAATAAGTGTTGTTCCTAAAACTAGCTACATTGCACAGTAATTTGGGTTTTTTTTTATGTTTGGTTTTTTTTGTTTGTTTTTTGTAATGAATTTGACCTAAAAATACTCGTAATCCACTCAGAATGAGCTGTTCTAAACCCCTCCTTCATAACTGTAATTGCATACTCCTTGTAACCTCCTTCTTAGAATAAATGACATTGAAAAAAAAAATTAGTTGCACATAGCTCAATGTATTGGTACTAGTTTGCTGTTGGAATGTATAACAACACCTTGTCTGAAAAGTACACTTCTCCTGAGGCTAAAGGCTTATTAGCAGACATTAGTTCTGACAGTCTCATTTCTACCACAACGCATCATTTACCTGTTTTCTGAATGGAGTGGGAATTTTTATTTAAAAAGAACATAGTACTAAACAAAAACTGATCCTTATGAAACCGCAACCTTACAGTCAATGTGTCTGTGTAGTTTGCAGAATGATGATGTAAATTCCATCATCTGCCCATATCCACGAGCTGTGGATTGCACTCACAGTGAGTGTGCCAACTGCGCATGCACTAGAAAAGTAGACAAGGATGGCTGTGTTGTGTACTGTATTCTAGGGCTGTAGTCTGTTGGTCGACTAGTCCATTAATTGGTCGATACTCTCTCATCCGACTTAATTCTCATTGGTCGACTAATCTCCGTGTTACTTTTATAAGGAGAAAAGTGCTACATCAGCAGCTTTCTGGGATTAATCCATTATTTTCCTGCAGCAAGGGACAGACTAACAAACTACCTTTTGAAAACGGGGTTTATTCAAAACACCCCCGCTGTTTTCACAACTTTGGACTCGCCCAAATTCCCGGAGGTCTAACTGTACACAACGTTACTGAGCGTTTACTAAATGTACTGAACTTTTACTGAATCAGTGTTTCTCCTATGATTATATCAACAAGAACCCCCGCCAGGACAAAAAATATGTTTTAATGCTAGAATAAATGCCAAATATCCACTCATTCAGAAATATTTAGCATGTGGGAGTCTGTGCAGCGCGTGAGTCAACCGCTGTGTTCTTGCCTGGGAAACAAGCAACCTTCCTATACGTCATTGCGTAGTATGTTTATGTAGCGAGTTGGACGCAGAGAAAGTGACACGAGTGATACGAGTGGAGCAGAGGAAAAGGTTAGCGGTAAGTTGTCAGTCTGGCAGTAAATGTACAGCACAGACTACAGTGTGTCAGTGTAGCCTAGCCTGAAGACGCTAAACAGAGAAATACAGATTGCAGAATTCACTGTGCAACCCCCCCACGACTAATCGATTAGTCGCAGATTATTTACAATTTTAGTCGACCAAGATTTTCTTTGGTTGACTACAGCCCTACTGTATTCCAATTCTCATTAAGCTGTTGCTCACACCATTCTTTTCTTGTTCTGCAACATACAGCAGCTCCTCAGCTGCATTCAGATTAAAAACAGCCCTGTGTAATACAATGCAAGTGTATTAGTGTTGGCATGCTGTTTAAAGTATGGTTGAGACAGTGAAATACGATCCATAAAGTTTGGTTGGAGTAACATATTATTGCGTTAAAAGGCTTATCAGAAAAATGCTGCACAGCAGTTCGCAATATACACTGACTGGACTTAACAACTCTGGGAAGTTATCACAGCTTGTGGGCAAACTTGTTTACTAGTGCACATGTAGAACATTTCCATAGTCCCCCAATTGCATTATATATGGAACTCCATTCGCAGTCCACATGTAAGTCTTCAGCAGTCTGCAGACATGGAGCGCAGGAACCATTAATTGGCCTTTTAAACTGAAGGATGGGGCAAAAGGGCAACATGTAAAACTGACAATAATGTCCTCATTTTGTAGAGAACTCAACCTTCAGTAGTGTGAATCTGTATTTAAAAGCTTTTCATTATTATGTTAAACAACAACAAATTTTAATTTTCACTTGACTTCGCAGTGTTACAGTCTTAGTCCACACATTGAATTACTGATAATATAAATGAAATAATATGTGGCTTCTGGTAAAAAAAAAAAATGTTACTGCTATAAATAAAGTCTTAAAAGTACTGACTTGATACATGTGACATCACAAAAATGTTACATGCTGACCTTATTACTGGAACTGAGTTGAGCAGTAAAAAGATGGATTCAATAAAAACTGTCAGTCTGATCAATATCACAATAACTTCCAAGGATGTTCTTTCTGTCTTTAGGCAGGTTTGTGACCAAAAATGTTTCATTCTGAAATCCATGTCCTTGGTCACTAAGGGCACGTTGCGCCTGTTCTCTTTTGCCTTTTGCCGTCTGTTCATAGCATAACAGCTCTTTATTATTTTATTAATATTTCCCATGCTATATGTTCATGTAATTTGTGGTGGCAAATGCTGAATGTTTGCTTTGGTCACTTAAGGGTGACAAAGGCAGGGTCTGAATCAGTTATATTGATCACTGTGAAGTTGTTCTTGTTTTTCTCTTTTTAATTACTCAGAACAAGTGTGCAATGGGGTTTTAAAACATGCAAACACAGGTGGAAATTATTAATTAATTAATTAAATAATTAATTAATTAATTATTATTTCCCCAATGACTTTGTAATTTTCAATAACAAATTAACACATGCATACGGCTGTGGCTCAGGAGGTAGAGCGGGTTGTCCTCTAATCGGGAGATTGGCGGTTCGATTCCCGGCTCTTCCTGTCCGCATGTCGATGTGTCCTTGGGCAAGACACTTAACCCCAAATTGCTCCTGATGGCTGCGCCATCAGTGTGTGAATGAGTGTGAATGCTTAGTTTCCTCTGATGGGCAGGTTTGGACCTTGTATGGTAGCCCCTGTACCCATTCAGCGTATGAATGTGTGTGAATGGGTGAATGTGATTCATAGTGTGAAAGCGCTTTGAGTAGTCTGAAGACTAGAAAAGCGCTATACAAGTATGGTCCATTTACCCTCACTGGACACTTTATCAGGTACACCTTGCTAGTACTGGTTGGAGGGTCACAACAAGGTGCTGGAAACATTCCTCAGAGATTTTGGTCCATATTAACATGATGGCGTCACACAGTTGCTGCAGATCTGTTGGCTTCACATCCATGTTGCGAATCTCTTGTTCCACTACATCCCAAAGGTGCTTTATTGGGTTGAGATCTAATGACTGGGGTCCATTTGAGTACTGTGAATTGATTGTCATGTTCATGAAACCAGTTTGAGATGATTTGAGCTTTGTGACATATTGTGTGTTATCCTGCTAGAAGTAGCCATTAGAAGTTGGATACACTGTGGTCATAAAGAGATGGTTAGGTCAACAACTATACTCTGGTAGGCTGTGGCATTTAAACAATGCTTAAGTGACACTAAGTGTGCCAAGAAAATGTCCCTCACACCAACACACCACCACCACCAGCCTCAACTGTTGCTTTCAATGAAGTGTCTGCCAAATTATGACTTAATGTCACCTACCAAAGTTGAAATTTCTTGGGTTAATTCTGTAGGAGGACCTATAAATGGGTTGACTTTGCAAAAAAATTGCACAGTAAATTCAAAATGGCTGACTTCCCATTAGACTTAAGGTAGGGCCTCAAGAGGCTTTTTTTTAAGTCTGGAGATGTTACAATTTTGTACATCTATGCCAAATTTAAACACACAATATGTAATTTTAGCCGCTAGGGGTCTCTCAAAATCAAAACAATAACAAAAGACGGTGATGATGGCGTGAAGTAGCAAGGGATCATGGGAGTTGTTGTCTTGGTTGTTAAATAATCAGCTTCACCAGGATACAATTACTCTGGTATTCATAGTTCAGGATGTTTTTACTGGGAGCCGAATTACCCGCAGAGGTCTCCTCCTCTCCAAAACAAGCGGAACAGGGGCCTGTTCCATGAAAGCTTGGCCTGAATTAACATCAACTTTCACTTGAGGCTCAAGCCGTTCCACTAACGGAGCTTAGCTGCCTCTAGTCAAAGCTAAGTCTAGCCAGACCGGAATAAGCTTTGAAGTGTGCCGTTCATGGTTTAGTCTTTATTTGTTAATAAATGAGCATTCAGATCAGTGACTGGTTATATTATCAATAGGCTAGATAATATCAGATATGTGAGCAATTTAAGAGAACTTTCCAACATTATCATACTCTTTGATATCCATCTACAAGCATCACTGAAAGTTAAACATTAACTGTAAACTGGACAAGGATGGAAACCACTTATGATGACCACGTCTGTCTGGGTCAAATATCACTATAAGCAGATGATTATTATAACATTTTATTTTTCTTTATTTGTCATGCAGAATGCTATCAAATTGACATTTGTATATTTATAAGCTTACATGAATATAAAGATGCAGATTTTAATGGCTGCTTCAAAATACAGTACAGCTGTTTCAATCGCAGTGTGCACTTTTTTGAAGTGGTGAAATCCCCCATCGTCATAAGTTTAGGGGAGAATACGTTTGTCATTGAGAGAAAATGACTTTCTGTCTCTGTCATGATTTCAGTGTTCACGCAGCAATAGATTGAAAAAAAAAAAATTGATTTATGTGGTTTAAAATGTTTTTCCATATGTTGTCAAGTTCCAAAATGAATACTGTAGGCAGACTGTTTGTTTTCTGTAGGCTTTATTTAATTTTCTTTTTGTCTTCACAGTTTGAACAAAATCAGTGAATGAATAAATAATCATTTCAAAAATGACGCTGGTACACTTTCATTTATGAAATCGTTAGTCAGCTTGATGGAAAAGGCCCCCGGTGATAACAGGTTTTTATATATATATATATATATATATATATATATATATATATATATATATATATATATATATATATATATATATATATATATATATATATATATATATATATATATATATTCTATTTCTCCAGCGATCTTTTGTGATCACCAGACTTCCTGGAGGGGCTTTTAGCCGAGCTGCTGCTAACATTTGCCCAGTATTGCTCTGATAACTGGAGATCCAGACTTAAAATCCTTTTTCCGACTAAAAGATAGTTAAAAACGACCTACAGATTTCTATGGGTTTGAAAATGAGATGTGTGTGCGCCTCACAGCAGTGTTATCAAAATTATGCAAGTATTGTGCCCCTTTACATATGTAGAAAACTTACGATGACTTAAAGTGTAAAAGATGTGTAAAAGAAACGAGTATCCTAATTTTCCTGAAGTCCATGTTTAGAAAAGTAAAGACTTTTAACCCACATCACCAGATAAAGTGCGATTGAAATGTGTGCTATCAAGTGTGCAAAGACGATGAGAAACTGTAGGCAGACACAGAGAAATATCCTTGTATTTGAATGTAGAGTGTGAGTGAAGGCACAATTTGTTTTGTAGAGACAAAAGTAACAACAAGTAGACACGGAGGAATAGTCATATATGTCATCTTTCATATATAATAAAGGAAAAATTGCAGTACAAAGCTTCAGAATGTAGTTATGTCTGTTTATCTACAGCAATGTATTACTAATCAGGCAGGCTCATTGCATGTCTCCCTTTGAGCTGCAGTCATCTGTTGACTCCTCCCACTGCTGCCTGCTGAAGAGCATAAGAGAAGAGAACAGTCCTTCTCCTGTGTAAAGAAGTACATATAGGCCATGAATTTCAGCTGAATGGGACTGAAAATATCAGATTTTTGTAGGAATTTTCGTTGTGAGTCCACTGGTACAGATTTGAAAGTCATGTGATGTATAGTTTAGACGGTAGCCTTTAATTGACAAGTAGTTGACATGCTCAGGGAATGCCTCTCCCATATAAACACATAAGTGGAAATGTCACTCACCGTACGAGTTATTAGTTTTTATCAACTTTGGTTCAGCACAGTCTTGTGAGTGATATATTAAAATTTGAAGCCAATGGCTTGAACGCCCTATGTCGTTGTAAAGTTACTCAGCCACCCTGGGTCCCAGGGGGTTGGCTAACTATGTTAGCTAAATGATTGGTTTTCCATGGTGCAGAGCTGTGCTTCCCATTCACTGAGCCTCACCTCCAACACTGCAAATAAATTACATTTATTACATGTACCATTATCACAAAAGGAGACAGAGAAACTGTGGAATTAGCAATAAAAGTCGCTAAAAGGAGGAGAGAGCTAAGAGTGGTTGAGCAGAACCAGTGCAGTTTAATGTTTAAATGCACAGCAGGTAATAATACACAGTAAAGAAGAATATAGCAACTGAGTTGAAAGCAGCAAAAACACTATCGGTAAACACAGTCGGCAACTGGAAATGACACAATACGCTTATATCAGCATGTCATTATGTTACTGCATATCAGATGTGGACCACCCACTTTAAATTTCATGTAAATTAAAGGAAGTTTGTAATATAAGGTTACTTCTTGTTGCCACTAAGCTGTGCAATATAATTGGTCATTAATAAATACATAGATGGGTAGAAAATGTTATTAATCCCCAAAGGGAAACTGCATAGTAGCCATGACAGATGACAAAAATACATGAAAATACAAGTGAGCCATTAAAACATAGTAGGACATTAAAACGCAATAAAAACATTACAAATACAAACACAGGTGACTGAGTGAATAAATGAATACTTCAGAATTAGGTTAAAGTTAATCCGCAGACAGTGTGATGTCACCAGGCCTGGCAAAGTCAGATGAATTGTAACGTCTGATGGCACTTTGCAGGAATGATCTCCAGTGCTGCGCCCTGAGGCACTGAGGTTGGGTCAGCCTGTTGCTGGTACTAAGGCTGCTCCTTAGCCTGGCTGTCATGTCATAGAGGGGGTTGGAGGTGTTGGCCATGATCACTAGCAGTTTTGCCAGCAGTCTTTCCTCCATCACTCCTCCAGTATGGTCAGCTTCAAGCGAATGAGTATAAATGTTCCAGACAGTTTTCCTTTATAAAAGTTGCTTTAGATATACTGTTATACAGAGACCCCCAGTATGTCAAAAAAGAATCCATTTAAGACTGTGGAACGTTTATGATTTGTGCATACACATGATCTAATGCAGTTCTAAATTTGGGAGCAGAGTAAGAACAAATTCAGGTAAGCGCATATTGATGAATCCTGCATTTGTGCCTAAAACATTTATATGCTTGGTTTAAGCATAGATTTGTGCATATGCACTGTTTATGAATGAGGCCCAATGTCTGTCGGAAAATGGGACAAAATGGCTCCTCCAACTTTGCAACACTGCTTATAACTCCAACAAACAATGTAGGATAAAATCTGAAAATGGAGGTTCCCCTGAAACATTGTTAAATTAGGACCTGAATCTTTTGATTTTTATTTTGAGCCTATGAAAAATATTCTGATTTGCCTATTATTAAGTAGCACAGACACAAGGAATTGTGGGCTGACCCTTTCACATACCACTCACACAGTCGTCTGGAGCAGTTTCAGTTCAGTATCTTGCCATAGGACAATTTGACATGCGGACATCTGGAGGAGCTGGGGATCGATCCACCAACCTTCTGATCAAGGGTAAGGGTTAGGGTCAGGCAGGCGGTGGTTATGGTAAAGGTTAGAATAAGTCTCCATGAGACTGTGTGGTGTGTGTGGAGGAGCTTAGCCCTGCCTCAGTCAAACACTGACATAGAGAGAAGCGCTGTAGTAGAACTTATGGTTATAAGTTGCACCAAAACTTGAAAAAAATACTGACAAAAGAACACATCTAAATAACCCAGGTTCTTAAAATTTCCACACCTGTTCCAATTTAGAACTGGGTTTTGAGGGGAATCCCTAGTCGTGAGGCGGCCATATCACAGGTTGTGCTGAGAGTGCTGTCATAGCATTATGCAGTAAGGCGGTTGTTAGTATTGGTGTATTTCTCTACACTGAGCTATAACTGAGCTGAGCTATAATTAAACAAGTGCACATACAGTTGAAGTCGGAAGTTTAGCCAAACACATTAAACTCGGTTTCACAGTTTCTGACATTTAATCCTGACATTCTTTGTCATAGGTCAGTTACCATCACTACTTAAAACTAAGGATGTCAATTGTCAGAAAAATAGAGAGAATGCTTCATCACATGACCAATGGGTCAGGATTTACATACATCAAGTTAGTATTTGGCCTTTTAAATGTTTTAAGTTAGATCAAACTTTTCGAGTAGCCTTCCACAAGCTTCTCACAATAAGTGGATGGATGTTTGGCCCATTTCTCAGTTCATTTGTGACAGAACTCGTGTAACTGAGTCAGGTTTGTAGGCCTCCTTGCTCACACACAAATTTTCTGTTGGATTGAGGTCAGAGCTTTATGATGGCCACCCCAATACCTTGTCTTTCTTGTCCTTAAGCCCTTTTGCTTTGCAATTTTTGAACTGTGCTTGGGGACATTGTCTGTTTGGAAGACCCATTTGCAACCAAACTTTAATTTCCTGGCTGATGTCTTGAGATATTGTTTGAACATATCCACATAATTATCCTTTCTCATGATGCCATCTATTTTGCGAAGTGCACCAGCCCATCCTGCATTGAAGCACCCCCACAACATGATGCTGCCACCCCCATGCTTCATGGTTGGGATAGTAATCTTTGGCTTGCAAACCTCCTCTTTCCTCCAAACATAACAATGGTTATTTTGGCCAAACGCTTCAATTTTTATTTTTTTATCAGAATGCAAAGTGTTGTAGATATCCATGTCATAGATCTTAAAAGCCTTAAGTCTAGCCATGATTTGACGTTGAGGAAGCCGTCTTTGCTTAGAAAAACACTTCACTTGACACTTTCACTTGGTTCTGATGCCATTTTTCCTACTATCACAATGCTACTCAGTAAACAGTGATATGCAGTGAACTTGAGGCACACCCATATTTATAACAGGTGAAGATTGGCTGAAGTTTCTGTTACTTGAATAAGTCTGAGTAGATTAAATCCACCTGACTGCCATCTGAACACTTGTTTCAAAGGGACACAACTCCAGGAAATTTCACCTTTTGTACAAAAGGGCCAAGTTGGCCAATGCCACAAATTTGCTAAAATTTGATTGCTGATCTAGAAATAATAAATATTTCTTCTTTATTTTACAAGACATAACTTCTTATGTTTTTAAATGTTTCTGAATCCTCAAACTTTCTGATTATTTACAGGCTTGAAAATATTAGATTTCAATGTGCTCCCAGACCTTTGGACTTCATTGTATGTAAAATAGGCTCAGTATTTATAAAATGAGTCAAAGGCCAGTTGTACCAGATCTATTGAGTTTCAGTGTGTAAGCATTGGCCACCTGATCCAAACAAATAGGGGGCATATCACACCACCTCCTTCACCCTTCTCCCCAAACACATCACCCTGCACCATTATTGTTCACTGAATATAGTGTAGAGCTTACTGTTTACAGTGAATCTGTGCTATGGCATTGTCCAGATATCAAAATGCTAGGGAGACATTAGAGCCAGCAGAAAATGACAAAAAAGCTACACAGATAGAAAGCAGTTGCACCATGGAGTTATAACATACATAACTCTAAGTAACAACTAAATAATTACACACATGCCCCTAGGGTGGGTGTAAATCATAAAATCTCACAGAACTCGCTAATATCAATCCAGCTTACTACGATGTGCCATGATGCCAAATGTCTCATGCCAGCCTACACATAACTAGTGCAACCCAGCTCATTTTGACAGTCCTACAGTGAAAATTTAGCCACCACACAGCCTGGCTCTGAAATTCATTTCAAACTATGATGTTAATAATGGTGTTGCTAGGATACTGCACTTATTTATGGTCTATGGCATGTTTTCAAAGCCATCTGCCTTTTGAGAGACCTTTCCTTATTCTTTAATCTATAATTTCTCCCCTCCTGGTATTTCCTGTTCTTCACTGCTGACCTCCTGCTTTTAGACCCTACCATGCTGGTGAGCAACACAGATTGAGTGGCTGTTGAACCAGCATTTCTGTCTCTCACACCACTGTCTGTGGTCTTCTGAACATTGTGATAATGATACTGCCTGTGTTTCTGTGTGTCTGTAGGTTTCTGAGTGGTCTCTGCCTGAGCAGACCTGCAGAAGCGTTGGTGACCAGGACCAACAAGTCTCTCTTCCTGGACAAGCGACAAACAGAAAGTCTGTGTCTCTCCTTCCATAATAACTATCTATGTAATGGTATAGATTTACACATGCCTTTGTCTGCTGTGTTATCTATATATTCATGTGTATATATAATAAAACTCTCCACTCCAAAAGAAAAGAAGAATGAAAAAGCAGGTTTTTTGGATGTGGAGGCTGTAGCCCCTGCCCCCAACCCTGACACACACACACACACACACACACACACACACACACACACACACACACACACACACACACACACACACACACACACACTCACATACTCACATACTCACACTCACACTCACACTCATCCATCCATCCCTGTCTCTGTCCTCCTTTTCAGTGTTGACTTTTTGTAAGGTTTCTTTGGAAACTTGAAGTTAAGATAATAGTCAGCTGACCCTCTGTTTTTCTCTCCCAGTGGAAAGCTCTCAAACATCTCTTCCCCTCTTCACTCCTTAATTATTTCACTCCCTCCTTTTATCAAGCAAATGTTAAAAACATGTAAACCTGAGAACTTCTTCCCTTTTTTCTGAAAAAAATGAATGATGCAACCCTGGATGTTATTTACTAAAAAAAAAATCAAATGTTGGATTTCTTTTTTTCTTTTTTTGTTTTCCTATGGTGATTAGGAGTTTGCCTGTTGACAATATAAGCAGCCGATGGCAACAGTCAATGGTAGAATGATACTGTGGCTCTCTCCCTCTCTTTAGAGCTCTGAATTATTATTATTAAATCTGTTGTAAAACCTATGGTCTTCTCCAGAAATACCAATAAAAACATTACATAACTCAGAACTCCAAGAACAAGTCATTATCAACGTCTTATACGATGAAAACTGTCAGAAGAAAATGTGAAACATCATGTTTATGATTCTGCCTGAACTCATTGACTCAAATATTCTTCTCAGGTTGTGCAAATAATGACATTGCCAATAACATATTTAAGTCATAACATATTCATTTCTACACCATGACCACCTGTACAATACATATATGCAGTTTAAGGGAAAAAAAAATTCTGATGCTCTTTCTCTTCTTCTACGTCTCGTCTCATGTGTATACAGTTTTGTTCCTCTTAATCTTCCGCCATCACACTGGATGAACATGTGGTATTCAACATACAGTCTTAGTATATAAACCCACAAATTAATCCTTCATTTTATTATGGGAACATCTTAAACATTTCTAGTTGAGTGTGTCTGTTACTCTGCATGAATGGCAAGAAAGATAGGAACAGTGGAAATACATAGAATGAATCTAGACAGAGCCCTCTGCTCTTCCATTTATCCTGAGTTGTTCAAGGCTAGAAAGAGTACAGGTATATATGCAACTTTGAAGCGGTTTCCTTGATTTATATGATGTGATTGATCAATATTGATATATAATAAATATATGATTCCATTTGCATATTCTTGAAGGTTTATTTAAACAATTGGATTGAGTGATAATCATAGTATAAGTCAAGAATTTTATTCATAAAAATGCTGTCACTTCAGATTGCTGTTTCTGCTCTTGCTGCCTGTTAAATAGATGAAACTGAACTTGCAAATCACCTAAAGCCTGACCCATCTTTGTATCACAGTAAGTGTGTTATATGACTTAGCACGGCCATATGAAGGCATAGTTAAAGGATAGCAGCCCACAGTAAAGTTATTAGATGAAGGCTCACTTCAGTTTGGGCAATCAATGCAACATTATCATGCTGTTCTTGTGTCAGGGAAACCAGTGCTGCATCATGGATCACTGTTGCTGACAGTACACAGTGTAGTTGTATGGAGATGTAGATAAAGTCAAAAACATCCACTACTTCAACTTGAACACAAAAATGTTGGTCCTGATATCATGAGACTGCAGTGATGATCATTAAAGGATAAGGTTGGTGATATTTTTTTTTTGTCTGTCATCAAAACTGATAGCCAAACCAACAATAAAATGATCTACGTGTGTCTTTGTCCAGAGCCTATATATCTTATTCCAATGTGCTAATGTCACAGACTGGCTCAAGGAATGTGACAAAGGATGTCCATGCAATAGCATATTTTACTGTAATATATATAAATGCAATATATTAAAACTAACGCTAATACAAACTGTACAAGGTGTAAATGTAAATATAAATGATTTTGATGTGCAGCTGCGTTCTGGACCAGCTGGAGAGTTTTTGAAGACTTTTTGGGGCAGCCTGATGATAGGGAACTGCAATAATGTAAGCTAGAAATAACGTGTGGACTAGTTTTTGTTTTTTTTTATATTTGAGGCAATATGCCTGATTTTTGCAATGTTACATAGGTGAAAAAACGCAATCCTTAAAATTCATTTTATAAATATCTTGTACATATTGACTGGAATTAATAGAATTCCTGTCTAGGATGTTAACTGCACCTTTTATAAGTTCATAACAATCCAACAATCAGTGCATTTTACTCAAAATGAGTGGTCAAACGGTCACACACCTTCATAAGCTGAATGTATACAGGGCTACCATGTATGTTCCCAACCTGTCCATCAGAGGGAATCTAATCATTCATACACATCCACACACTAATGGTACAGCCATCAGGAGTAATTTGGGTTTCTGTATCTTGCCCAAGGACACTTCTGGCCAGGAGGAGCTTGAAATCGAACCGCTGATCTTCCAATTAGTGAACCATCTGCTCTATGTCCTGAGCCACACCCAATTCACCTAGAAAATGGAAAAAAAAATCGAAGGTAGATAGTAAAGTTAGATGTTGCAGAATAACTTCCTTGTTCAAATTTGACAACCTGAATTTATTGTATTCAGGGTGTATACTGCAGATTCGGGGGCGTTCACCTGTTTATAATCTCTGTCTGCATACTCATGTTATTTTCTATAGTGAGAGTGATTTAATAAGGAACAGTAGAATTTTCTTTTCCTTCCTGTTGCATATGTATTGACAATAAACCAAAACCATAAATATTTATGAAAAAACAGAATATTCATGAATTAGTCTAGTGGGCCCAAGGAATATTAAGATAATGAAATATTGTCAGTGGTCATGTAGTCATGCCACAATTTTTTTAAAACATTATTTAGACTATGATGTATGAAGACTTATAGAAAAAAATTGAAATTGTAAATGAATAAATAGAATGCAAAAAGAGGTTTAAAATACTTTTTACTTTTTTAGGTGATTATATGGTTTGTGAGTGTGCTGTCTGTACAGCATGGGCATACAAGTCAGCTACATAATGTCATAGACAGCCTCAGGTGAATTACTATCTAACTGTCATGGAAATAGTAAGAACCTGTAGAAACCAGTTGAACCTGTAAAGCCACACCTCTGAAGGGGAAACTGGGAAAAAGGCGCAGCACTTTGTCAAGTCAAGACAAGTCACAACAGAAGTTATCTCAGGGCACTTTTCACATTGAGTAGATCTAAACAGGTTTCAATTTTTCAGGAATGCTAATGTAAATATAAATGATTTTGATAATAAGCATTAATTGTTTGGTCAGCCACACCCAGCAAATTATGTTTTTGTTTGTCAAAATACACACACGTGTGTGTGTGTGCATTTTTGTGACCTCATTGGGACCTTTTCAGGTATAAACACCAACTTTGTCAGGACCAGTGGTTTTCGTGGGGACCAAAGTCTGGTCCTAATGAGGCAAAATGGGTCCTTGTTGTTGGTTAGGAGTAAGGTGTGAATTGAGGCTAACCTCAATTCACACCTTACTCCTAAGATAGTTAGAATGTATGGAAGTCAATGCAATGGCGTAACAAGGAACAAATGTGTTTGTGTCAGTGTGTGTGCAGTAGATGTTGGTGTCTTATCAGCTGACATAGCAGAGAGCAGAAGTTGGTTTGGTCTGTACTTTGACCACAGTGTGGAGGACATGTTCCTCACATCAGCAGCCTTTAGCTGAGACTGACTCACTGCACACTGTATTGGGTTTGTTAGTATGGGTGATGTTCACTAGTTGGTTAAGTGATTGCAAGGCCTTGCTCTGTTTCTGATGTCAGTAGGGATTGCTGACATCAATCTATGTTTCAGATAAACATCATGAAATGTTTATCTTTCATTTTGAGCAAATAACTGGCTGCATACATATAACTATAAGAAGTGCTCAGCTGTCATTTACCAACCGAAACACTGCAAGACATCTGAAATCCTCATCAGCGTATGAATGGTTGAATGTGAGCCGTAGTGGAAAAAGTGCTTTGAGTGTTAGGAAGACTAGAAAGGTGCTATACAAATACAGTCTATTTACCATTGCATTTAATAATGGTGTGGACATTCTCATTTATTTTGAAATCAATTTCATTTGGTCAACATTGGAGGCGGTTGTGGCTCAGGAGGTAGAGCGGGTCGCCCTCTAAACGGAAGATTGGCGGTTCCCGACTCTTCCTCTCCACATGTCAATGTGTCCTCGGGCAAGACACTTAACCCCAAATTGCTCCTGATGGCTGTGCCATCAGAGTGTGAATGTGTATGAATGGTTAGTTTCCTCTGATGGGCAGGTTTGGACCTTCCATGGTAGCCCCTGTACCCATTCAGCGTACAAATATTGGGGAATGTGGTTTGTAATGTAAAAAGCGCTTTGAGTGGTCAAAAGACTAGAAAAGCGCTATAGTACAGCCCATTTAACATCTTCATTGACATTTGCAAATGGTGTAGTCTTGCAGTCTTGTTTAATAGCGTTCAAGAAATGAATACTTTTTTCAAATCTCTGAGAGTGGTATTAAACAATCCGAAAAATTCAAATAAAATGGCAGACAGTAAATATAGTAAATAATAAATATAATATATAATATATAATACTATAATATATAATATAGTAAATAGGGAGTCATTTTGGACTCACTATTTACTATTTTCTCAGCCCTGCTCCTCAAGTTGATACATACACACACACTAGTAACAGATGTTTGTACATTTCAGTTGTCCATTCATACATCAAATATTCTTGACATGTTGAAGTCTCGTATTGTATTTCCATTATCTGTTCATCTTATATTGTTCCTTAGTTTAGTTCTTCTTCTGTACACCTCACTGAACATATTATCTTAATGCATGTCAAAAATGCTCAGAGTTCTGTGCATCAACACAGTAATAAGAAACCAATGTAGTTTTAAGAGACATTAGATTTCTGAAAGAAAAGAGGAATTTATGTTTGTGAATATAGCCTAATGTAGCGTTTAAAATAAATAATTTCCATTGATTGAAAATTCTTCATTATTCTTATGTAAGAAAAATACATTCTAAGTATAACTCGTTGACGCAACTAAGAATATAGCTAGCATGAAAATTCATTAAACATTCAGTCTGTGTAGTTAGTCAGTGAAAGTTCAGAAGAGCTACACCCAGCAAGGTGTGTTTCCAGTTGTGTAAATACACACATATGTGTGTGTGTTTCCTAGCCACTCCCTTCTGACTAATAATCATGCTGTCTTTCAACAGACCTTTGGCCTCAGGTGTGACGTGTGGGACATGCTTTTACCTGTAGATACCTCCTCCACTGACACACACAGCCCCATGTGTAAATTTGTTTCACCAGCTTTATGTAGTTACATCAGATTAATATGTTATAAATGGACCGTACTTGTATAGCGCTTTTCTAGTCTTCAGACTACTCAAAGTGCTTTTACACTACATATCACATTCACCTATTCACACGCTGAATGGGTACAGGGGCTACTATACAAGGTCCCAACCTGCCCATCAGAGGAGACTAAGCACTAAGCATTCATACTCATTCACACACTGTTGGCACATCAGGAGCAATTTGGGGTTAAGTGTCTTGCCCAAGGACACATCGACATGCGGACCTGGAAGAGCCGGGAATCGAACCCCCAATCTTCCGATTAGAGGATGACCCACTCTACCTCCTGAGCCACAGCCACCCCCAAAAATCAATAAAATCAATGCTTACTTTCTGTTGGACACTACAAACTGCAGGGCAAGTAGACTCTATGTTATTCAGCTAGAGACATTCACAGTAAAGATGAGACAAAATGTTGTCTAATCTATCCTTTAGTAGTTTATACAATATAAGACACTACATACATCAGAGGCAATCAGAAGGCAGAATGTAGATGTTTTAGTACTACACTGCCAGCAAAGCAAGGAGAAGTAAAGGGGACGATAATCCAACTCAAACTGATTCAAACATCACAAATACAAAAATAAGAAAGTCTGATGAGGCTCGATAGATCTGTTGTTGTAATCTGTTGGGTAAAAAATGTGTTCAGCTGTTGATTATCAAATCTTTATCCTGGTGCTTGCTGCTCCTCTTTGACTGCGAGGAGAGTTTTTCTTCTCACATCCCCACCATCTGAATATGAATGATCTAAGCTGTTTAACTCAACTTATCCAAATGTAAGATATTTCTGACAGTGCGACCTGCTGCTGTGATTAAAGTGAATGTGCAATGTGATCAATCAATCAACCAAGGTCACCCACAGAGCTAAATCAGACAGATCCTGACACATACAAAGGGTTTTGCACCATTTTCTTTTGTGGGAGCAACCAAGGACATGTGACACTCAACCAGCTGTTCAACCAGTTCAGTCCCTTGAAGCATTGTTAAAAAGATTGACTGATAACATGAGAAAACAGTGCTGTGCTGAAAATCCAAATGGCCTGTACAGCCTTTGACTAGATGGTGAGAGTATGTTTAAATGTACTACCTGGTCAAGGCACTAATTAATTAAAGGAGAGTAAATAAAGAATGTTATATACTGTTGGTTTATTTTACTTACTGTATAACAATTCATTATATTTTATTTGCTCAGTATAGGTTTTTGACATGTCAGCAAAGTAACCAGTCTTTCCTTTGCTGATATTTCTCTTACTTCCCACATTATTTAAATATGGGAAGTTTTATACCAGTTTTTTGTAATTGGCTTTTTACAGGTAAAAGCAGGTGCAGTTATTTAGCACCTGTCTAGTCTTCCAATCCCTCAAAGCGCTTTTACACTGCAAGCCAATGGCAGCAAGCTACCATGCAGCCACCAGGAGCATTTTGGGGTGCAGTATCTTGCCTGACATGCGGACTGGAGGAGCCGTGAATTGAACCACTGATTAGTGGATGACCCACTCTACATCCTGAGCCACAGCTGCCCCACATAACATGTTATGTTATAGAGAGAGCTTCTTATACTACTTCTAATCACAAACCAAGCTCTTACAGGGATCTCATAACCATAAATGTTTCGTTAATTAACATGACATTAAACTTTTCACATGAACAGAAGATTTGGGAATCATTAGTATTCATGTGCTTACACAACCTCCAACACTGCTGTTGTGTACAAAGTTGTACAATGTGATATTATAAATGTGATCTAAATGTAATCACATCACAATGGAGGATTCAGCATTAACATGTACAAACTGAAATAAATCTGATAAATAGGACTTAAACCAGCATAATGCAGTTCCTTCAATGCCAATGAAATGCTCCAGTCTCCGCAACAGGATTTGATGATCAATAGTGTCAAATGCAGCACTAAGGTCTAACAGAACAAGTACAGAGACAAGGCAAGGCAAGGCAGGGCAAGTTTATTTGTATAGTACATTTCAACAACAAGGCAATTCAAAGTGCTTTACAAAGATCATAAAAGGTATTAAAACAGAATTTAAAAGCAAGACATAAAAAAAACATATAAAAACAATTAAAAGTTTTTTTTAAAAAAAAGAAGAAGCTAAAAAGGAAATAAAACAGATAAAAGAAGAATAAAAGTAACAGTGCAGCGTAAAATATTAACCCATAATGTGGTTTAATCAAAGGCAGAAGCAAACAGAAAAGTCTTGAGCTGCGAGTCGCTGCAGACCTGCAGTTTTCTGGGAGTTTGTTCCAGATTCGTGGTGCATAGGAGTGCACAGGAGTGTTTCTCTAAAACTGTCTATTTACTGTTATTAGAAAGAGAAACACAAGTCAGCTTGTGAAAAAAACAATGATAATATGTGAAAATATGGGACACAATTAGCAGTTTGAGAATTGAGAACACAAATACTCCATGTCTGAATGTGTGAAGTCAAGTTCCTCAAAAGGAGGAAGAGGAAGGTCTGTGTGTCCTTGTGTCTCTCTCTCTGTGTCTGTCAACAAAGGGCTGAGTCAGCAGAAGGCTGTGTGCGCAGCTATATGCTACAACTGCACCACCTTGTGGTCACACATCATAAGACTGAATTTATGTTGGCAGGAGCCCATACACCCATCTATTTTCATGGCACATATAATATCAGTGTTTGACATTTTATTAACATGATTTAACACTGTCCAGGTCCACATGGTGCAGAGAAATACTGTCTGAGCTGCAGTAAGATCTCAACACTGCACAGTCATCTAACAAAATCACCTAAGCACAAAGTTCCCACAGGTTGTATATGGAAGCAGACAGTAAATTCAACCCAAGTGAATGTCCTCCTTGATCTTTCTCCAGTCATCCACTGACTCCTTGCTGGTGACCTTTGACCTCTTCTCAGTGAATGATGTGAGTGGTTGTGGTCTGGTGTTCACAGAGAGCTGATGTCTGTTTCTGGTGTTCATTCAGTCTCTTGTCCAGTATTGAGTCCTTACTGTTTCACATTTCCGCTGTTGTCACATTTAATGTCAGTATGATGTTATACACCACTCTAACCTTCCTGTCTTTGGGGTGTACCAGCAGAGATCTTGAGATGTTGAATGGTTTATTTATTACTCGATGTGGCTTAGATGTGGTAGTGAAGAATGAAAAGAAGGAGTGAGAAGGAGTGAGAAGAATAGCTACAACATCAGCAATCACAGACATAAAAACTGAGCTGCAATCCATTGAAAGTCTAATCATGGCAACAAATGGAGCTCTCTTCTCAGTTAGCCCTAGCTGGGCTTGTCAGTCTTTGTTGGTCTGAGCAATCACATCATGAGGTGATGCTCCCAGCTGCTCCTTTCTCTTTCTCTCTATGGTCCACGTGGAATAGGTAACTCTCTTCAGCTCTTCAGCCACTTGACTCCTCTGGCTAAGGTCATCCAAAAGACGTTATATACTTAATATGTCCAACTCCTCGGATAGCTCTCCTATTGGCAAATGTCCCCGATTATCAGCCTCAACATCAGTGGGTAGTCCCAGAGGTAACTCCATGCATGCCTCCCTCTCCACTCCGCTGTCTGACCACAAAGCCACCTACTCTAGCAATGTTAATTAGGCTAAGTTAGCCAGCACAGTGATTCTTAATCATCAGTTTCCACCCAAACTCTCCGTGTATAGTGTCACTGTAAGAAGTTCTGGTTTTAGGTTGTGGACCTACCTGATGCCACAACATACTGCCTTTCTGGTGGCCAAGCAGACTATATTGAGCTCTACCAACACTGATTGATCTTCACACAGTCATAGTGCATGCAGGTACAAATGACATCATAGCCAGACAATCAATCAAACAAACTCCAGAGTGATACTGAATCATTGGCATTAACATTGAGTATCTGGGCAAGCATTGTCCCCTATCTGGTCCTTTTCCTCAACTTGTCAGCCAGATCTGAATGTTTCATCATCTGTTTAGCCTTCATCAGTGGTTGTAAATCTTCTGTACAGCAACAGGTATTGGTTTCATCAGCCATTTTTACAATTTTTGGACAAAGTGTGACTGGTATAAATCTGATGGAAGGGAACCAGGTAACTGATGTAAAATCTTATCAAATATTTAGCTTTTAACTCTTTCTGACACACATCCCAGCATAATCCTAAAATCCTCACCTGGACTGTAACATACACACACATGCTGCTGTTTCAAATAATAAAACCTCAAAAGATAGCTTCCAGTTCCAGAATATCCATGCAGTATTGATACCACTTACTCCACAACTATAGTAATCAGTGATAACCAGGATGTTATAACATAAGAACCCCAACTTTCAGAATCAGACGCACACACATCAAACTGCCATTTCTGCCATTTTCTTGCAGCGGCAAGAGGCAACAAATCTTTTTATGCAACCTTGTCTATGCTTGGTAATAAATAGACCACCTACATGGTGCTGCACTAATGGCAACAAACAGCAACAGTTGTTGTGTATTGTTTGTACCTGTTGATTTTTCACCAGGTTCTACCATTATTACTAACTATTAAATGAGAAGACTGGTATTCTTTCTCATTTTTTGAGAGGATTTTGGAGCCACCTCAGTATAGCCAGGAGTTCCTCCAGCTATTTCAGGAACTCACAGGAGTCATGGAACCCATATCATCTTCCTCTACAGACATCATTTGACATGGTGCTTCCATGGGGAGTAGGAGCTGGGCATCTAGGCCAACAGGGGTGAGGAAAAGGGACAGATGCACCAGAGTGCAACAGAGGCTTAAAAGACAAAGCCATCAGAGGATTCCCCTTCCCTCAATCATCCTTGCCACCATACCTTGCCTCTCTGTAACAAGGTTGAAAATCTTCAGGCGAATGTCAAGTTCCTATGGGAATATAGGAATGCCTGCCCTATTGCCTTGATAGAGGCGTGGCTCAAGCAGCAGGACCTACAATCTAATCTGGAAAATGATGGTTTTGGGGAACTGCTGCAATTTGACAGAGACCCAACAGTGACTGGGAAATCACTCAGGGGTGAGCTCTGCACTCCTGACATTGAACTTTTGTCTGTTTTGACTTTTTTATTTACTGGGGGAATTTACATGGATATTTATTACTCATGTATATCCACCTGAAGGCTAACATTGATACTGCAAAACAGGCTATTGCGGTGTAGGATAAAGTTCCTGCATGTTTCAAAGGCAGACAGCACAAGCCTCAAACAACAGACCAGCTCTTTCTTCAACACCCAAGGAATGCTGACCCATAAAGTGAAAAGCCAGAACTAGACCATCTAAACAACTTCCTGCAAACAAAAAGGAGCAGATAAGGAACCCCCATCTCCTGCATGGTCACCAAACCAGACCACTGACCCAAACCATCTTTGATCTTTCAAGCTACAAGAGCCAGAAAGACTCTTGAATTGGAAGACCAATTCACACCCCAATGTGAAGTGAGAGCACCATTTTGATAAACAACCACCACTTAAGAGCCCATCACACACAGAGATGAACTGGCACCAAACTTTAACCCCATTGTGGACTTTAATTTTCAGGACTTGAGTGACCAACCCAAGAACTGATCATTGCTGCACAATATGCCATGCCCCAGTGAGACACACACACCGTTTGCAATCAGATCAAGAAGAACAAAGAACTGTAAAACCCATGTGTCACGACCTGGCTCTGCAGCCATGACAAAAGGAGGGAGACGCAAAGATGAAAATCAAATACAACATTTATTTAACCATATTTAACCACAATTCATAACAATAAACCCCAAATGAACTAATGACAATGAGATTTGACTACAAGTAAAAATCAGTGGTGTGGGTGCGTGTATTCATGAGTGTAAAGTGAAGTGTAGGAAAGAGGTGTTGGCTGCTGCAAAACAAAATAATGCGCGGGGAGGAAGAGAAAGTCTCGGCCATCAAAGCGGGATCTTAATAGCCAAACTCTGGCCCAGGTGCTTCCAACTACACGTCACGACCATCTGCCCACCCTCCAGACACTCGCAGCATCACAAACACAATACAAAAATACAGATCAGGGGACTGTCACACCCCCTCCATAAGAACGGGGTCCTGAAGGGATTCCCAGCACCAAAATACCAATTATTATTTTTATTTAAAAATAATATATATAGAATATATTTATATTCTTATATTAAGACGTGGAGAACCAGAGAGAGGAAAACAGTTCATCAATCATCACATTGGGGAACTCTAAACACTGTGTCCGCCACCACGTTGTCAGTTCCCTTAACATAGCGAATATCAAGACAGTACGATTGCAAGAACAGCGACCATATGACCAGTCTCTGGTTCGGACACTGCAACAAATTAAGGAAGGGTTATGGTCGGTGTAGACAATGTACTACTGCCACCAACATACACATCGAAATATTTCAGAGCCAAGATTAACACCAACGCTTCCTTTTCGATAATAATGATAATAATAATAATAATAATAATAATAATAATAATAATAATAATAATAATAATAATAATAATAATGATAATAATAATAATAATAATTTAACTAACATGAGTTAAATTTCTTTGAAAAGAAACTGACAGGCTTATCTATCCCCAGGTCGTCTGTAAGGGCAGCCCCTGCATGTGACATAAACTTTAAATGGTTTATCAAAACGCAGGGCAGCCAGGACCGGAGCAGAGCAAAGAAGCATTTTAACCTGTTCAAATGCTTTGTTACAGACTGGAGACCAGACAAATTTTGCCTTTCCCTTAAGTAGATCAGTGAGAGGGGCCACAACTGTTGAAAAGTTTCTGCAAAATCCCCTATAATAAATAACCAACCAGGCCAAGGAAGCGCATCAGCTGTTTTTTTGTTGTGGTAACTGGATACTGCTCTGCAGCTTGAACTTTAGCATCAACGGGCCGCACCTAGCCCTGTCCAACCACCCAAGTAGGTCATGGTCGCCCTCGCAAACTCACATTTTGCAATATTAACTGTGAGCCTTGCCTCCGCCAAATGGGTGAACAGTTCCCAAATACATTCCAGGTGAGTTCCCCAGGTATCCAAATAAACAACCACGTCATCCAAATAAACCGCACACCCTAGCATGTTGCTAATAACTGCGGTCCATGAGACGCTGGAAAGTAGCCGGCGCGCTCCGAAACCCAAAAGGCATCACAGTGTATATTCATACATAAAGACCCATTGGTGTCACAAAAGCGGCTATTTCATGTGCTCGCTGGGACAAGGGAACTTGCCAATATCCCTTTAAAAGATCAAACTTACTGACAAGTTTTGGACCCCTGTAATTTCAATGAATATATATGTAGAAAAGTTGTGAGTTTTTGTGTAAAAGAAATGAATTTCCTAATTTTCATCAAGTGCATTTAAAAAAAAAAAAAGACTTTTAAGCCACATGCCCTGATAAAAGTGTGATTAAAATGTGTATCATCAAATGTGCAGAGACAATGAGAAATTGATGGCAGACAGAGAAATTGAATGGAGAAAATGAGTGAAGGCACAATTTGTTGTGTAGAGACAAAAGTAAGAGCAACACAGAGGAATAGTCATATATTTCACTGGAGAGTGATCAAAGGGCTAGGTGCTGGGGATGTAATAAAGGAACAACTGCAGTACTGAGCTTCAAAATGTAGTTATCTCTATTTATCTATATCACTGTATTACTAATCAGGCAGCCTCATTGCATGTGTCCGTTTGAGCTGCAGTCATCTGTTGACTCCTCCCACTGCTGGAAGAGCATGAGAGAAGAGTCCTTCTCCTGTGTAAAGAAGTACATACTGGCCATGACTTTTGGCCAAATTGGACTGAAAATATATGTATTTTGTAGGAATTTTCGTTGTGAGGCCACTGATACAGGTCTGAAAGTCGTGTGACTTATAGTTTACGGCAGGTCTTAATTGAGAGCGAGTGGGCATGCTCAGGGAATACCTCCCGCATTGAAATGCATTATAAGATGAATGTCACTTAGTGACTTTATAACGCCATAAAATCTAAACCGTACGAGTTATTACAAAGTTTTTTTGTTCGGCACAGTTTTGTGAGTCATGTGTGAAAGTTTGAAGCCAATAGCATAAAACCCCTAGAAGGAGATAGCTCTGGTGCGGACCCCAAAATGGGCATTTTCATGGATTTACATGGATTTTTATCAATAAACTGCAGACTTCCTTTTAGGTCTGGGGTGTCAGCATATGATTGGATGTCTGGAGGAGACAAACAATTTAGTGTTGGTTCCATCTCTCTACGGCATTCCTACGGGCCGTAGCAACTGAAATAGTACCGAAATAGACACCTAGGTGACACTATAGCACACTATTCAAGCATGTTTAGGGGGTCAAATTAAATGTTGAAGTGGTGCAATAATAAGAAAGAAAGGAAGAAACAAATGCTACATCGACAATAGCGCTTCGCCCTGTTCCAGCACTCAGGCCCTAATTAAAGCTGCAAGCAGCATTGGACGGGCCTTCTCTCCATGCGAACACCGGGATATACACACAGATACTGACATATGAACACCGGGATGCAACGCCGTCCAAGGGCGTCCATCACACTCGCGTGGATGTCTCGGGACCTGGCCTGAGGGACTCATGTGACTCAGCAGCCATGTAAAGTGCAGTGCAGATAGGAGTATGTACAGTAAAGTTATAACAACTTCCCTCATGGCGAAACATGAAATGTCAACGGTGTGAGAATGACAATTTTTTGCAGAATGAGATGTGTGTGTGGCTCACAGCAGTGTTATCAAAGTTATGCAAGTATTGTGGCCCTTTACTGTAATCTGAATGTAGAAAACTTTTGATGAGTTAAAGTGTAAAAGATGATGTGTAAAAGAGTGTCCTAATTTTCCTCAAGTCCATGTTAGGAAAAGCAAAGACTTTTAACCCACATCACTGGATAAAAGTTAGATTGAAATGTGTACTGTGTGCAGAGACAATAAGAAATTGCAGGTGGACACAGAAAAAGAGTCATATATTTCAATGTAGTGAGTCAACTGCTAGGAGTGGCTTCTGTCAAAAGCATATATATGTCTCCAGAGCTGGTGTGACAGATCTGAGTTCACCCCTCCATTTCTGCCTCATTTTCCTTGGCTGACAGGTCTGTGTTTGTAGGGGGTCAAATTCAGGGTTGAAGTGGCAGAATAGTAAGAAAGAAAGAAAGAAAGGAGAAAGTAACAGGACAGGAACAATAGGGTCTTCACCCTGTTCCAGGGCTCAGGTCCTAAATACAGGCCATGGGACTGTCACACCATGGACTTACAAATGTAGTTTTAGATCTGGTTTTAGATCTTGATAATTGTTGTTGTATGTCAGTATCTGTGTGTATATCTGTTGTTACAACATAATTTAGTTTGACTTTTGTTACATTGCCTTCAAGCCAGGACATGTACCAGGACATCCTAGCCAATCCCAGGGGTTGCAGAGTTACATAATCTCTCGGAATGCTAAAGCTACTATGTAAATTGCAAAATTAGGAATCATGCAATTGTTAAATTGTAAATGCTTTGTTTAATGGAGTATCCATATTCAGCACCTTTACCCGCCTGTCCATGAACAGAGGAGAACTGACTTTGCTCCCCCAGAACTCTGCAACCCCTGGGATTGGCTAGGATGCACCTTCTGGGTGGGCAGACTGAAACTTCAAAACAGTGTCTTATCTGAGAATCAGGGGGACTCGACTGTGGCGTTTTTGGCGCCTTTTGCTGCTTTTAGGCAGCTGTTTTTAGGCGGCTCTTTTGGGCTGCTTGATGCTGCTTGCTGGTTCTTCTTGCTTTCCACCATGCCAGTGGAAAGTTTGCAGTTTGGTGGTCTGAAGGTGTGACTCAGAGCATCTCTTGAATCTGGAGTCATGAGTTGAGGATCAAGCCTAGCATAAACCAGGAGCTCTCTCCCAATGGGAACTTTTCAAGTATGGACTGGCCGACTCACTTATCACCACCAGATCCAGACCCCAGCTCCTCACCCCAGCACAATGGATTCCATTCTCAACAAGAAGCTACCCCAGGAAGCAAGCAAGTATTCATACAAAACCTCAACTTTTAATTGTATTCAACCTCACATCTTTGCAGATCAATTTACCAGCATCCACAACATGACGCTAGCTTAAATGTTGGCTGGTTGAGATTTTAACTGATAGATTTCAAAAGGTGAAAATGGGTCAATGGTGTTTTATCCAATGTCCTCTTACTTTCCACTGGCTCCCCACAGGGGTGTGTCCTCTCACTACTTTTGTTTTATACACTAATGAGTGTCAGTGTCAGTGTTTTATGATTGTGAACTAGGTATTTTTTGTTTTTTGTGTTTGTTTGTGTATTGTTTGGATGTGAACTAGATTGAGTTGAACTGTTTTGGGGCTGTGGGGATAACAAAACAGACTTTTTTTACCAAGTGGATTGAAACTCTGAGATTATGAGATGAATCTTTCACACACACCAATATTTCTTTACTTGCACCTATTGAAAACTGAAGTGAGTTGTGGTCTATTGTTTTTGCTGCGCTGGTTTTTGATGTTTTGATGTCTGCAAGGTTTCAAGGTTGAAACAAAAATCTGCTCATTAGCACAGACAAAATAAACAGATTTTGTTCAAAAGTCTCTGTGAGCCAACAACATCTGGAAAGGACCACTCTCGAAATGTTCCCCCCTAAAAAGGACATGTTAACACTGTTGCCTTATGTGAGATGTTAGGTAAACATTTGAAAACTTTGAAAATTTGAAAAGAAGTTATCCTTAAAGTTCACCTCAGCCTCTACTAAATCATTTGACTGGGTTAGGTACCCATATAGCCCAGCTGTAGTTTTTGGAAAGGACATGACTTTGCTGCAGCAAGAGCAACTAATTACAAAAAGACAAGACCGTAGCTTAAAACTGAGTTATGCTGATCTAACTTTGGACAATTTTTGGTTGACCACTGCCAAGAAGTGTTAAATCATGACAAACAGTTATTTCAAAATAGCTCCCATTTCACAACATATCTATACAGACCATGAAAAGGTTGAAAAACACTGTTCTAAAGAATAAAGATCTTTCTTTAAGGCCTCTTTATCTGCATTAATGCCGCTGATTAAGAATCATTTATGTTAGTGTGCTTGGTAGCCTATGCAACCTTAACTCTCTCCCCTTGTTTCTTGTCATCTCTCTGCTATCACTGTATGATAAAGACATAAAATGCAGAAAATATATATTTTAAAATATTTGTAAAAAAATACTTTGTTCTAAAGAGTTGCTTACATTTTGGTGGAGAGATAGTGTATGATATGTATTTGAAGCACGTTCATCAACTTCTTTAAAGCCATGTTAATGAATCATGACTTAAATTTTATCTTTTTATACTTTAGTTGTTTACCCCCATCAAGATATGATAATAAAAATGTAGGTCATACAGTGCAGCAATACAGTAAATATGTTCCTGTTCCTGGTCTTCTTTCTCTATGTCTCTATTCTCTATTCTTTCACTTTTTCGTTCTCTTACTTCTCTTATATAATGTGATGTAAGTAAACCATTACAGAAATATAGTGGCACAAACCCTGTCTTCATCATATACATCATTTATTATAATTATTTTTATTCATTATGTATCGTATTCTTGCTTATATTTTCAGCACTCTTAACTAACATTGTCATCATTTTGTTGTGGTCTGATGCACATTTAGATGCACATTTCGTCTGTACAGTTCAATAAAGTTAAGTTCTGTTACTGTTGTCTGATTTATTGTTTTTATTCCACTGACTTTAAGCGAAATATTTAATAGCCACATATTTTCAAACAATTTATCAGGTTTTCTACCCTGCTCTAATCCCAAACTGAAGTATTCAAAAAAAGACAATATTTACATATATTTTTTTTGTTTAGAATATTTATTCAACACTGAGGGATATGTTTTACACAGAATCTTCACATTCCAGCGTGACAGAAGTGAGGAAGAAGGGAGGGGAAGTCAGTTACTTTCCCACCCATCATCAATCAAACCCTCCAGTAACAAGTCTCATCTCATAAACAGGAACATAAACAGCCTCTTCAAACTTTGTTCTTGATTGAAACGATAATGACTTGAGTTTCTCTGATGTCTGATAAGTAAAACTTGTCATTAAAAACACAAATTACACTATAGATGTTACTTACAACACACATCACTCATTATTAGAACACTAATGGAATTGTTGGTAAGCCCCGCCCCCAAGAACAGTATTTCCAGGAATCCCCCTTTCTGATTGGTCAAGGGATTCCTGGGAAAACTGGACCCCAGGAGAGAGGAGAACAAAGAGGTCAGTGAGTGCTTCTTCTGATGTAATCCATTCATCATCATCAATCATCACATTAACACTAATGGATCCCATTGCTCACATGGAGAAATCTAGCTCTGGTTTCCATACTTCCCATTTATAGATAGCACATTGAAACTGTCACAAAACTGAATTTTTCGTTCTTTGACCTGATGATGGTATGTCTAAACACCTAAATTGTGTAATCTGGTGTATGATAGATTAGATTTCATAAATCTCATTTATCTTAAAGGATTGAATGTGATAGTATTTTGTAATAGAAATGAATGAGCATTCTTTGAAGGTCATTTAATACACTTAAACAAAATATTTGAACACTTAAACAAAATATTTTAACACTATCAAGGAAATGAGTGAAATTTTCACAGTATGTCTTATTGTGTGATGAATTGTGAAGGTAACTATTTTTTCTGTCCTCAAAATATTACTTATTTTGAGAGAAACAACTTTCCTGCTAATGGAAACATTAGTGAGCTTTGTGAAATGGTCCACTCTAATTTAAAATCCTGCCTGACAGAGATCTACAAAGTGCCATGTGATCCTGTTAGTCAGCTGAGTCCACTGTCCCATGACTCATTCATATCATTCTCCCTGTTGAAGTAAATCAGAGCCCTGGAGACCTGCTGGTGGATCTTGTTATCCTGCTGTGGCTGTCTAGAGGCTGATATTTCGGTCCTCTGTCCCGAGCTACAGTGCTTCATCTCAGACTACCAACTGACCAGAGATGCAGCACTGCACCATGGGCCACAGGGATGGACCAGGAGGTCAATTGGAGAAAATCAAGGGGAAGCAGTAAACAAAGCACAGTCAGTCAGTTTAGATGCCATGTTATAATTGTTGTAGAGTCCACATCTTCAAGAGCCTTCAAATTTCCTGAATACTTTTCTCACCCAAACTGTGTTCTGTGTGCAGATCTGTGCATCTGCAGCACATTTTACATGATTACATCTTCACTTCAACACTCTTCAGTTTATGTTAAAAACACATGTATATATATGGACAGCAATCTGCCAAATCATGACCACACTGAAACACTGCTGAATATATATATTCAGCAGTGTTTCAGGATATATTCAACCAAAAAACAAGACAAACTGTCAGAAATATTTCCTGCTGCATTTTTGACTCATTCTTGTACACTGCAGTATGTTCTATAGAGCTGCAAATCTTACTGTACACAATATAGACATTTCTTACACTATAAACCATTAAAAACAATATATACACAAAAAAAAGTAATCCATGAAAAGACGATCAGGTGTTGCCTGTTTTTATCTCAGTGTTTTCTGACTAACACAAGTTGTTGTGTTAGTGTCTGTAACTATAATTCCATCTCCTCACAAAATGATACTATTCTGTTCTGACTAAGCAACATGTCCTTCATACAAACGGTCTGTATAGTTGACCAAGAAATTTTATTGATTTTTAATCTCACAAAACCACACTAAGCCATGTCGCCCAACAGATTCAAACACATTATCACATGGTAGAAAAGACCTATCATAACAACAGTGTCTTCATTTACAGCTAAGATACAATTTAGTGTCTCATTAGAATGATTTTGAATGTTTTGAAGGATTTTTGAAACATGTCTTTCTACTAAAAAGTCAGAAACAGCAGTGTAAAACAAAAAAGGTGAAAATGTGTTTGTGTATGAGTGAGTGAGTGATATTAGCTTTTCTGCTGCTCATCTCTGACATCTGAAACACAGCACACATACTATGAGAGACATTGTAACAGAAGACATCTGATGCTGCACATACACACTCAAGTAGAGTTTAGTTGTCTGCTGCTTTACATCCATGTTAAGAGACTACTACTACTTTTCCTCCATTCTATTTCACATGGAAATCTTTATACTCCACTATGTTTATCACAGCTGGAGTTACTGGTTATTTTGTTTAGTTTACCATTTTACACACAACAACACAAGATCCAGAAAAATGACAGGGTTACCTTGGTCAAACAACGGGGTTGTTCATGTGATGTTCCAGGTCAAAGCACGAAGAAGTATCACGTTCTGCAAAGGGTAAAGGTGTGTAAGTTGAGGTGGTATATTTGATGGCTATGCTTCACATCCCATCTTGAACATGAAGTTCATGAGTTCACAACTCTCTAACTTAAACCCAGAAGTTGTAGTTAGTCGACTACTGTTAAATAAGACAGACCTTAAAGGGTCAGTTCACACAGTTTACAAAAAGACATACAGATGGGTCACAAATTAAAAGAACCCTGAATAGGAATTATTTCTTCAGTAGAAAACAGTCCCAATGGAAATAGTTTACAGTGAGAGTGGCAGATTTATTCAGGGTAACCAAAAGAATGTTTTTCAAAAGACATGTTGCTGAATTTTTCAAATGACATTTTCAGTGCTGTGAGCAGCACAGATTCTGTGGTGGAGGCAGAAATGTCAGAGACAGATAGCTGAAAACCTTGACTCATAAAACCAAATCTGCCTGACTAGATAGATACCACTAGAGGGAAGTAAGAAAATATGTTTGTTTTTTTCATTTGGTGGACCTGATCCTTTAACCACATGAATTGACAAACAACCTTTTATCATTGAGGTATGAGGATGTGTGAGATACATTGCGTTTGTTTGGTAAAAATATTATATCTCAAAAATGCTTTTTAGACTTGTTTCTGCCTAATGATACATATTTCAATTAAAATATAAGAAAAGTTAATGCTACAAGCTATCATTTAGCAACTGATTGAGTGCAAAACAAATTCAAGTTATAATCAATCTAAAGATTCTGATTTGAGAACATACAGAGCTGTGAGTGTGGGACAATTTTTGCGCAAATGAACATCCGTAACATTCAAGCCCTTGCCAGATGAGTTCATGCAATGCTGATTAAAGCCTATCAACACCAGATATGTCTGTCTGTATTTCACTCCAGCTTTAAGTCCTTATTTTGTGTGTATTAGGTTTGAGATCCGCTGTCTGTCTACACAGAAATTAGTGGCAAGTGCATGAGACTGTTTGTATCATGTATTGCTGTTTCATTCCCATCATCCTACTGCTGTTGGCCCACTCACTATGACACAGCTTATACCTTTTAGGTTAGAGGTTGATTGAAATGCCCTGGCATGACATGGACATACTTTGGTGAGACAGTTGTAGGTCAAAGTCTCTGGAGTCTAGAGTGAATGAGTGGTTTGTTTTACAGATTCCTTTAAGTATTAATGTATTTAAGGAAACTTAATGAATGCCACAGTTTCACAAGGGCTTTCTAAATGGTATGAGTATGTTATTATTTAATCTACAGTAATGTCATCCAGAATGATATTACGCAGACTTTAAAGGTTGTGTGGAAATAGCTTCCTGTGATTTCAGTAAATGAAGTGCTGGTCTGGAAGATAAAAAGCCTCCATGGGAACTTTTTTTAGAGTCATACAAAAAGTACAGATGTTGTTTCAACTCCTAAAGAGCATTTTTTTTTCTGAAACCAACAAAAACATTCTTGAGGTCTTACCCATAGCATTGTAGTGTAGGCTGTTGGATCTCCATCATCATTTCATCTCAACAGCAACACCTTAACACAGTGGACAAAGCACATATTTTATACACATTCTTAAAATAAATTAAAATAATTACAATATTCTCATGACCTTTTAATGTCCTCTGAGCACCAGCACTGTCACTCAAACAGTTACCTTCTCTATCACTGATACACACATAATACCTCTGTGAAGAGAGGAGACGTATGAAGACAGAGAGAAGCCGAGTGTTTTCCAGGAATGCTCTGATTTTGCTCAGCTCAAAACTCCCAGTCTGCCCATATAAGGCCTGAGCTGGCCTTTTATTTTTGGGATCATGGAAAATGGGATTGCTGCTTTGGATAAACATTCCCTCTTCCAGTCTGCGATCACTCCCACTGATAGTTTGTCATCCCTCCCCTCACCCATCACCCCCTCCTCTTTCAGCTGGCTACATACATTCCCTTTTCTAGTCATAGTGGGGAGAGACTCACTTAAAAGGCAGCAGAGGGAGAGGGGGCTTTTATCTCACGCAGCCCTTCTCCCTATACTCCAGGCTCAAGAAGTCCATTTTAAGAAGAAAGACCTGCTCTCTCTCTTATACACACACTCTGAGACACACACACACACACACACACAGAAAGCCACAGTCTCACAGTAGGGCACGTCTCAAGCTTTGTCCTCAGGAGGTGTTATCCCCATATAAACTAAAGCAACAAACATGTCTGCTTTCTCCCAGCCTGTATGTGTATGTCTGTATTAAATGATATCACCCTCTTTCAAGTTTCACACCACAAGCAACATCCCTCATTTTGTCCTCATCACATCATCATCCTCATCAGCATTGATTCAGATACATTTTCTTGTTTGTAACTTTTTAGTATACATTCTAGCCTGCTGTGCTAGATTAAACTTCTTATAGGGCTTTTTTAAATCCAAAGATGTTTGGTTTAAAATAAAGTGAGGAATATTAAGTGACCTGTAGTCTGTAGTAACTATCTGTAGTAATCTATTATACATACATATCTATACATGTCTAATGTGAAAGAATGTTTGACATTAAACTTGAAATCATCTGACCCTAATTGGATTACTACAATATCTGGTCCAACACTACTGTGAATTTATATTAAGAATAATATAAATCTATGAATTTATAATTTATGAACAGAATATCATGATAGTGTCTGTTGTACAACATGTGCACAGACTGCCCTACAGCAGTCTGGCTGTGTGTCCCTGTAGTGGATGGGAAACCATAAAGTTTAGGCCAGTGATTCCCCAAAATGTCTAAGCCATGGTGTCATATTACAGTGCATTGTTTTACCCAGCAAGCTTCATACTCACCGCATCAATCAAACACATATCACATCCCTTCCAGTTAAAATGACACCATGAATTTCTGTGTTGCTGTCTCTTTTCATTGACTGTTCTGATGGTCATGGTTCTGATATTCTGAAATATTTTTTTTTCTTATCCTAACCCTAACCGGATACCAAAGTGCATGGCAACATGTTTTTAGTACGACTGATTTAAATGTTTTCTGTTTATTAGATCTATTTTTACATGTTTGGAAACGTGAAATCAAAATGTAATTAAAGTCCCTATGTTCAAGCACCCCTGACTTTGGAAAGTCCTAGTATAGCATCAGAAAAGACACTGGGGCAGATAGCAATGTACAATTGGATTGCATAATATTGAAATGTGTAAAGTAATGCAATACAGTACAACAATAATGGTTACACGTTTTGGATGTATTGAACACAATATAAGTGAAATTTTCTTCATATCCATTGTGTATTATCCAACACTAGAGTCAAAAGTGAGAACATATCTGTGATTTTGGAGAACTGATCCTTTAAACTCTATTAGGGTTCAGGTGCGTAGGGACACTGAACTTAACTGAATTCTGCATATCCTTGCTCTAAATGAGTGTAGATCTGCACTTTTTTTTTCTTGGTCCACTTCCAGAACAACAACAGCAGTTGAGTTCACTAAAAAACTATATATAGACAGAATCTCAGAAAGAAAAAGGCATGATGCTAGGGAGACTGCCCCACTGCCTTGGTATGACACAAAATACACACCTATATAAAGTTTAAAAATAATATCTTACATGGTGCATGGGCATGCATTTCAATTTTTATACAATGTACAGTATGTCAATAACAATTTATTAACTGAGTTAACTAAAAAAATTTTTCCATATGTAAATGTATTCTATCATCCTTTATAACTAATATAAAAGAATTAATTAAAAGCCCAAACACTTCACATTTCATGCCATGCCAATAAACTTGATTTAAAACAAAATATGAACTATCTGTAATGGAAGGATGTGTCATAGTGCAGACAGTCTACCAGCCCTGAGTGGGAATGTGTGTGTGTGTGCTTGTGACAGGCTGTGATAACAGTCAGAGCCATCTCTCCTGTTGAGCCAAACATCTCCTAATATGGTTGTCTTTCTCTTCCCCCCATGGCTCTGTAAATCACACACAGGAAGCCCTCCCTCCATTTTACTCCGTCTGACACATGCACACTCACACACACACACACACACACACACACACACACACACACACACACACACACACACACACACACACACACACACACAATAAACAGCTGAGTGATCCCGGCGTAATGTGAAATCAATGTTTACAAATTCTTAAACAGAAAATATTCAGGACAGCATCACATGCGCAGAATCACCAAGAAAGTTAATCATTACAGTGATTTAAGAACTAAACAATGTCAGAGTATAGTTCACAAAAAGAAAAAAGCACAGACATCAGTCTCACTGAAAGTCACTTTAACTCTGGATCTTAAAATCAATTTCCAAAAATGGCAATGTTGAAATGAGCACTAAGTCTAACATTGGACCCAGCTCAGAGCAGCTAAAGCAAGAACATACTGATGGTGAAGTGAAGAACATAGTGGCTGTTGAAGGGCTTAAAGGGTGTTGAAAAGAATTTAGGGTGCTGTAAGGAACCTTTTTGTTGGGATACCCAAAGCTTGAGGGTGGAACAATGGGTCTGGCTGGTTTCTAAAAGAAACTACAAGTGTTGTAATTGGCCTAGGGTCAGTGATTCCCAATCTGGAGATTGGGACCTACTGAAGAATCTTACTGTAAGACAGATCTGTCACAACATTATTAAAGGGACAAGAAAGAAAATAAATATGATTCTAATTATGATCTGTGCTGCTATGGTTGGGTGTGCTGCTGCTGTGGCACAGCACTTCAAGACTTAGGACTTCTGAGAATTCAATACTTGGCAGCATCCGACAGGCTGAGATGTAGCAGACTCTATTCTAATAATTGACATTGGCATGCCAACCCAGTTACTTATACAAAAACCTTATCAAGTGATTTTTGTCTGCACTGTAATTGAATCCTTACGATCTTATTTTCTTTACATAAGTGTAAAAATCTGCTAGTGAACTGAGCTAATTTCAGCCTGTTTCAAATATAAATTGACATGTTTTGAACATTTTCCTGAAATCATTTCAACACTTGTCTTTTTCCAGATTCTAGTGGAGCCTTTTACTCATTTGTAGAAAAATTCTTTAAAACCAGTTATTTGGGACTTAATTGTAGACAGAAATGTCTTGAAAAGACGGAGATATTTGCAGTGCAGAAACCTAGTCTGGAGGGAATCAAAGATTTGAGTAGGCCTTTCAGTATCATCAGTGTCAGCAAAAAAAAGGGCTGGACATACTGGTCTTATTATGCTCTTCCAGATTTTGCTCTTGTGGCATGAAACATCAGCTGACAGATCACTGAATTCAGAAGTAGTTCATTTTCACATTATGTGACTAACAACAGAAAACCTGTGAATGGAGGCTTCACCAGTTTTCATAAACTTGAATTATAAGAAATAACTAGAAAATACTTCATTTAAGATCATTCTAACTGAACATCACAAGTTCAATTACTTTATAACATAATATAACATTATAAACAAACATTTTTACAATGTTACATCTTTGCAAAGTGTAGTTATAAGCTGAGTTGAAGGACTGAAATTGTGTCAGCTGACGTGTAAGCATTGAAAGGAGATGAGGGTCTAATTGAGGAGTTATGAGATTTAAGCCCTGTGCAAAGTTAAATTGACAGAGGCAGAGTAAGAGCTTAAAACTGGTGAACTGTTAGCTGAAGAACAAGAGATGAAACATGTAAATTGACATGTCAGTTGACATGTAAGTGCTGAAAGCCTTTGCACAGTCCTTTGAAATTGAATAGATGAAAGCAGCTGAAATGTAGTTTGAACTCTAAATGATTAAAGCAATTTAATTTTCAGATGAGGTTTAAGTATTGTAGTGTAGTAAATACATTAAGCATTAGATGTCATGTAAGGAAGGCCAGCAGCTGTCAGCTGTTTAAACTGGTTGACCAGTCAATTGAAAAGTGAAAATCAGCTGAATTGTCAGTTGACTTGTAGAGAATGAAAGGTGTTGAAATGTCAGTCAAGTGCTGAAAGCAGTTGAACTGAAGAGTAAAAGATGAAAGCAGTTGAATTATCAGTTGAAGTGTGTGTACTAAGAGCCATTTCAGTTTCAGCTGGTATCTAAGCAACAGCAGCTACGCAGTTGACATGTACCAGAGGTATTAAAAAATAATTAATTATAAATTAGATTATTAGTGATGCAAATACAGCAAAAGCCTTGCTATAATGTGATGTGAAGCAGTTTGTAGTTTGTTGCAATCAAATGCTATATAAATCAACTAATTATTTTGTGCGAGTATGTCTTGGTTTCTATACATGGCATCGGAACTACAACCCTGTCAGCCTCATAGGAGTTCATCTCACTCCATCACTTTCTCTCTATTCCTGCATTCCTCCTCTCTCTCGCCTTCCATCACTCTCCTTCCCCCTCCCCCATATAAAATTGACCCTGGGAATGATGGTCTCTTGGTCCCAGAGGGGGATTGATGTGAGGGTGTGTGTGAGTGTGTGTGTGAGGAGGGTTATGTGAAAATCCTGCTAACCCAATGCCCTTAAGACTTTTCACTGCTCAGTAAATAAATACAGCATTTCCTCCTCTTCTCCCCTTATACACTTTCTCATGTCCATCCCAGTCCTAAGCAGGATACTATCATCTGACTGCTGGAGGATTTCAACACATATTTCATGACTGGACTTTGGGAATGGGGACCTCAATGTGACACTTTTTATGACTGTCCTAAAGCTTGCCAGATTCACTTGCCTGTCTGTCAGTTCAAAAAGCATTGAAGTAAGTACATCAAAGAAGCTGACACTACTAGAGATCTCAAGATTTTTTAGGACACTAAATACTCAAGAGCATCAAAGCTGGTTTTAAACCTTGATTTTACAGAATACGCATATACAGACAAGGGACAAATTAAAGGAAAAACCTGAATAAGAGAGACATATCAAATGCAGATGTTTTCGTGCACAAGGATTTGGTGAGTACAAAAATGATCCCAACCCAGGTGAACACCAATGGAAGATTTTGGACCAATGTGTAAGACAATGCTCTCCAACACCATCTCCATGAGGCCAAATGATATATAAACTTTCACCTTCAAATCTATTTAGTTATGTCTTTGGTTGCAAAAGAGATTTTGATCTCAATGAAATGACCCGAAGGTTGTTAAAATAAATTAAGGAATATCTTGTTGTGGAATGGTTCAGTAGAGGTCCACAAACTTGGAAAGGAATATTGAAGCTGTTTAGGAGGCTCGTGGCAACTCCTTACTAAGACAATTCATGGTGGTTTTTCCTTTAATTTGTCACCCAACAGTATGTTTCCACTAGAAATCAGAGGAAAAACTACAAACATACAAACATGCATTGTTGCACTAACCCTGTTCAAATCAACATGGCATAGAGATAAAAAGAACAAGAAAATGTAAAACTGCAGCACAACATCAAATTAGGACAGGGAAATATAGATGAACAATATGAGATATATGAAAATCATACACATACATGATGTCAAAGGCCTTGCTTTATTATCTGCTTATGTGTGTGTGTGTGTATGTGATGCTCTTACCTAGTCTGTTTCTTTCTCACCTCTTGATTCTCCTCTTTCCTTCATCTGTGTGAGTGCGAAAACACACTGGCAGTGTTCTGGGGGAAGATACATTTCCAGTTATAGGGTAGCCTGTGATTCAGAAGTGCAGCTACAGTCCTGTTTTGACTCAGTAACACACCTTAAACATTGGTATAGTGTGAATACAGGTATGGTCACATATATTTTTCATTACTGATATGCATTTATCAAGACGTAATATTATGTTTTAGATTCAGATGTAACTAGAATTGAGTTAGGTCATCCATCTCAATGGCCCTAAACGCTGTGTAATAACAGCAATCTTACACATTCATGTCATGTCACAATATTATCAGTGTGTTAAGTCAAGTCAGTTTTATTTGTATAGCCCAAAAACAGGACTTAAGACTCTATACATTATACAAAACGACCTCCAGAAAACCATTTAATGGGAAGAAGGGTCTAATAAAGACTTGGTCTCAAACTCAGACTGTATGATATCAGTCTCATGATGTCAGAATGTGCAATCAAGACCTATTGAATCATAGCACTATAGTGTTATCAATGCAAAAAAAAAAAAAAATGCTATCAGAGATCCCTCATAACTCGCAGAAAAAAACAGTTTTGGCCATAGCACTGGTACTGTTTCTTTCACTAAATGCAGAGCAGCATAGATATATGAATATATACCAATAAAGTAACTATGTGTCCAGTGTATATAGTAACTTACAGTGTTGTGTTGACCAGTGTATTCTGCATCATTTCATGCTGTGCTCTGATTGGTTGTTTTTAGTAATGGATTGTAGCAGCAGCATATTATGAAAATTTTGACAGAGACTGTCGTTGGTCTCCAAAGCTCACAGTGAGATCTAGGACCAGTACCAAACATTTCACTAGGTTTCTCTCATTACTATCAACTTCAGTCTGCGATGGCCCAAAATCACACAGCCTGTGGGCCTTTAAAGAACATCAAGTCTGCTTTAAAAGTTGCTCTTATCTTGGCGTTGTAATGGTGTGCAGACTTTTCTAATTAATTTGCATCAGCTGTGTTAATACAAAAAACCTAACTAAAACCTAAACCTAACAACAACAACAAAACATTATGACATGACTTGCTGCCAGGATGATATAAAATCACATGTATATATACACACATTTACAACTATGGTATGCCTCTGTAATCATACCTTATTGAGTCCTCTGCTGCTTGGCGGTTTCATCTGCAGACTCACTGCTGGACAGACGAGGTCTCCACTGGCTGGTGACTACTGCTTTTGCAATCATGCTGCTGGTGATCAGATGAGGAGCGGTTTGGAATCCTAAAGTTCTCTAAACATTCTCACAGCTGCAGTATTTCCACAGTAAGTTGAAATCTGCTCATCAGTGTGAGACACCCTCTGGTCTCTGTGTGTCTTCCTTATGAAGCAAATGGACTGCCAAACCATGCATTCCTCTGTTACCTTGTATGGTCACTTTGGGGCGGGCCTTACACCAGGGAATGCCCCCTCAAGACATGACTGATTGGCTGATGTCAGAGGACCCAAGAGGCCTCAACTAGTGACCCGTAGAGTCTGTCTGGGAAAGATGGAGGGGCCGAGAGAGATAAACAGAGGGAATGAGAAATGAGAGGGAGAAAAAGAAAAAGAGGAAGGAGGGGGGTGAGTTGGGAGTTGGAGGGTGCAGAGAAAGAGGAGAGGTCAGAAAGGGGAAGGGAAAAAGAGAAAAAAAGAGAAGAAAGAGTGAAGGGGGGGGAGGAGTGTGGGGAGGTATATTTTCTTCAGTGAATGAAAAAGTGTTTCATATTACTTCTAAATTTGGGCTTATTCTGCTTTGGCAGCTGATTGGATGGCAAACTTTAAAACCATGTGGAACCTATTACACTGCTGGGGGGGGGGGGGGGGGGGGGGGGGTAATTATTTGGAGTAACCAAGTAGTTTGCTTTCTTTCTCTCTCTCTCATACACACACATAGACACGCAGCCACAAGCACACATGCACATGGCCGTTTGAAGCAGTTTACTCATGACAATATAATGTGACCACATTATATTGTCATGATGTCTGATGATCTGATGATTAAGTCTTTCACTGTTAGTTGATGGTTTTGAAAATGTTCATCATGCACTTTAGTTCATGACGAAACTGAAGTGATCTCTAAAAGTCTATTTTCTGTAATTAGCTCCTCTCTCGCTTTCTCTCACTCTCTCTCTGTCACATGAAGCAGTTGTTGCAGTTATTGTTGAAGGTTTCTCCTTGATCTAGTGTGACTTGGATTTTAACTTATATGCATGTTGCTTTGGAATAAAGCATCTGCCAAATGAATGTAAATGTAAATACTAACTTTCTTTAACCGCTGCTGAGTGGAAGCTTTATCATTGTAATCAACGATTGAAGAAAGTGACTGATTATTCACACAAGGATCAGTTTACTTGAGTACCACTCAGCCTTTAAAAACACCTATATAATGATTTCTGTGTGTCTGGAGGTGAAAATAAGGGTTGCATTATGCTGAAAAAGAACTGGTTTGTGCAACTTGTCTGACCACTGGCAAATATGCTTTTAACTGTTCCAAACACCCACACTCAAAAATAAGGTGAAAAGGCAGCTATCATAGACAGTAGGAAGACATGATATTGTTTAAATATAGGGATAATAGAATTACAGTCTGCCTTGGAAGGCATTCATACTGTTCTACTGTCAAGAATGAAAAAAGAGAGCTAGAGAAAGACTCTGCATTCATTCTCAGGTGACCAATCATGAGTGAAGAGGATGTGAATGTCTGATTGTGAGTTTGGGGTGTGTGAGGGGAGGTGTTTCTGAAGCTGTTCAAACATCTGAGAAGCACATCTGATGGAATCTGTAATCTGTATCGGAAACTACTAATTTATCAGAAAGCCTGCATTACAATTCCCCTAACTTGGAATGCAGTGCTAAACCTGTCAGTCTGCTTAGACTGAAGTGCTTGTTGGATCACTGAAAAGCATCTGAACCCCGACACACACACATACATACACACAGGAAGTGAGGCCTAAATGACTCAGAGTTCAATACAAACACACACACACACACCTTTTCAACATCAGAATTGGGAGGGCTACATTTGACAATTCTTGTACCTTTCTGAAACAGACAATTCAACACAGAATGGAGCTTTACACATTTAACAAAGATTTTCTGCAAAATACAAAGACATTCAAGATTCAAGACTCAAGATCAAGATTCAAGATTTAGTTTAATGTCGTTTTGTGTATTTACATAGACAAAAAAATGACATGCTGTTCCCTGCAGAGTGCAACAGCAGTGCAACATTTTAAGCTATTTTAGCCTGAGAAATTGCTATATAGCATGTTCTGCTTCTATCTACACAGAGATTCTCATAGTTTGATTTACTCAACAACAAATATCAGAAATACACAAAAACTCAATATTATACCTAATATCAGACTCTTGAGGGTAATGTGTAATATTTATTTATTTATTATTTTATGTATGTTCATGTAACATCAGCATGACACCATAATTCTTGATAAACAATCACATAAATTACTAACATGAGTGATGCGGGATCGCTCATTGTCAAGTTGCATATAGGCAATACTACATAAGTGAAATATCAATGCAGCAATACATTTACCAGAGGGCAACTGACAAGGGTATACATTTTCATGAATATTGGACATTGTATGTAGGAGATAATTACCACTTCCTGCGCCCACTATGTGGCGCTATGTGTCACTATGACTATGACTTAATATTGACATGTAGATTGTCCGGCACACCATGCCAAGGGCTCCAATTTTTGCCAGTTCTGATGTGTGTGCCAATTTTCATGGGTTTTCGAGCATCCTAAGCCTCTCAAAAATGCAATGGCATACTATAATAATAACAATAACAATCTTAATAATAATAATAATAATAATAATGAGAGTTCCTAGCACTTTCAGTGCCTGTTCTTCAGCCCTAATTAAAGCTGCAAACAGCAATGACCCTCGCTCTTTCGCGCACATTAGGGTGCACTGCAGACGAACTACTTGGTACAATCATAATTGTTTCAGATACATTATGGCCTTTGTTGGAGAGAGTTGGTTGGTGAATAGAGTTGGTTTTTGTGAGAACATAATAGGTATGCTGCCAGTTTAAGTCTTGTAAATATTTTTCTCTTGCTTGTTTTGATCACTCCTCTGCACTGTAAATATTTTTGCCACTTTGTCACTCTTGTCTGGAACTTGGTGTGAATAAAAACTCACCACACTGAAGTTTTTCGTGGTCTGCGCCATCATTGGTCCCTGTTCAAAAGTGAACCCGCGACAAGGCTACCGTCTAAACTATAAGTCACACCACTTTCAAACCTGTATCAATGGATTCGCAACAAAAATTCCTACAAAGACATGATATCTTCAGTCCCATTTGGCCTTTATTATGGCATGTTATGTACTTCTTTTCACAAGAGAAGGACTCTTCTCTCTTCTCTCATCCTCTTCTAAGGCTGCATTCACACCAAATCCAGCAGTGCAGCAACAAGGCTAGTCGTCCCATTCATTTGAATGGGGGTAGTGCAGCCATTTTGGCCACTGCAGCGCCACACCGGACTGCAGCTGGAAAAGTTGAGCCTGAATCAACTTCTTGAGCCCGAATCAACTTCTGGAAGACCGCAACCCGACCTCTCCAACCATGTAGGTTGGCAATTAGCCCGGAAAACGAAAAGTTGAAAGACCAGAAGAGGAACGTTGTTTATTTAGCATGTAGCATTGTAGCATTTCAGCATTCTGCTTTGGACCGAAGATGATTGAAATTACTTTATTATGAAGATGTTGGAGGTATCGCTGCTGCGAGTAATTTCACAACCTTATATGAGTGCTTCTTCTGTTTTTTCTTCTCTTTCGTAGTTTGATGGTGGTTGGCAAAATACTTTCATGCGTATTACTGCCACCTTCTGGACTGGGGAGGATCAAAAGTTTACAACATGATGCCCACATAGCCACACGTTCACAAATTCGCACTGACCCGTGGCGATTCACCGTACTGCTGGATGTGGTGTGAATGCAGCCTAACATACAGAAGGGGGGGGGGGCGTCTGCAGCTCCTTCAGCTCACTGACATGCACTGCCTAGTGGGTCATACAGTGACTGAGATAAACAATCATAACTACATTTTGCAACTCTGTACGGCAGTTTTTCTTTTATTATATCACCAGCACCTAGTACTTTGATCACTCTCCATTGAAATATATGACTATTCCTCTGTGTCCACCACTTACTTCTTGTTGCTACACAAAACATAGTGGCTTCACTCACACTCTCCATTCAAATACATAACTACTCTCTGTGTCTGGCTGCTGTTTCTCATTGTCTCTACACACTTGATAGTACACATTTCAATCTAACTTTTCAGGTCATGTGGGTTACAATTCTTTACTTCTCTAAAAATGCACTTGATGAAAATTAGTGTATTAATTTCTTTTACAGACAAAGTCATCACAGGCTTTCAATGTATTAATTTAACTTACAGTCAGGGGCACATAACTCGCTTAATTTTGATGACACTGCTGTGAGCCAGACACACGTCTCACCTTGCAGAAAATTGTCATCCTGAGATTTGATGTTTCACTGTGACAGGGGAAGTTGCTGCACTTTACATTGCTGCCGACTCACACACATCAGCCTGGGTCCGGAGACATGTGCACACGAGCTTGGACGGCGCCACATCTTGGCGTGCGTGTGGGGCGAAGGACCGTCCAACACTGCTTGTAGCTTTAATTATTATTATTAATGTTGAATTACACATTGTTACTAATTAAATGTTGGTTTTAATCAAATTAAATGAAGTTCATTCATACAGTGCTACCGTATATGCAGGAGAACAGTATGGATGTACTGTATGTTTGTATTCAGCTGCAGGTTAAGCAACATTCGGCACTCCAGTTACCTTCCCTGAGACAGATTTTAAGGATATGTTACAGAAAGTTTAGTTTAGGAAGATTTTAGTTCTACGTGCTAGTCCTCCGTTTTCTTTTTTGCACATTTTCTTCTAGTAGGCCCATGATTTTACAGTGAACCAAATACAAGTATTAGCAAATTCTATAGAGCATAGCACCTTTTCAATACATGTTGTTGAAGTAAAAATATTTGCTCTCACTAGGACTGACTGACTTTGTAAATAATTGTGTGAAACCTGCAATAACACTTTTTCATGGAACAATACCCTCCAGCAAAACATGAACTCAGTGATATTACAAGTCCTTCTGTCTGGGCATAACTAGTGTGAAAATGCTTGTAAACAGGCAATATTTTGATGTACATATTAGAACTATGTAAGAGGTTCCAGTTTCATTTCTAGAGCATAAATCTGAATGACACAAATGAAAAACAGAGCACAATTTTTTTTCTTTTTGGTATTTAAGATAATTTACAATTCCTACTTATTTATTTCAAAAGTTATGTTGTGCAGCTTTAATAGTACTTTTGTTGATATATTTGTTAATAATAGTGTACATTGTAGTAAAACACTTGTTAGCCAACAATCTAAGGTCCAGTGCCTTTGATGTTAGAAAAAGGACAGGGAGTTGGTAATATTTAATAATTTATTAATTCTTTGATATGTTCCTCTGTGTGATAAGTAATTTTAATATATAAAAATAAAAATATACTTTTTGTCTTAAAACCATTGTGGTCCCTGATGATTGTTGTTCCCAGAACCAGTGGGGTAATGTGGTTCAGGGGAGAGGGGGGGCACCAAATCCTAAAACTAGCATTAGCATTATCATTGTTAACCATAGATTGTAAATTCATCATGCTAACCAAGTTAGCAGCTAGCACTATGATCAGCTCCACTCTCTTGTCCAAATATAGTAATGTCTGGCTCCAAAAATCAAATGTGGCCAAATCCAAGATGGCAATGGTCAAATTGCTACACTCAAAGCTTCAAAACAGCAGTTCGCAAACCAATGAGTGATGTCATGGAGACTATGTCAATATTTTTTTTACAGTCTATGGTCTAGACCTATAATAGCATAACTAGGGGCTGGTCCAAGGCGAGACAGGCAAGACAGTTTTAAATAAAGTTTTAAGCCTACCCTTAAATACAGAGAGGGTGTCTGCCCCCTGGACTGAATCTGGAATTCACAGGAGAGGAGCTTGATAGCTGAAGTCTCTACCTCCCATTCTACTGGAGACTGTAGGAACCACAAGTAAGCCTGCATTCTCGGAGTGCAGCATTCTAGTGGAATAATAGGATACTATGAGCTCTTCAAGATGGTGCCTGACCATCAAGAGCTTTGTAGGTGAGGAGAAGGATTTTAAATTAAATTCTGTTTTTTTTTTTGTTTTTTTGTTGTTGTTGTTTTTTTTTTGTTTTTTTTTTTTTTTTTACAGAAAACCAATACAGTAAAGCTAAAATGGGATAAATATGATCTCTTGTTATAATTTTGTCAGTACACGTGCAGCAGCATTCTGGACCAGCAGTCTTCAGAGACTTGTTAGGGCAGCCTGATAATAAGGAATTGCAATAATCCAGCCTAGAAGTAACAAATGTGTGGACTAGTGTTTCTGCATCTTTTTGAGACAGGATGTGCCTGATTTTTGAAATATTACATAAGTGAAAAAAGGCAGTCCTTGAAATATGTTTTATGTGGGTGTTACATTCCTTTCGGTGCCTGCTTTCCTCTCCCCTCCCTGTGTTTCTCCTCCCTAGGGGTGGGTCCAATCAATGGCAGCTGCTGCAGGGCACACACCTGAGGCTCATCTCATCATCACCACTCTGCAATAAAACACCGGCTCTCCATTCACTCATCACCAGATCTTTGACGTTACCTCCAAGATCGCCTGCCCTGTATGCTTCCTATCCTGGACCCGCTCCTATCTTGGACCCGCTCCTATCTTGGACCCGCTCCACCTCATCACCTGCCTGCCTCTACCTGACCTCCTGTGTCTCCCAGCTACAGCCACCCTCTGCCTGCAGCCCTGCTATCCTTCCACCTGTCTCAATAAACCCATATGTTTTGAGCCTTAAGTCTGCGTGCTGGTCCAGCTTTGTCTCCTTGTGTCACAGAAAGATCTGGCCATAAAATGGACCTCGCAGACACAGACATGCAGGGCTCTGTCTCTACTCATGACTCCCTCCTGCGAAGACATGACCAACAGTTGGGAGCCCTCCTGGACACCTCCTCCGCTCTCACTGGGCAAGTAAACAACATCTCAGCTTAGCTCTCAGCTATCACAGCTCAACTTTCCCAACTCTCACTCCCTCAACCCCCCTCACTCCCTAAGCCACCTGACAACCTGTCTCCCTCTGTGGAACCCACCAATTCCATTAAAGAGCCCCACACAGTAGACCCCGAGCCTTACACAGGAGATCCACTCAAATGCAAGCCATTTCTTCTTCAGTGCTCTTTGGTGTTAGGACAACGACCCTTAACATACTCATCTGAAGAATCAAGAGTACAATATGTAGTGGGATTACTTCGCGGGAGGGCTCTAGATTGGGCCACAGCCTTATGGGAGGGTTCCCCAGTTTATTTCAGATCTTTTCACCTTTTTGTAGATGAATTTAAGAAAGTGTTTGATCACTCAGTCCAGTCTCGTGAGTCTTCCAGTCAGCTCCTCTCCCTTAAGCAGGGTACACGTAGTGTGGCTGATTATTCAATTGTGTGACGACCCCTCCACCCCACTAGGTGCTCCTGTGTGTTCTGTGTACTGTTGTCCACTCTGTGTTGCAGGATCCGGGGCAGGGCGGAGGATCGTCATCGCGGTGATGACCCACACCTGGGCCCGGTGTGGGTTCATTATAAAGCCCTCGTGTAGATCCTCGCTCGCTCTCTCCCTTCTCCTCCACGCGGGTTTCTCTACGCGGGCGCGGCGCGGCTGCTTTTCATTCACATATATACATCCACACATCCATACACGCATACACCACTGATCACTGACATCCATGTTGTTTTGTGCACATGTGGTGCTTTGTGAAAATAAAGCATTTGTAAATGGTAACTCTCGTCCAGACTCTCATATCTTGTCGCAGCCTATGAGCCGGGCTGTGACAATTGAGTTTCGCATCCTCGCAGCAGCTTCTGGGTGGAATGATGCTGCACTACGGGCAGTGTTTTTCAGGGGTTTAAGTGAGCAGCTTAAGGATGAGCTAGCTGTTAGGGATGAGTCAGCTTCCCTGGATGCCCTGATTTCCTTAGCTGTAACATTGGACAATCGACTAAGGGAGAGACGCAGGGAGAGAAGCAATCAGTCCTCTACACCCCGTTCTTCAGCTCTCCCTGCGGCTCAGCCTCCACTTCACCAGTCCCCTGTGTTCACCCTTCCTCCACTGCCTAGCTCAGTTTCCCCTGTGTCCATTTCTGAGCCTGAACCCATGCAATTGGGCCGAACCCGCCTGACACCCGAGGAGCGACTCAGGCGTATGACAGCTAAGGAGTGCCTATACTGTGGGAAGAAGGGTCATTTCATCGCTGCCTGTCCGTCACGGCCAAAAGCCTAGGCTCGCCTGCTGGTGAGGAGCGGCAGGTGAGCCTTACTAACTTCTCCCCAACTGACAAACGATTTACAGTACAGGCCTCCCTGAGCACTCCTACAGGTCCCCTTCAACTTCCAGCCTTGGTGGACTCTGGGGCCGAGGACAACTTCATGGATCAAGAAATAGCAGAACAGGCTGGCTTCACCACTGAGCCATTGGAGACTCCCATTGCCGTCAGGGCTTTGGATGGGAAGTTACTTGCCCGTGTAACCCACCAAACACCCCCTCTCCACCTGCAAGTCTCAGGAAATCACTGTGAGTTGTTGACTTTTAAAGTAATGTCTTCTCCATCCACTCCCATTGTTCTCGGCCACCCCTGGCTTGTCCTCCACAACCCGCACATTGATTGGTCAACTGGCAAAATCATCAATTGGAGTGAATACTGTCACAAGGTTTGCTTGAGATCAGTCCCTCCTCCCACAGGGGGCAGTGTCACACCACCTTTGTCTCCACCCATTGACCTCTCTCTTGTTCCATCTACTTACCATGACCTTGCTAATGTTTTCAGTAAAGAGAGTGCCCTCTCCCTGCCACCCCATCGTCCCTATGACTGTTCCATTGCTCTTATTCCTGGAGCTTCATTACCCGTGGGCCGCCTGTACAATCTCTCTCGGCCTGAGAGGGAGGCAATGGAAAAGTATATTGCAGAGTCCCTGGCAGCAGGAATAATTCGACCTTCCTCGTCCCCTGTGGGAGCTGGCTTCTTTTTTGTGGGTAAGAAAGACAAGTCTCTCCGCCCCTGTATTGATTACAGGGGGCTGAATCAGATCACTGTTAAGAATAAGTACCCTCTGCCACTCATATCCTCTGCTTTTGAACCCCTCCATGGTGCCACTGTTTTTACAAAGTTGGATCTAAGGAATGCTTATCACCTGGTACGCATGCAAGAGGGAGATGAATGGAAGACATGAATGGAAGACACGCCCCTTGGCCATTTTGAATACTTGGTCATGCCCTTTGGCCTGACTAATGCCCCAGCTGTTTTCCAGGCCCTCATGAATGATCTGCTGAGGGACTTTCTTAACCACTTTGTTTTTGTCTATTTAGATGACATTCTGATCTTCTCACACACCATGGAGCAGCACGTGGTCCATGTCAGACAGGTTCTGCAGCGACTGATGGAGAACAGGCTGTAGATGCAAGCAGAGAAGTGTGAGTTTCATGCAGCGTCAGTCACTTTCCTTGGGTACATCATCAAGGCTGGACAGGTACTGGCAGACCCGGAGAAAATTAAGGCTGTTGCTGAATGGCCTGCCCCCACATCAGTGAAGCAACTACAGAGGTTCCTCGGGTTTGCCAACTTCTACAGGAGATTCATCAAAGGATACAGCTCTGTAGCAGCTCCCTTAACTCGTCTTACCTCCTCCAAGGTTCCCTTTCACTGGTCGCCTCAGGCTGATGCTGCATTCCAGCACCTCAAAGGACTCTTCACCTCGGCGCCCATCCTCACGCAACCTGATCCTCAGCGTCAGTTCATAGTAGAGGTGGATGCTTCAGATGTAGGAGTAGGGGCGGTCCTATCCCAACGTGGTGAGTCTGACAATCTACTGCATCCCTGTGCTTTTTTCTCTCGCAGACTCACCAGTCCTGAACGGAACTACGATGTGGGAAATCGGGAGTTGCTGGCTGTTAAACTGGCTCTGGAAGAGTGGAGACACTGGCTTGAGGGAGCTGAGCATCCTTTCCTGGTATGGACTGACCACAAAAACCTTGCATACATTCAAACTGCTAAACGTCTGAACTCCCGTCAGGCTCGTTAGGCCTTGTTTTTTGACCGTTTTGATTTCACCATTACTTACCGCCCTGGACACAAGAACGTCAAACCAGATGCACTCTCCAGACAGTTCTCTGTTTCAGCTTCCCCCTCAAGCCAGGAGACAATTCTGCCTCGCTCCCGTGTAGTTGGGATGGTGACATGGGAGATTGAGTCCAGCATCCGCGAGGCACAGCGCAATCAACCAGACCCTGGCAACGGTCCCCCTGGCAAGACTTTTGTCCCAGATGTGGTAAGGTCAGAAGTCCTGCAGTGGGGTCATTGTTCTCGTTTTGCCTGTCATCCAGGGGCTAACAGAACATTGCAGCTTCTCCAGCGTCATTTTTAGTGGCCGTCCATGGACATGGACACACAGGCCTTTGTTGCTGCTTGCCAGGTGTGTGCTCGTGGAAAGGCTTCCCACAAGCGTCCCGCAGGTCTCCTCCATCCTCTGCCGGTCCCCAGTCGCCCTTGGTCCCACATTACAGTCGATTTTGTCACCGGGCTGCCTCCATCACAAGGTAACACAGTTATCCTTACCATAGTGGATCGTTTTTCTAAATCTGTCCACTTTGTCGCCCTGCCTAAACTTCCCTCTGCTAAGGAGACTGCAGACCTTCTGGTGGTTCATGTTTTTAGACTCCATGGAATTCCAGTGGATATTTTCTCTGACAGGGGTCCCCAGTTCACTTCTCAGGTTTGGAGGGCCTTCTGTTCAGCTCTGGGGGCCACAGTCAGCTTGTCCTCAGGATTTCATCCTCAGTCAAACGGTCAAGCAGAACGAGCCAATCAGGACCTTGAAGCGGCCCTGCGCTGTGTGGCTGTCCAGAACCCAGCATCTTGGAGCACCCACCTGGCTTGGATTGAGTATGCCCACAACTCACTCTCCAGCTCTGCTACAGGTATGACTCCATTTGAATGTGCCCTGGGCTACTTGCCACCTCTTTTCCCAGCTCAGGAGGGAGAGATTTGTGTTCCTTCTGTGCAAAACCACCTTCGTCGTTGCCGCAGGATCTGGAAGACTGCTCGTTCTGCCTTGCTCCGGACGGCAGAAAGGAACCGTCAATTGGCTGACCGGCATCGTGCTCCTGGACCGGTCTATAAGCAAGGTCAGAGAGTCTGGTTGTCTTCCAAACACATACCCCTTAAGACAGAGTCAAGAAAACTGTCTCCTCGCTATCTGGGCCCATTTGAAGTGCAGTCCATTGTTAACCCTATGGCAGTGAAATTGAAGCTCCCCTCTTCTCTCAAAGTTCACCTAGTTTTCCATGTGTCCTAGTTAAAACCTGTTTCTGACAGCCCTCTGTGCCCTCCATCCAGGCCCCCTCCGCCCCCCCGGCTGGTGGATGGTGGCCTGGTGTATTCTGTTCGACGCCTCCTTGATGTGCGCTGCCGGGGGCGGGGTTTCCAGTACCTCGTCGACTGGGAGGGGTATGGTCCAGAAGAGCGTTCCTGGGTGCCCCGCTCCTTCATTGTGGATCCGGTTTTGGTGCGGGAGTTTCATCGGGCTAACCCTGGGAAGCCTGGTGGGTCGCCAGGTGGCGACCGTTGAGGGGGGGGTACTGTTACATTCCTTTCGGTGCCTGCTTTCCTCTCCCCTCCCTGTGTTTCTCCTCCCTAGGGGTGGGTCCAATCAATGGCAGCTGCTGCAGGGCACACACCTGAGACTCATCTCATCATCACCACTCTGCAATAAAACACCGGCTCTCCATTCACTCATCGCCAGATCTTTGACGTTACCTCCAAGATCGCCTGCCCTGTATGCTTCCTATCTTGGACCCGCTCCTATCTTGGACCCGCTCCTATCTTGGACCCGCTCCTATCTTGGACCCGCTCCTATCTTGGACCCGCTCCTATCTTGGACCCGCTCCTATCTTGGACCCGCTCCTATCTTGGACCCGCTCCACCTCATCACCTGCCTGCCTCTACCTGACCTCCTGTGTCTCCCAGCTACAGCCACCCTCTGCCTGCAGCCCTGCTATCCTTCCACCTGTCTCAATAAACCCATATGTTTTGAGCCTTAAGTCTGCGTGCTGGTCCAGCTTTGTCTCCTTGTGTCACAGTGGGACTTAAAGGACATATCCTGATCCTAAGGCTCATGTGTTTGTGAATAAATCGGTGCCTGTTGAGGGTAGGAGGTGCATGGTGAATACATGGATCAATAGAGTTGTGACGCTATTCTCTGGCCAAAGTAGAATTATCCAGTTTGGTGATGATTATCTTTAGGTCTACTATCCAAAAACACCTTAAGCTTGGTTTAAAACCATACACCTCTCTCTATGATTCGTGCTGACGTGCTATGGTAAGTGTATTCCATCATTTCCGGTTGCCAACTGTGTCCACTCATAGCGTTGTTGCTGCTCTCAATTCGATAGCGTTGCTATAGTATTGTGGATTAACACCTACTATATTTGTGAATTGTGTGAATTTTTCGCTAGTTCCACATAAGCACTCTCATTGTGTTTTTTTTCTCTTAGCGATGTTTTCTTGCTAATCGCACAGCGGTTAGTTATTTGAGCTCAGCAGCTAGCACTAGCACTAACAGCTAACCCGTAAACTAAATAGTTAGCCATGGCTTCTCTCTCTCCCTCTCGCTCTCCTGCTCTCTCTTGCTCAGTGTGTCTCATGATCAGTTATTCCTCTGCCTCCTTTAATGATAATGGAAAATGTAATCAATGTAGTTTATTTGCAGTACTGGAGGCGAGGCTTAGTGAATTGGACGCGCGGCTCCGCACCATGGAAACAAACAATCAGTAGGTACTGTAGTTAGCCAGCCCCCTGTAGTCGGTGCGGACCAACCTAGCATAGCCCCTACTCCCCCGGTAGTTCTGGCTGGCTGACTGTCCGAAGGAAGCATAGCCCTAAGCAGAAGCCCACAGTTCACCACCGACCTGTTCGCGTTTCAAACAGATTTTCCCCGCTCAGTGACACACCCGCTGAGAAACAGACTCTGGTTATTGGCAGCTCCATAGTCAGAAACGTGAAGTTAGCGACACCAGCAATCACAGTCAAGTGTATTCCTGGGGCCAGAGCGGGCGACATAGAATCAAATTTAAAACTGCTGGCTAAGAGTAAATGTAGATACGGTACTATTGTTATCCATGTCAGCGGTAATGACTCCCGGTTACGCCAATCCGAGGTCACCAAAATTAATGTGGAGTCGGTGTGTACTTTTGCTACTACAATGTCGGACTCTGTAGTTTTCTCTGGACCCCTGCCTAATCTGACCAGTGATGACATGTATAGCCGCATGTCACAGTTTAACCACTGGCTGTCGAGGTGGTGTCCAGCAAACAACGTGGGCTTCATAGATAATTGGCAGACTTTCTGGGGAAAACCTGATCTGATCAGGAGAGACGGCATACATGCCACTTTGGATGGAGCTGCTCTCATATCAAAAAATATGGCTGAGTTTATAGCTATACCAAAACCATGACAACCCAGAGTTAAGACCAGGAGGCAGAGTTGCAGTCTTACACGCTTCTCTGCGCTTCCATTAGACCAGTTACCCGCCATAAACCACATAGAGACTGTGTCTGTCCCCCGACCATTTAAATCGATTAAATCGAAAATTAATAATAGACGAATCAATCATAAAAATCTAAAACAAATTAACATTAAGTCTGAAACTGTTCAGCAAAATAAAATAACTAAATGCGGTCTCTTAAACATTAGATCACTATCTTCTAAAGCCTTATTAGTGAATGAGCTAATTTCAGATCAGCATATTGACCTATTTTGTCTTACTGAAACCTGGCTATGTCATGATGAATATGTTAGCCTCCTCCCAGCAGAGATGGGAAGTAACGAAGTACAAATACTTCGTTACTGTACTTAAGTAGAATTTTCGGGTATCTATACTTAACTTCACTATTTATTTTTGTGCCAACTTTTGACTTTTACTTCTTACATTTTAGCATAAGTATCCGTACTTTCTACTCCCTACATTTTCAAATTAAGGTCGTTACCTTTGTGTTTAGATGGTTACTATTAATAAACAGTAAAATTCTACCTATTCCGGTATCAGCAAAACGCGCCATGTAGACAACGTGATTGATTGGATTATGCTTAGAAACATATGTAAACACACACTGGTAAGACAACCCTATTGGTGCATTTGTCTTCACGTGCACAAGACGATGAAAATCAGGCGGGCAGCAACTCTGTGGAATTGAAATGGATTGTGATAGTATCAGCGAAATGTCCAGCGAGAGTGTTGGAGATTCTTCAGGTGATGCAGCAACGCATCCCCCATCCTTGGCCATACCTCCGTGAGATGTTTGACATCGTTGGAACCAAGGGACAATCATGGAAAATGACATGCAAACTCTGTTTACCGAAACTACACGAACTTCTGGCATTCAAGAATTCGCCTTCCAATTTGAAAAAACACGTGGAGGTAAGAAATGCTTCCTGTCATAGACGTAAACTCTTTAATTCTTTTTTTCAGTAGTAATGACTCAGGACATGTTTGCAATGCTGTAATGTTAGCCTAGCGACATTCGTCCTGGTTTGTTAGCATGAAATACCTAGTAGGCTACTACTCATTTAGGTTAGCTAACTATCAGTTTGAAAATATGTTTATAAATCACTACTACCATAATGTAAAATTATTTAGCGTACTTTGGTGCTTGTATAGCCAGATATTATTCAAAGGAAAATGTTATTTCAAGACTAATGTGCGCGCGTTCTTTTCACCTCCAGAGAAAACACACAAATCAACTGGAAAAGTACTCCCAACTCACTTCTCGAAGGCTCCCATCACCAGAGGAAAGCCCTCCCTCCAAACAACCGAAATTGTGGGAGACCAGGAGGGTTTCACAGGCCAGTGTTGACAAAGTCATCTTAAATTTTGTCATTCAAGGCCTGCACCCACTGAGTGTTTGAAATGTGCCTTTAACGTGTGTCGCTTACCAGTGATGTCATCAAACTGTGTTTGTTATGGTTTGAGTTAGTTGAGAGCATGCTACTATGCTGGTCGGATGTATATCCACGACTCCTTGCTCCTTCCCACTTCTCTCAACTCAGTGATGATAATAAGTCCGTGTGGTAACTATTTATTTCATGTATGAATATATTTAGCAGCCGTACAACCGGGCTTTGTAAGGTTGGAGTGTTTTAAGTTTATGTACAAATAAACTACGAGTATTTGTGAAATCCCACACTCTGTCGACGTGCCTTTCTACCTGCCTTCTCACTCCAAGCTACACACGGACCCAAAATCGTGGCGCCCGAACATCTTTTTCCTGGACCTTTCATCGACGACCAGTGAAGGTATACGAAACGGGTCGACTTTCATCAAGTTTTTCATTCCATTTGGACTTAACCACGTTGCCGGCGGCGACATCAAAGGTATGGACGAGCAAGCGCTGCAGTGCTGCAACGCAGGCTGCGAGGGAGACACTACTCTCATCTGAACCTTCCACTTCTGGACCAGTGGAACCGACGGCCTGCGGAGTTTCTTCAGGGGGCTTCTGCGGATGTTTCGGCCGAGACGACTGCGGCTGTGGCTCGTGGCACCCATAAACTGTGCGTGACGGCTCCTCTGGTTCTTCTGAAGGGACTCTCCGCTCCTCCTCTCCTGTCGCCTGCTGCCCTCTTTGCCCGCGGATTTTGGCTTGTGCCCGGACTGTCTTTGCTGGAGCAAGGTCAAATGCGCGGACTGTGAGATTTAATGACTTTATAGGGAAAAAAAAAAAATAAAAAAAAAAAAATATATATATATATATATATATATATATATATATATATATATATATATATATATATATATATATATATATATATATATATATATATATATATAGCAAAACTGTACTACTACTACGGACTCACATGGTTGCAACAAAAAGAATGCACTTTTTGGGCTTTATTCATCACCTACATTTTTGAGTACAGTATTTGGTTGCAAGGGAAATTACATTGACGCTAAGGCTATTTTTCGTTTTATTCTCACATTGACTCTAGTGGGTGTTTTGAATGAGTTTTCTCCCTTTGCATAAGATTATTTTAAATGAGTACTGCTTAATAGCCTCATCACATTATACTACTGGTCTAGGTGATTATGTGAACCCAAGTTGCAGTTATTGATATCTGAATTGCACTTTTAAGTTAGTTTACATTTGAACGTTTACAACTTAAAGTGTATAATGGCAACTCATCCTGACCTATCAGACCTTGATATTGACACTGAATTCTTGCCCCTCCCACCTCAAGCCGCATCAAGTCAGCCTGCTGCTGGCCATGAACTGAGAGTAAAGACTTTACAAGCTGAGGTGGAGATGCTCCGAATGTGCCTGCGTGACTCTCTTGAGTTACAGGAGAGCATCTTACAACACTGGGACTGAATCAGCGATGCAGCTCCCATGGCTCCACCTACCACTCCTGTTCCACTGGCTGCTTTAACACCTTATGCACCTAACCTCCCTGTCAAGAGGCCTCATTATACTGACTCCATGACACCTGTTCAAGCTCCTAATATGAAAGCTGCACCTCGTCCTCAGTCGGATTCCTTCGACCTGAACAATACATCCAAAGTACTCGCAGCTGCACTACATCAAGCTAAATTGGAGCCCCCTGTGTTCGCTGGAGACGGAACAATGCATCCAGAGGACTGGCTGCACTCTGTTAATACATACAGAGCCTCCTTGGACTTAACGGATGCCCAGATTATCAGGGAGCTACCACGCTTCCTAGCCAAAGAACCAAGAAAGTGGTTCGGTGTACTCAGCACTCATGTTGTCGCCTGGACTGACTTCTGTGACCTATTCAGAGTGGTTTTCCTGCCTGCTGATAATCAGGAGCGGATCATGAGAGGAATCTTAGACCGCGTCCAGAGGCCAGAGGAGCCCCTCCCCACATTTGTTCCTCATATGCTCAGTGAATTCAAAAAACTGGGAAGTACACCTTCCGAGCAGGAGCAAATTAAGCTCATCTGTAAACATGCACTTGAAAGATATAGAGTCGCACTCTACGGCACACCTGTCAAATCTGTCATTGAACTGATGCTGCGAGCACATGAACTTCACTCTGTCCTTGGTCCCAACATTCCACAGCCACCTCGTGCTCACACCTTCATTAAACCGGACAGAGAGACTTATTGTTTCAAATGCTCTATGCCAGGTTTCACTTCCCGCACCTGCCCTAACTGCTCTACAACCCCCAGGGGCCCCCAACATCCCACTAGATCCACCCCTGAATCACGGCCACCCCCGTCCCCGGACCAAAGTCCCGACACCGACACTGCAGGGGCTGAAAATGAGAATGCTGTGACACAAGCAAGGCCTTTCAATAGGAGATAGGGAAACTTCCCAGGGGGGAGGACATTTCGCAGAGGCAACCCTCCCCCCGGTCACTAATTCCGCCTCCCTCTATTTCATCCACCCCTCACAATCAGCATGAACTGGGTCATGTGGAAAATGAGACCTCAGAGTCATCGTGGAATACCCCACTCAAAGCAAAGGTGAACTTAAGAGGCACAGCAATCGACGCCACATTTGACACAGGTGCTACGCTATCTGCTGTAAGGGCAAGCTTAGTCCCTGAAAACGTTCATACTCAATCCCCAGCCACCTCATGGTCAGGCCCACCTGTCAGACTCGCAAATAGTGCGCCCTGCACCCCCTCAGGATCCACATGGTTGACTATCAGGTTTAGGGGTAAACGTTTCTACCAAAAGTTTGCCATTATCCCTGACCTCTCTTCTCCCATAGTTATGGGGATGGACTTCATGAAACGTGCATCAATCACCATACATGTGCCCACTAGAACTGTGCTCATGGATGATGAACCCCCCTACTTTGATGAACTTGAGGAGGACAGTCTAGATGCAACTTACCTAGAAGGGGGAACCATGATGCCTCTCACTGACTCACCACCTGCCCTTCATGACAAAGTGGAGCAGGCAAACTTGGTGGAGGACGAAAAAACAGAGCTGTTAAAGCTGATTGATGATTACAACGACCTGTTCAGTGGCAAGCTGGGCCGCACCTCCCTGGCTCAGCATGTTATCGTCACTGGAGATGCAAAACCTGTGACCCCCCTTATCGCACATCTCCTGTGAAGAAACGAATAATTGAGGAGCAGATTGAAAAAATGGTCCAAGACGACATCATCGAACCAGCATCAGGGCCCTGGGCTGCCCCAGTGGTCATTGTCAACAGGCCCCCTCGTGACCCCTGCTTCTGTGTCGACTTCCGGGGGCTCAACCAACTAACCGTGAAAGACTCCTACCCTCTTCCTCGAGTTGATGAGTCTCTTGACTTCCTGTCCAGGGGAAAATTCATCACCACTCTGGATCTTGCTCGAGGTTATTGGCAGGTGGCTGTTGCCGAGGAGTCCAAACCAAAGACTGCTTTCATCACACACTGTTGGCTGTTCCAATTCAAAGTCCTTCCCTTCGGCCTTTGTAATGCACCGGCCACTTTTCAGAGGCTTATGAACTCAGTCCTCGCTGGCCTCATATACAAATCCTGTGCGGTCTACCTCAATGACATCGTCGTAGCCTCACCCACCTTTGAACAACATCTGGCAGACCTGGATGAGGTCTTTGCTAGACTGAGGTTGGCTGGCCTCACCCTAAAGCTCAGCAAGTGTCAGTTCTGCCTCAGTGACCTGACTTTCCTCGGCTACCGTGTCACCCCGTCAGGCATACACCCTGACCCTGACAAGGTGAGAGCTGTGACGGAGTTCGAGGTCCCATCCACTGTGAAGCAGGTGCGTCAGTTTCTTGGCCTGACAGGTTATTACCGTCGCTTTGTGCAGAACTATGCCAAACATGCTGAACCACTCTTTGCCCTCACAAAGAAAGATGCCCAGTTCAACTGGGACAGTGACTGTCAAACAGCCATGGATCTTTTGAAAAACAGCATAACCTCAGCACCTGTCCTCAGGTTCCCTGACCTCTCTCTGCCTTTCTACATTCATGCAGACGCATGTGACGCAGGCCTTGGAGCAGCCCTTATGCAAAGAGATAATAAAGGCAGAGACGTTGCTGTAGCGTACACCAGTCGGGCTGTGCACAAGTCTGAGAAACCATATTCAACTCCGGAGAAAGAGTGTTTGGCTGTCATATGGGCTTTAGAGCACTTCAGGCCGTACGTTGAGGGCCTCCATGTGACAATATTCACAGACCACAGCAGTCTCAAATGGTTGATGTCTCGTCCAAATCCTTCTGGCAGATTAGCCCGTTGGTCTCTCCGTCTACAGGACTTCGACTTCACAATAGTCCACAAGCCTGGTGAACGTAACAAAGTGCCTGATGCTCTGTCCCGGAACCCTCTCCCTGCAGTTGACTCTCCCATGGACCTCTTACCTGCGTATGCTGTGATAGGGAGTCTAGATCTCCGCTCGCTTCCCCCAGTGGTCCTAGCTGACCGCCCACAAGTGGTAGTGGTGAATTGTATACCTTGCGCATTGCTCCTCATGCTGGGCTTAGCTATGGTTGTTTTTAGTCTTTCTGTTGCACATTTGCACACCTTGTTTTACAGAGTCATGTTAAGTTATTATACATGAAGTTGTGGCTGTTGAGGAATTGCTTTCCTGTTTTTTTGAGGATTTGTGCAAGTTGTCATTCAAAACTGTTTACCTCTCCCCCAACACACACACACAAACAGTGATGTGATGGTTCTCACATAGATGTAGTCAAAGATCTACACATGATCTCTTGCTGTTAAATAGATGTTAGTCAAGGGTATGCATTTAATGTAATATCTAGGCTTTGAAGTCTGCTTTGATAATATTTGTGTATGCTATGTATTTGCATACCAATAAAGGTTTGTATTATTATTATTATTATTATTATTATTATTATTATTATTATTATTATTATTTTTTGAACATGCTAAGGAAAGTCTGGCCAATGTAGCTCTTTGTATTGATTTCAGTTAATTATTCTTTGCTTGGATAGATTAGGTGCTGTAAGCTTTTCCTTAAAATTGTAGTTTTGTCCTTCACAAGGTTACCGGTACTTTATACTTTTATACTTATGTTTTAGAGCCTGTACTTTTCACTTTAACTTGAGTAAAAAAGTTGAGTCAATACTTCAACTTTTACTAGAGTCTTTTTAAACACAGGTATCTATACTTGTACTTGAGTAAAGAATGTGTGTACTTTTGACACCTCTGCCTCCCAGTCATATTAGTACTCACATCCCTCGAGATACTGGCCGAGGAGGTGGAGTTGCAGCCATTTTCAACTCCAGCCTTATTGTCAGCCCTAGACCTAAATTTAAATTTAATTATAATTCTTTTGAAAGCCTTGTTCTTTATATTTCCCATCCAACCTGGAAAACTGTACAGCCAGTTCTATTTGTAATAGTGTACCGTCCTCCTGGCCCGTACTCTGAATTCTTATCTGAATTCTCAGAGTTTTTATCAAACTTAGTCCTCAGTACAGATAAAGTAATTATAGCAGGTGACTTTAATATTCATGCGGACGTCGATAATGATAGTCTCTGCACTGCCTTTATCTCATTATTAGACTTAATTGGCTTCTCTCAGTGTGTAAATAAACCCACTCACTGCCATAATCACACCCTTGATCTTGTGCTGACTTATGGCATAGAAATTGAACATTTGATAGTTCTTCCTCAAAATCCCATTTTTATTGGTAGATTACACACCATTAGACAAAAATGTTTTCACTAGATGTCTTACTGATAGTGCTGTAGCTAAATTTAAGGAAACACTTCCATTAGCACTGAATTCAATTCCTTCTATCAATACCGCAGAGGATTCTTATGATAATTTTAGTCCTTCCCAAATTGATAATTTTGTTGACAGTGCTGCAGGTGCTCTACAGCAAACGCTCAACTCCATTACTCCTTTAAAGAGAAAGATAATTAAGCATAAGAGGTTAGCTCCGTGGTATAACTCTGAAACCCACAAATTAAAGCAACTATCTCGTAAATCTGAAAGGATTTGGCGTTCCACTAAATTAGAAGAATCTTGCATAGTCTGGCTTGAAAACCTTAAAACTTATAAGAAGGCCCTCTGTAATACCAGAGCCGCCTATTACTCCGCATTAATTGAGGAAAATAAAAACAGCCCTAGGTTTCTTTTCAGCACCTTGGCCAGGCTGACTAAGAGTCATAACACTATTGATCCGAGTATTCCAATGGCTCTCAGTAGTAACGACTTCATGAGCTTTTTTGATGACAAAATTCTAACAATTAGAGATAAAATTCAACAGTCTCTACTCTCAAAAGGCACAGATTTATCAAGTTCCCTAGAAACAGCCACAAAACCTGATTTAAGTTTGGACTGTTTCACTCAGATTGACCTTCTTGAACTAACTTCTATAATTTATCATCAAAACCTTCGAATTGTCTCTTAGATCCCATCCCAACTAAACTCTTTAAGGATGTCGTACCCTTAATTAGCACCTCCATACTAAATATAATCAATATGTCTTTGATAACTGGCTATGTACCGCAGTCCTTTAAAGTAGCTGTAATTAAACCTCTCCTTAAGAAGCCTACTCTCGATTCAGACATCTTAGCCAATTATAGACCCATATCTAACCTTCCTTTTCTGTCTAAGATTCTCGAAAAAGCAGTCGCTAATCAGTTATGTGATTTTCTAGATAACAATAACTTATTTGAGACTTTTCAGTCTGGATTTAGAGCGCATCATAGCACAGAGACAGCACTGGTTAAAGTCACAAACAACCTCCTGACTGCATCAGACAAAGGACACTGTTGACCATCAAATCCTGTTACAGAGACTGGAACATTTCATTGGCATTAAAGGTTCTGCATTATGCTGGTTTAAATCCTATTTATCAGATCGATTTCAGTTTGTTCATGTTAATGATGAATCCTCCATAAAAGTAAAAGTTAGACACAGAGTTCCTCAAGGTTCTGTTCTGGGACCTTTACTATTCACTTTATATATGCTTCCTTTAGGGAATATTATTTGAAAACACTCCATAAATTTCCATTGTTATGCAGATGATACCCAAATATATTTATCAGTGAAGCCAGATGAACCCAATCAGTTATCTAGACTCAAAGTGTGCCTTAAAGATATAAAGACTTGGATGCAATTTTCTGCTGCTAAACTCGGATAAAACTGAAGTTACTGTGCTTGGCCCTAAACACCTTAGAAACACATTATTTAATGATTTAAATAATCTAGATGGCATTACCCTGGCCTCCAGCACTACCATAAGGAATCTAGGAGTTATCTTCGATCAGGATATGTCCTTTAATTCCCACATAAAACAAATTTCAAGGACTGCCTTTTTTCACTTACGTAATATCTCTAAAATCAGACATATCTTTCACAACAAGATGCAGAAAAAATAATCCACGCATTTGTTACTTCTAGGCAGGTTTTTGTAACTCAATATTATCAGGCTGCCCTAATAGGTCTATAAAGACTCTGCAGCTGGTCCAGAATCTACCGGCTCGTATTCTGACTAAAACTAAGAAAAGAGATCACATTTACCCCATCTTAGCTTCGCTGCATTGGCTTCCAGTAAAATCCAGAATAGAATTCAAAATCCTTCTTCTTATGTACAAAGCTCTTAACGGTCAGGCACCATCTTATGTAAAAGAACTCTTGGTACCGTATAATCCCACTAGAGTGCTGCGCTCCCAGAATGCAGGTTTACTGGTGGTTCCTACAGTATTTAAAAGTAGAACGGGAGGCAGAGCCTTCAGCTATCAGGCTCCTCTCTTGTGGAACCATCTCCCAGTTTCAGTCCGAGGGGCAGACACCCTCTCTGTTTAAGAGTAGGCTTAAAACTTTCCTTTTTGATAAAGCTTATAGTTAGGTCTGATCTGACTCGCCTTGGATCAGCCCTTAGTTATGCTGCTATAGGCCTAGAGTGCCGGGGGACTTCCATTGATGCACTGAGCTCCTCTCTCCTCTCCTCCATCTCTATGTATTTTTATTACTATTAATGCATGTTACTAACTTTACTTCTTCCCCAGAGTTCTTTGTGCTTTCTGATCCACAGGAAGCCCCATAAACCATAGACCATGCTGATGTGCTGACGTCCTAGTTCTGCCCTCCGCCAGCTTTTCCTGCTATTGCTGCTGCTTGCTGACTATTGTTGTTGTTGCTGTTTTCTTTCATTGTGTACACCCCCCCCCCCCTCTCTCTCTCTCTCTCTCTCTCTCTCTCTCTCTCTCTCTCTCTCTCTCTCTCTCTCTCTCTCTCTCTCAACCCAACCGGTCAAGGCAGATGGCCACCCACCCAGAGCCAGGGTCTGCCTTAGGTTTCTTCCCATTAAAGGGAAGTTTTTCCTTCCCGCTGTCGCCAAGTGCTTGCGCATGGGGGGAACTGTTGGGTTTCTCTTTCTGTAAATTAAAGAGCGTGGTCTAGACCTCCTCCATGTAAAAGTGCCCTGAGATGACTTTGTGTTGTGATTTGGTGCTATATAAATAAAATTGAATTGAAATTGAATTGTATGAATACTTATTCTGGCATACTCTGTTCTCTTCTTCACTATTTCTGTTGGGTAATCTTGGTCAAAGCAGACTCTGTTGTCTTTGCAAAAAAATGTCTTTTTCTATGCAGTGGACAGAACCTCTTCTTTGATTTTGTACTCAAGAAAGTTTGTCTCAGCAGTGCATCCTTGAGTGGTCATGGGGCCAGAACTTTGAGGCAGCATTGTTTACAATGATACAATCTCATCCTGTGTAGTCAGCTGTAGTCTTTAATTTCATGCAAAAAACACTCTCTTTAATTTCAAATTTAGGGGGTGAGCAAATTCTACAGAGACAGGGCTTAGTATCTCATCCCTGGACCTCTTTGCCAAGGGGGTTCTGACAACATGATACTGACCAAAGTTAAAGTTACAAACTGGAGATGGAACAGACCTCCTGAGCAACCATTTCTGACCAATAACTAAGTAAAAGCATAAATCAACTTTGGAGTCATTTGAACTAGGAGAAAGGACCAATAACTCAACACACAGGGAGAAAACCCCTCTCATTATCTACACAGACTATAGTTATAAACTCTACCTCAAATTCCTGAAGGACAGTTATTGAGTCTCTCAGCATATCTAAGCCAAATCTGAATTTGTGTGAATTAAATGTCCAATAATTAGGTAAACCATGTAATGTTGTTGTTTATTTTAATAGAAATTCAAAGAGAATGGTATAACTTCAATAGCTGTGTGGTAATATATTGAGGAGACTTTTTGATTTTATTATATTTTACAACATCTGACAATATTGCCCTCTATTGGTAGGGTTAGAACTTCAAATTAGTTTAAGCTAACTCTGGTGTAGTACATCAAATGTTAACATTTATGTTCTTTTATTATGAAATAATAGTCATATTGAAGTTTTTATATTATGAAGTTATTTATTCTGAATGAATATTTGAATATGTTTCTGAAAGTTGATTTATCTGTATTCCACTAATAAACATGTAGATAAGTTTAATAAGGTTGAATCAATGAAGGCTGAATGTCTAAATATCAGGATAAGCAATAATGTGAATGTTAATGTTTCATATGTTGATAGGAAAGATTGAAATTAGTGTATGTATGTAAATGTGTGCTCAACTTTTTCTGAATGCTTTTACAATTAATAATATAATAAAATAAAACTCAAAACCTAATTCTCCAGTGTAAGACAATTTTATAAAATTAATTTAGCATCTCAAGTCAAAGTCAACCACACCTTAAAAGTCCCTGAAACAATGAAGAAATTTGATTTTCATCAACTTAGCATGCTAACATGTAAAACACAGCCCAAAAATCTTCCCATTTCTGGCCAAAATTTATAAATAGACAGTTTGACTGAGCTCAGTAGAGCTGGACTCCAGAAACTCATAAGCTAAGATAACCTAGGATGACCTAAGAGATCTCTTTTCTTTTTTTCACCTAAGTAAATGCTAATTTTAATCTTTTATTGAAAAACGTTCAGTTTGTTTTGCTTATTTATAAAATCAAGTCTTGACTTATCCGCTACTGAATGAAAATTGAAAGTGTAGTCAGATTAAACTTTATTTGGCATTAAACTAAGATTACAAGAAGCCAGTGAAAGCATAAATCCTCAACTCAAACTGAAATGTTGCTCTGAAGAAGAATCTTACTATTGAAACTGGATCTCTGCCTGCTCGCTAACAGCAGTTGGCCAACTGGGAATTAAGCCAACAAAGACTCTTTCACAGCAGCCTGAAACACCACTTGACTCCTCTTCATTGGTGAACTCATCTGTAACACAGCCCAAGCCGGGCCACACTGCATTGCTATACAACTACAGATTAACTCCTCAACCCAAAACAACTTTATACTTGCTGAGATGACATCAACTAAAGACAAATCTTCATCAACAGTAAGGCATAACACAGCTTTATGATCAAGGGTTGATGTTGAATAACATTAAAATTAAACTGATTTCTTTAGAGAAGTGGAGATAGCTTTCCCTTAGCATTCCCCATTGCAGTACATTAGCCTTGAGTCACCTTCAAGCCAATATTTCTAAACAATTTTCTTCATTATTTTATTGTTACTATCATTTAAAGACCTTGTTATTCTTCTTTATCTTATGCTTTATCATGTATCCTCAAGCATTTAGCTATTAATAAATATCTCCTATCCTAAACTGTTGAATAAAATACATAATAAACTGAAGAAACGCTGAAACATAATCCAAATTTAACCAAAAATCCCTCTACTCCAACCCTTTCTCCTCAAAATTACGTTCCCCCACAACTAAATTGTATTCTCAATTACGTTTCTCAGAAAACATATTTTGTCCGCGATTACGTTTGTTTGTAACCTATCACAAATACGTTTCTAATCAACATATTTTTGCTTTCCTACAATCCTATTAGCTATTTTATTTGGAACAACCTTTCTCTACTTTAACATACATATATATTGGTGACAGGCCTACGCATTTTCTAAACAAACCTGGATTTGACCTTTTTCAACGTGACGGTACTCATTTTAATCAAAGGATTGATTTATAATTGCTGTGCATCTTGTATCTCCACTGACATCTGATGATTTGCGTATTATGGCCGGTTTTTAAGTAACCGCCTGCCATTGCTGTGAGGAATAAAATCAAAGAAAGACATGACGAACTCAAATTTTCTGGCCATTGTTGTCTAACCTCATAAGAAGGGACTGAAAAAAGAAAGAAATCCTAAACGTGTCAAAGGGAATTCCCAGTGACGTCATGCATAGTAATATCCCACAAAATGAACCCCCCGACCCCGCCCCCTACAACACGCGTTACTTCTTCTTCTTCGTCGCTCTTTTGACAGACAGTGGATGGCTCAATGAACCAGGCAGACTAGCGACCCCACGTGTGTTTACATTGAAATGACATCTTCATTCTTGAAAACCCGAGGTTGCAAGCAAGACGAGTTGGCGGGTTTTCAGTCCGCCAAAAGAGTAATTCGTAAATTGTTGGCGCGCGCGCGCAAACACCCACTCCTCCTCCCATCACACACACTCACTAAAAAATCTTAAACAAACCAACATCTTAACTTTTTGTTAACATAGATCATTTAGATGCAATGTGATTATTAGTTCGGGTGTATTAAATGTTTGATATACTCAACAGATAAGGAAGTTGTAAATACTAAACTGAGAGTACACTAGGGAGTTTAAGGAGACGATAAACACATTTGTGTAATCAGATTTTAAATATCTAATTCCTTTATGAGTGAAAATTAATTTTAACCATATTTTACCCATATCTGACAGTGTCCCCAATTGTTGACTATATTCACATGATAGCTGAGGCCCATAGCTCTCTATAACAGTTGGTCCCATGTCCGTACCCCCTTTTGTTGATGAATTATAAGCCTTCAAATATGCACTGAGGTCAAGGTTCAAAGGTCAATTTTTCAAAGCAGGAGCCATGTAGGATCGTCATACTTACATATGTTATTTTCCAGGTCAAGACCTTTCCAAAAATGTATCTGTTGTAGCTCTATGACAAAGTTTTAATTTTCACATTTCATGGACACAAGCCGTCCCAGGCCTAGTTTCACAGAGCACTTTGAAGTATCAAACTGGAATTCACAATTAATCATTTATGCACATGTCAGATTTAATTTTTGCTCTTTTCACCTCAATAAATTTTATACACTTCATTTAATTGTCCATAGCACAGACCATAGGCTATTACCTTTGTACAGTCACTACAAGTTTTATATTTTTCATTTACATAGCACGTTTCAGCAATAAGGCATCATATCCTATCTCAAAACTATTAGCCTACTATTCCATTCTGTAAATAGATTTAAAGTTTTCAATTTAATTTTAATAATACTTTGTTTCATTACTATTATTAAGAATAATAATGATCAGACAATGGGCTAAATAATAATAATAATGGGCAGCACTTCAAAGTGCTCTGTGAACCTAGGCCTGGGTTTTCAAGAATGAAGATGTCATTTCAATGTAGACACACGTGGGGTCGCTAGTCTGCCTGGTTCATTGAGCCATCCACTGTCTGTCAAAAGAGCGACGAAGAAGAAGTAACGCGGAAAAAAGGTGGTGTTGTAGGGGGCGGTGTCGGGGGTTCATTTTGTGGGACATTACTACACATGACATCACTGGGAATTCCCCTTGACACGTTTAGGATTTCTTTCTTTTTTCAGTCCCTTCTTATGAGGTTAGATAACAATGGCCAGAAAATTTGAGTTCGTCATGTCTTTCTTTGATTTTATTCCTCACAGCAATGGCAGGCGGTTACTTAAAAACCGGCCATAATGCGCAAATCATCAGATGTCAGTGGAGATACAAGATACACAGCAATTATAAATCAATCCTTTGATTAAAATGAGTACCGTCATGTTGTAAAAGGACAAATCCAGGTTTGTTTAGAAAATGCGTAGGCCTGTCACCAATATATATGTATGTTAAAGTAGAGAAAGGTTGTTCCAAATAAAATAGCTAATAGCATTGTAGGAAAGCAAAAATATATTGATTAGAAACATATTTGTGATACGTTACAAACAAACGTAATCGCGGACAAAATACATTTTCTGAGAAACGTAATTGAGAATACAATTTAGTTGTGGGGGAACGTAATTTTGAGGAGAAAGGGTTGGAGTAGAGGGATTTTTGGTTAAATTTGGATTATGTTTCAGCGTTTCTTCAGTTTATTATGTATTTTATTCTATCTGTGTTGGTTAGAGTTCTGTGTACTGTGTGCATGTAAATAGCTGTGAATTAAATTGTAAATAGTTACTCTCAATATATGGTGGGGGTGGTCATGGGCCCTGCTTTACCAGAGGTGGTGGTATAGACTAGGGGTATTTATGCCAGGTGAGAGAGCAGGTTAGGGGTCAGAAAAAAGGGGTCAGGCTGAGTGTCATCACCGCTGCTATTGAAATCGACTGCTACCTGCTGCTACGCTGCTGTCCATTATTCTGTCCACCATTCTGCATGTAAGCCCTGTGAACATTTGACTGTAATCTGCCTGCGATCTCCTGCTAAGGAAAAACTCAGAGCTCTGAAACAAAGTTGTGTGAAGCTGTTTATTCCTGCACTGCGCCTACACCTCAATCCTGCTGGCTGCCATCCTCATTGTAGGGGTTTTTCTCACCATCGAAACCTTACATTTGGTGTCAGAAGTGGGATGAGACGGTGCCTGCAGAGATAGACTCAGTTACTGGCATGTTACAACAGTGTCTTCAGTTCCAGCGTGACTTAAGTGAAAGGTGGACAAAGAAACAATGCGACAGGACAAAAGATGGCGCCAAATGCAAGTGCAAATGAATAACCTCTGTGATGAGATGGAACAGCAGCAGCAGAGAGGAGAAAGTCCGCCCCAGTTGAACCCACTGCTACAGCAGCCGCAGCAGCAGGAGGTGGAGCACGTTTCCCAGTCTGGTGCCCGAGCGAACAAGCTGGGGGCAGGCAGCAGTTCCTAGACTGGAGTGATGACATTGAGCACTACCTGACAACATTTGATTGCCTGGCAGTGGCATATCAGTGGCCAGAGGTCGAGTGGGCAGTGAGGCTGGTTCCCCATCTGACTGGGAAGGCAGCATAGGACACCTTTGACTACAAGCAAGTCAAAGCAGCCGTCCTTACCAAGTATGAAATCAATGAGGATGTTTGTCACCAGAGGTTCAGGGAGCCAGACATTCATCCTAATGAGAGCCCGAAAGAGTTCTACAATTGACTGAAAGACTTGTACAGCAAGTGGATCCAACCGGAGCAGGTTGGAAAGATCCTCATTCTGGAGCAATTCTACCGCTCCCTCTCTCCGGAGCTCAGAGTGTGGGTGAAGGAAAGGAATCCAGGGTCAGCACAGGAAGCAGCTCAACTGGTGGAAACCTTCCTGGCAGCCTGACAGGGGTCCAAGAGCTACTGGTTTGGGGCTCCCCAGAAGTCCTTGGGGCTAGGGGGTGGAGGTGGTCCTAGGGAGCTAGAACAAGCTAGGCCCCTAGAAAAAAGTACTACTCCTATGAAGGCCAGGTCAGCGGCTAAGCCTGTCTGCTTTTACTGTGGTCAAGGACACATTGAGCCAGAGTGGCCAGTTAGGAAAGCTAAAGCAGCTTATTTTTGTACTGTTCCTCAACCTCTTCAAAGTGAAAACTGTGTTGTAGAGAAACAGCAGGTCACCACAGTGAAGATCAATGGTAGACCAGCCCAAGCGCTCCTTGATACTGGTAGTGTGCAGACACTAATTCACCCATCCCTAGTCCAGACAGAGGGTCCTCTTGGAAAGCCAGTCCTTGATATTTCCTGTGTTTATGGTGACCATAGAGCTTATCCCATAACAGTGGTGTACCTGGAGGTAGCAGGGAAAAACTTACCTACTTTCAATTGGGGTAGTAGACAGCTTAGCTCACCAGGTAATCTTGGGTCAGGATGTTCCCATCCTTCAGGAGTTGGTTCGGTCATGCAAGCCAGTCAACATTGTCACTAGGTCTCAGGCACAGGCACAGGCACAGGGGGAAAAGGAGGACGCTAGTGGGGAGCAGGCAGGTATAGCTAGAGCTCCAGAGGTGCTAGAGCCCCAGCTCCCAGTGCAGTTTCACACAGAGGGTCAGGCCCCAAACCAGGAGTCAGAAAAAAGTCTTACTTTGATGAGGTCCTTACCAACAGTACTGTGAAAGTGAGGAAAAGAAGGAGACAGAAAAGGCAAGAGAAAATGGCAGGTACTGTTAGGGCAGGTTCAGGGCTGCCAGAGCCAGAGGGGGCTGACACTGACAAAACTTGTGACTTTCTGCAGCTTCAGAGACAGGATGAATCACTGCAGGGCCTCTTTAAACAAGCAACTCTAGTGCAGCGGGTCAGGTGGCAGGGGAGCGCCATTTCCTCAGAGACCAGGTGCTGTACTACAAAGCTAATCCAGATGACAGGGAAAGGCTGGTGGTTCCATAGGGGCTCCGGGAGCAGGTGTTAAAGCTGGGCCATAGTATTTCCTGTGCTGGTTATCTAGGGGCTAAAAAGACCTTGGAGAGGATTGCAAATCAGTTTTACTGGCCAGGTCTGAGCACAAAGGTAGAGTTATTGTCAGTCTTGTTCAATCTGTCAACTGGCAGGGGATAAGACATGCCCAAATTCCCTTTGCAGCCACTTCCAATTATGGATGTTCCATTTAGCCGCATAGCTATGGACATTGTTGGGCCATTAGAGTGAACACAATCAGGACATCATTATATACTGGTAATTTGTGATTACAGTACCCAATATTCTGAAGCCTTTGCCCTTAGAGACATCACAGCTAAACAAATAGCATATGCATTACTCCAGCTCTTCTCCAGGGTGGGTATCCCATCTGAAATTTTGACAGATCAGGGAACAAACTTCCTTTCAAACACCCTTAGGCAGGTGTACAGGCTCTTAGGCATTAGGAGTATTCGAACCACCCCTTACCACCCCCAGACCGATGGCTTAGTGGAGAGGTACAAGTTTATCTCCGCTAATGCCAAAGACTGGGACAGATGGCTCCCATACCTCCTATTTGCCTACAGGGAGGTGCCTCAAGCTTCGACAGGCTTCTCACCTTTTGAGCTTCTGTATGGCAGACAGGTGAGGGGTCCCCTTGATGTGCTGCAGGAGACCTGGGTGGGGTCCCAGGAGAAGAAAACCAGTGTTCTGGCCTTTGTCTTGCAGATGAGGGAGCGGATGGAGCAGGCCACCAAGCTGGTGAGGAAAAACATGGGAAAGGCTCAACATGGACAACAAACCTGGTATGACAAGGCAGCCAGAGAGCGATCCTTCATCCCAGGTCAGCAGGTCCTTCTCCTTCTTCCAACCGTTGAGAACAAGCTGCTGGCGGAATGGCAGGGGCCATATACTGTGCTGAGGAAGCTGAGTCCAGCAACCTATGAGATTGAGATGCCAGAGAGGAGAAATCCAAAGCAGACGTTCCACATCAATCTGCTGAAGGGATGGAAAACTCGGGAAATCCCACCCCAACAGCAAATGTTTATACGAACAGTAAAGGAGGAGGATGACGTGGTGGGTGAGTTCACTCCTACCAGTCACAACTCTGCATCTCTTGATCTTTCTCATCTCTCTCTAACCCAGCAGCAGGAGTTGCAGGCCATTGTCCCACCAGACTTGTTTCAGGAGGGACCGGGGGCAACCAACCTAGTGGAGCATGACATTCGCTTGAAGGACAGCACCCCCATCAGGCAGAGAATGTATCGCATCCCACAGAAGCTGGTGCCAGTGCTGGAAGAGGAAATTGCGGTCATGCTGGAGCTGGGTGTCATCCATTCCAGCAGTGAATGGAGCAACCCCGTCGTCTTGGTTATCAAGAAGGATGGAAGCATCAGGTTTTGCATAGACTTCAGAAAGGTAAATGCACAATCTGAATTTGATGCTTATCCTCTGCCAAGACTGGATGATCTTATTGAACGGGTGGGCCAAGCAAGCTGGACTTGTGGAAAGGCTACTGGCAGGTGCCCTTGTCTGATGCTGCTCCTGCCACCTTTCATCGGTTGATGAATCAAGTGCTGGCAGGTATGGAAACATTTGCAGCTTACCTGGATGATATTGTAATATACAGTACATCCTGGCAGGAACATCTGAGACACCTGGCAATCGTGCTGGGGAAAATCAAGGAAGCAGGTCTGACCATCCATCCAAGGAAGTGTGCCGTGGCTAAGCAGGAGACTCAGTACCTGGCTTACATTCTCGGAGGTGGTGTCATCAAGCCGGTGCAGGACAAGGTGGAGGCCATCCGAGCGAGGGAGAGGCCAACTACCCGCAAGTCCAGACAGACGCTTCTCACCAAGGGATCGGTGGGGTCCTCCTTCAAGGAGAGGGAGAAGAAAGGAAACCGGTGGCATACATCAGCAGGGAGACCAGGTATTCAGCAGTGGAGCTGGAGTGTTTGGCCATTAAATGGGCCATTGACACCTTCAAATACTATCTGCTTGGGAGAGAGTTCCACTTGGAGCCGGACCATAAGGCGCTGCAATGGCTGGAGCAAATGAAGGATACTAATAGCCAGATCACACGCTGGTTCCTGTCCCTTCAACCATATCGGTTCTCTATCCACTACCGGCCAGGAAAGCAGAACACGGTGGCTGACTTCTTGTCTCGCAACGTGGTTGGCGAGACTGCTGAAAGGGAGGAGAAGTGTGAGGGAGATGGAAAGCATCCCCCTCACTAAGGTGAAAGAAAGACAACACGCATGCACATTGACACAGGAAGTTCATTTTTGTTTAAGTTGTGCTTTTATTTTGGAAGCTCTACTAACTTCCTTTCTCTTTGAGGTCTACGTCCGGGGGGCGTGTTTTCATGGAGTGCACTCATGAGAATGCTGCCAGCAGATGTCAATTATCTGATCAGGCTGAACCAAGTGGCCAGGGAAGAGAGAGGGGAGGGAGTAGAGGGATTTTTGGTTAAATTTGGATTTTGGTTTAGTATTTCTTCAGTTTATTATGTATTTTATTTCATCTGTGTTGGTTAGAGTTCTGTGTACTGTGTACATGTAAATAGCTGTAAATTAAATTGTAAATAGGTATTCTCAATATATGGGCCCTGCTTTACCAGAGTTAGTGGTATAGATATATATATAGATATATATTTATGCCAGGTGAGAGAGCAGGTTAGGGGTCAGAAAAAAGGGGTCAGGTTGAGTGTCATCACCGCTGCTACTGAAATCGACTGCTACCTGCTGCTGTCCATTATTCTGTCCACCATTCTGCATGTAAGCCCTGTGAACATTTGACTGTAATCTGCCTGTGATCTCCTACTAAGGAAAAACTCAGAGCTCTGAAACAAAGTTGTGTGAAGCTGTTTATTCCCGCACTGCGCATACACCTCAATCCTGCTGGCTGCCATCCTCATTGTAGGGGTTTTTCTCACCATCAAAACCTTACAAGAGGTGACCTTATACATGGTTATATGTTGATTAATGCCTAATATTATCACATCCCTAATAATTCTCAGGGCCTGGTTAATCTCATCTCTAAATTTAGTCAACTTCTTTTTCATGTCCTCTCTCAGCACATACTGAAAAGAACTCAGCTCATTCTTTATATCAGAACAAACTGCCTTTATCTCAGCATGTGTACTAGCCAGTAAGTTTACTTCGGTATACTCGAGTCCATCATGGCTATGCGAGTTAGCATTGTTGTCACACTCCATGGCTGCTTTCTCTTTTTTTTTTCCAGATCTTGTGATCACTTTACATTTGTTTTTGTTTTTCTGAGTTTACCCCCTTCCATATTCCATATTTTTGACAGTGTATGTAATATATGTAAGACAAAGTCAATGACAAATTAAATGTAAGGTTCAACTCCCACTCTAGTCTGTGATTGATAAATATGCTACTACCACTGGCCTTTTGACAAGCATTTAAACTAAAACAAGTGACCTGCTCAAGAAGCTTGTATATCCATGCAATAGTTAGGTAAAATAAGGTTGGGAACTTCTGTACACTCCATTAACATGTCTTCCTATGGGGTGTGTGCTGAGGGGGAACAGGGGAAAGCACCATATTTCCTGCTCCCTCTGACTGGAACTTTCGGTCTTCAAAAAAACTTCAGGAGGCTGCTGTGTCTCAGTTCTCAATTCAACAACAATTCTATCTTATTCAAAGTTAAGCTGATCAGTGTTTATAAACTATTTTATTTGGTTTGGAATATCTGAATATATTGGGATCATCAGTACTGACTTTATTTAATTGAAAAAAGATTTTAAATATAATCCTTTTCCGGTATATTGATTTTACTTTATCTTTTATTTTAAATTATCCCTCACATCTATTTTGTGAAATATTGAAATATCCTCATATTTTATCCAAGTCTGTCCTACATGTTTTGTATCTTTCGTTTAATAAAGACTGTTTTCTTTCCCCTATTAAAGTAGATTTTTAACATGTAACAACAGTGAAAGAGAAGGGGCAGGTATGATCCAGCTCTCGTCTCTGTCTGTTCTGTCTCTTGTGTCTTAATAAGGTAATGTTTGGAGATGGTTCACTGTTTACAGCAGCTGACAGGACTGGGCTATTAGTGATGGCAACCAAGCATGGACACACACACACACACACACACACACACACACACACACACACACACACACAATGTACAGTCAGTCTACATCAGGAGTAAATCTGTGTGTGTTTGCAGTGTTTTCCCTCATATGGAGTGGAGTCCTACCCTCTAAACTGTATGAACTAAGTAAACATCTACTCACTTGTTACATGCGAAGAAAGAGACTAAAACTTTTGAAGGATTTCTAAAATGTATGACCAATGAGGACAGCAGGCAGCACCATTTGAGATATTACTTTTAAGAAAAAAAAACTATTGATCAACACTTTTAGCCCTGAACTGAGACTTCCAGGTAGAGCTTCCTTACTTGCTCTGTACTGCCCCAGCAACCTCCTGAAAATCATTTCTTTTATTGCATAAAACATGCAAAACACAATTGATTAGGTAATTATGTGATTAAGGACAAAGCTGTGTCTTCCCATAGGTAGTGGTTTACACTGACATTGTCCTCTGAAAGCATTCATCCAAAGCTTTAGGTGCAACATGCTGTATGGTGTTCTGTGATCACTGGACATTCATTCAGACCAAATTACCACTTTTTTCTGACATTAGACTTTCCTCCTGCAGAGACCTCTGCCCTTTCATTACTTTAATCAACTCATGACATTGACTCATATGAATGATCCTATGACTAACACATTGTAAATATCAGATGAGAGTCTGTGTTGTGTGGAAACTGTGAGGAACCAATAGAGGCTGTTTAGTGTCAAAGGAAGTCCAGTAGAACAGCAGGAAGCTGTGCAGGCTGACAGAATGCTGTGGGCAGTGTCAATGTGTTTACATTCAGTAACAGCAGCAGAGGAATATGATTCAGTGGAACCTGGTGTGTGTGACACAGAGAGTGAGTGTGAGACTCCATCTTGCTTTACACCAACTTGTCAAAGCAGGAAGAGCAGAGATTAGTGAAGCCAAAATTAGAATGGTGTGTACAGGTGGATCTGCCCTGTCTCTACAACTGCCAGAGTCCTGCTTTCTGTTAGATGCCTTCTGCTCTGTAACTTTAGTATCATGACAGTTATCATTAACAGCATACTCAAAGCAGGTTAAAACCACGGATGTTTCAGCAGGTTTACATTCAAATGCTTGATAAATACATGATAACATTTCAAATCAGGAAAGCCTTATAAGTGAACAAGTAAAAAGTCTGTGTTGACCTGGCGATCAGATAGATTTATAGGGAAATAACTATGAATAGCAGCCAATTAGAGATCCTGCTGGGTGCAATGAGAGAAGAGAGACCAAAGAGGTAATGTAGTTTACATACAGTATGAACAAAAATGATTGATCAGTGGTTGACAAGAAACCCCACAAACCAATCTCTGTGAAATCACTGGACAATAGCTAAAAGCTGGAACTCCGGTGTGATGAAACCCTGCTCAAAAAGCTTCATTTAGTATGCTCTAAACTGAACAACATACTAATCACCACTGTCCACATGGACTACATTTGATGACCTTAGAATTATAAGGTTCTATCTACATTCTGGGTGCTTTTGAGTTTTTGAGGTTCACAGGTTTGGCATAGTTAGTAAAATTCAGTACAGTTCTCTTGTATTAGTCAAAATAACAGACGCCCTTCATGAACTCTAAATATATAATACGACATAGTGAAACAGTACAGTTCTCTTGTATTAGTCAAAATAACAGACACCCTTCATGAATTCTAAATATATAATATGAAAATTACATTTTTAAATGTGGTTTTCATGATCAGGTAGACAGATTAGTTTTACATTGTTTAAAAACACGAAATTAACGTATGAATGACTGAAGGGAGATATGATTTAAGATATTTGGGCACAGACAATTTAGCTGCATGTTTTAAACATTCAAAATGTTTCTCCATTTTCCTCTTCGTGCTCTATTTTGTTTTGTTTTGTTTTTACTGCCATCTGCGCATATTGCTCTTCGTTTCAAGGCATTCCTTGATTTTTCTGCTCCCAGATTTACATCTTTTCTTTTTGTGACAAACTGGGGTCTGTCTGTGTTTGAGCTCTGATTGTTTCACTGTCATCTCTGTGTCTGCTGCAGGATTTCAAATTATAATGTCAAACACATACAAATCCAGTTAGCAGCAGGTAACTTTAACATCAGCAGCTAGAATGTATCTCATATTCTCGAATTTTGGCTTTCAATGATGTCATTTCTTAAGTAGTTAGAGTAACTTAAATCACTAATAAGAACCTTAATCATTGCTGACAACTGTGCTAATTGCCTAATTACACTTGCTGGTAGATAAAAGATTTATCTATCATATTCCTCAGCTTTTTTTCAACCATGTTTTCTGCCATTTTGATTTTTTTGAAAAATACATTTTTTGCTACTTTTGGCACATTTTTCATCCAATCTTCACCAAACTTGGTACACAACATATTTAGAGGACACAGCTATTAACTTCGATTTTTGGTATCTCTTACCATTTGTCCGTAATTGGTTAGCAAACTTTGGGGGCCGTGGCCTGATGCATTTAACGAGCAATAACTCTTCAATGCCGATTCGGATCGACACCAAATTTGAGAATCTTGTACATATAATGATGCACCATTATGTAAAATTTGATACAATTCTATCTACAGGGGGCGCTACTATAATATTATAACATCTTATTTCTATAATTCTGTTTTCTTCAATGAAATGAAACTTGGCACACTAGTTCTCCATGTCAATGTGCACGACATAGTGAAACATGGAGCCAATAGCCCCACCTTGTGGCCATTAGTGAAACACCAACATATGACTTATTAAGTTCCATATTTTTTAATTTCAACCTCCTATGATGACCAAATTCAGCAGAATTATAAAAATAGGGATATTGAACACCTTTGTGGTATTTGATGAAACTTCACTTGTAGGTGGTGCTACAAAATGTTGAATAATTGCTGTTCGAACAGAAATTTGCAGTGAAGGTAGCAATAACAGGAATGGCAGCAGCCAGCAGTGGCAGCGGCTGCGTCTGGCAGTTTGTGGCGGATGCCTCTGGCAATTTGCAGCTCCCACACGCAATTTCTTATGAAATTGCAAAATCTTCTAGTTATGCGGGAGCTTTGCAGCTGTTGCACAATGTTATCTTCGCTCTTTATTGTTATCCAATTCTTTATTATAATTATTATTATTATTATTATTAGTGTGAATGCTTCACACTTATAATAAACCTTTATTATTATTCTTCCGTACGTTTTACGGCGGGTTTCAACTGCTCTATACTTTGAGCTACAGACACCATTCATATATCAAAATGTTCAGCTCTTTCAGGAGAAGTGTGCTATTACTATATTATATCCGCTTTTTATCATAAACCATTGATTTTATATGAATTTTTAAAAATATTAAAATTTATAATGGCAGTCTATGGGAGGATGTCTTTGAAAGCTAATATCTCAAAAACTAAAAGTGCTAGAATGTTCATTTTTACTATACAGGTCTCCCACCTGGACATGCTTAACATATTAAAATATGGTATCAATAGCGCCACCATGTGGTCAGTTATTCAATGTTTTGTGTTTTGGCTAATAACTCATGAACGGTAAGTCCTATCAAAAAGCTTTTTGGTCAGGATGTTCCTTGGATGACCCTGATTAGAATGATATAGGCCACGCCCATTTGCGTATATAAAAATCTTCCGCCTTTTTTTTGTTTTCATAAACATATGTTTTGCTGCTGTCGGCTCATATTTCATCCAATCTTCACCAAACTTGGTACATACCATATTTAGAGGACCCTGAACAAGACTTATTCATTTGTTTTCAGATATCACTTACCGTTTGTCTGTCATTGGCTAACAAACTTTTGGAGGCGTGGCCTAATGCACTTAATGGCCGATAACTCCTCAATAATGAATCGGATCATGACCAAATTTGGGGATGTTGTACACAACGTGACCTTACAGAAGTGTGTAAAATTTCACAAAATTCTGCCCACAGGGGGCGCTAAAGTCACCTTATAACATGATATTTCAGCAATTCTGTTGTCTTTAATGGAATGAAACATGATAGGCAGGTTTTCCATGAGAATCTGCACAACATACTGAATCATGGCAGCAATAGTGCCACCTTGTGGTCACAAATAATACAGCACCATATTACTTATTATCTACCAAATCTCTTAAATGTAACATGCCATGGTAATCACATTCTATTTGTACAGATGGGAATCCTGAACAAGTGTTTAGTATTTTCAGCAGTGCTTTGCAATTCATTCAGTTTTCAGCATTCACACGCATTTTCCGCAGGAAATGCATTTCTAGTTAGTGTGAATGCTGCAAGGCATTCACACTATTGTTATCCAAATCTTTATTATTATTAGTGACACGGGGTATTGCACGAGTCACTACGCTCCATAGCTATGCAATAGCTATGGAGCGTAGTGAGTCGGGCTTTGACTCAGGCTTTGCCCGAGTCACTATTGTTATTCGTCATGTTTCTTCCACTTCTTATTATTCCTCTTCCGTACAAAATTTCGGCGCGTAACTTGTCCGCAGCTTTGAGAAAACCCATGCGAATTATACATCAAAACGTGCGGCTCGTTCGGGAATGGTGTGCTATGACTTTGGTGAAGATATTGAAAAACTGCAAAAAATTTCCCATAGGAAATGAATTGGGAGGGGTCAAAAAATGTCCACATTTTAGGGGTGATTTCATGCTTCGACTACTTCGCCATACTTTGAGCTACAGACTTAATTCAAACTTTAAAATGTTCACAAAGTTGTCAGCTATTAAACTTGTATTCAACTTTTTGATATCTTTTATACTTTTTGATCTGTGACTTTTAAAGTTTCATGTGCAATTTTAGATAAATTTTGAGTTTAACATTAGTGTGTATTGCTGGAATGTTCAGGGCTAGAGTGTGTGATGTCATCGCTTAGAGTGGAAGAGGCTGTTTAAATTTTTCTGAAAAATTTCTGGACAAATCGTCCTTTCAGCCACATATTTTGGTCTACACAAATAATTTTTTCCACAGTAGTAGGCACACTTGTGCTCTGTCATTTAAATCACCAACCATAGCTCAGACACAAACAGAATTTGAACTGTCAGCCCTTTTGTGAAGGGTTTACCGGCCAACTGTCCCATAGACTCCCATATTAATTAAGGAGGAGATTTCAGGAGAAGAGCTGAACTGACACCCTTTTTTCTCTCACTCTCCTGTCCACATTTGTGAGTCTAGGGACTTGAAGATCACCAATATTGTGCAGAAAGATCATGTGGTGGTCCTGGTCTGCTCAGATTTCTGATAGGATTTACGGTTCCTTCACAAAAATGCCTTTTTTGACAGGCTCACGGAGCTAACATTTTTAGCTACTTTGACAAATTTACAAACCAACACACACACGCACGCGTACAAGGACGCACACATGCACGGGTTGCCATGGGGAGCAGAGTAAATCTCTGTGTATGTGTGTGGGGTTGCGTGTGGGCGTGCCTGCGGGCGTGCGTGTGAGTGTCCCGGTGTGTGCGAAGCTATGTGCACGGAGCTAAGTGCACTAGCTAATCTGCCTGAATCAGAGGGCGCTGCACCAACCACAAAGTCATCAGTCATCTGATTGAGGTAAGTGAATATTTTTCTCTTCAACTTTGTTATCTTAGTAGCATTAGCCTACATTATTCTTGAATCTAGACATTATTCTCATCATTATTTTTGGGAATAAATTATTAATATGTACAAAAAGTATACAGTCGGTGCTGAGCAAGAACACTATACATATTGCTAAACTGTGACTCAGTGTGCTGTCAACGTCCATTAAAGTGCTGAGTTTGCTTCTGTCACGTTCAGAGTGATGTGAAAAGTGTTTGAGGACATCATTAATATGATTTGTATCGAGATAGACCGTCTCTGTTTAAAAGTAAGGTCCGTTTTGTTTACGTTAACCGAAAATAGCTGCGCTATATAGCAGCACCAGACTCCTTTGAAACAAACACACATTTAAGATGGTAAGGTAACGGGAGGTGCTGCTGTAGCGCAGCTAGCTGCTTAGTCTGTGTGTGTGACTGGGTGAGTTTCAGCGGTTGAAGAAGTTATCAGATCCCTTCGTGAAGCAAAGTACCTCACATTAACGCCAAAAAAGAGACTGTGTGGTAGATCTGCGCTCTGTTAAGTAAATTTAGTCTTTCTGTCAAAGGAGTCTGGTGTATTTGAACGGATGTGAGGCTCACTGGCCAAACAGGTAGATGATATCACAGATTAAAACTGACCTTCGTGCTGTAAATACTGTTAGTGTAGTAACGTAATGCTGTTGGTTGAAGAAGTATTCAGATTATTTTATTGCAAATAAAAGTCCGCTATGAGAAAAAAAAACCTTCTTTTACTGTTCATATAAACACCCGACTTAAAATTACACACCCGGAGAACTACGTATATATTGCTTCATATCTATATTCTACTATCTATTGGACTATATACATACAGTCAAGCCTGAAATGATTCATACCATTTGCAGCAAATTTTGTCTTAAAGTTACTTTTATTCAAGCATATTATTTTGACTGGAAAATAAAAGCTGAGAAATATTTATTTCCACACGATGCCTTTTTTACATCCTCTTATCTTCTGATAGATGCCTGTGTCATTTCACATCAAGAAAAAACTTGCTGGTTGACAAGTAAGGAGCATTTATAAATGTATCCATGAGGATGAGTTTAATTTGAGTTAATTCATGCTACCATAATGTTGTCTGTCTTACTGATTTCTTTGTTTTTGTGTATTTTCAGAGAACATGCAAGACGATCACCTTGCAGCCAAATTTCCCCTCTGTCTGTCCCATAAGAGACATCCCACTTCTGCTGCTCCTCCTAAAGTTTCTTTCATTTTGTCCATGTAAAAGGTTTTTATGGGGCAGTTTATCTTATCACATTTGAGGGTGAAAGGGCAGATTGTCTTATAAATAAACACATAAAAAACAATTGTTCGTCTAAGGTGTGTTCTTTTTCAACGTTTGAAATGTATTAAGAAATGTATTCATAATGTACAGGTGTGCTCCTGATGATGTAGAAAACCCATAAATTATATTTATTATGTACATGTTGTGACTCCACATCATGACTTAAAAGTCGATGTAATATACAGTATTATTAGAATTATATATATGTTTATATATATTTTCATGTTTAAAACACACTAAGTGTAATTATTGATCAGCACTAATAATTAACGGCCATACCACTGAAATCATAACAGAGCATCAATGACACAAATACCATCAGCTCCTCCCTGATAAGTGTTCCCCATCAGCTGCTGGGGCTCCTCACACATGACCCACCGGCACCGGCCCGTGTCACTCTCAAAATTTCTGCTGCAGGAATTTTCTAGTTATTATTCTTCTTCCGTACGTTTTTCGCCTCTTTTCAACTCCTTCATACTTTCACCGATTTCAACCATTCAAATATCAAAACGTGCAGCTCTTTAAGGACATTTATGCTTGTATTTTTCTTATTTATACCCTTTATACTTTTTAAAATATTACACAAATTCAAAAAAATTTCTGCCATTGAAATGAATGGACAGAGGCTTAAACTCCTCTTCAACCCACTCCACTTTGGCATTCAACTACTTCCACATACTTTCAGCTAGAGACTTCATTTCAACTTTAAACGGGTCACGAGACTTTCAACTATTAAACATGTATTCAGCTTTTTCATATCTTTTACGGTTTTTACACAGTCACAGTTTATGTTTTATGAAATTTTCAGCCCTTCTCAGACTTTTACATTAGTGTGTATTGCGTGGAATTCTCAAACTTAGAGTGGGTGATGTCACTGATGACATCACTCACTCTAACAGTTCAGGCCTTCAAATTTGAACAAAAATCTTTCAAACTTTACAATGTTACTTCCACATCTCACACTCTACAAGCACATTTTTTGCACAGAAATGTAGACAAACTTGTCCTTTCTCATCCAGTCTGACTTTCTAATGACAGGAGTCACGGTTTTTGAGTAAATCACTCAAATACGCAGAGAGTGCTGTCCAGCAGCCTCATTCACTCTAATGTTATTTGAGCTTTAAAATTCATTGTCAAAAACAGAGATGATGGGCAAATATAAACTGTCACAGCTCCTTCATTTTAAATCGCACAGAAATATATCCTACATCAGAATCACTGCTGAAGTCTTGGCTCGCTCACGCTGAAGAAATTTTTTCACTGTGACTTTTAGTTTTTGAGTTATAGTAGGGTGTTCGTGCCTGATTTTGGCCAAAGATGAGATTGTCTCACCCCATTTTCAATCAATCAGAGGGGGTCGCTGTCACCATGGTAACCTGGGGCTGTGCTGTGAGGCTATTTTTAGACTTGTTGTAAAGGTTCATTCCACACAAAAACTGTGTTCTGTTTAACTCCTCAAAGTTTTATTTCACAGAAATACTCAAATATCAAAAATATTCAGGTACATATATATTTAGGTACATTTATCCATTTTCTGCAACCTTTTACCTGTTTCACAATTTCAGCCATTTCAACCAATTATCAAAATATTCCGCTCTTTAAGCACTTTTATGCAGTCTGGCTGAACCTTTCACCTGCTCACATTTTTAACTATTTCAACCAAATATCAAAATATTGAGCTCTTTAAATATATTAATGCTTGTATTCAGCTATTTCTTAACAAAATTCATTTCAGATTTCTGCAAGTTCAGTAGTGTTTTGCAATCCATTTCAGCTGTCAGCATTCACACGCATTTTCCGCAGGAAATGCATTTCTAGTGTTGTTTGTTATTGTGGTAGATTCTGATATTTTTTTTATCTTAATGATAGAGTAAACACAGAAGTTGAAATAGCTGGTGATAGTGAAGGTAACAGTTCAGGGTTATTACAGGAGAGCTGGGGCCTGTTTAAGAAAGCAGGTTTAGTGAAAACTGAGTTTGCTCACCCTGAAATGAGGGAAACTCTGGGTTTTCAGTTTCAGAAAGAGAGTAAACTTAAACTTGGGGTCAGTTACTGCAGCAACTGACTCTTTGAAGCTAACCTGCTTGCTCGCAGGTTGTCTTCAACAAACCAGAGTTTCACTCTGTCTCCTTCCTCTTAACAGAGCCAGACACACTGTTTCATTTCCTCATTCATTCAGTCCATATCAAAGCATTCATTAGCGGAGGTCTACTATTAAATCTTGCTTTAGACACGTGGGATCAATGAATAATTATCTCTATCACTTATGATGTGATTGGGCACACTGATGGACCATCATTCCTATAATATTGTAGATTATATGTTAATATTTCTGAGTGAGCAGGATTGTGGTGCAGCTGCATAATGTATTTTGAAAGCGAGATTTTTAAATATTGAGCATAATCTTAACGTGTTTTAACAGCATTTCAGTGACAATGTTTAAATTTTCTACATTTGTTGAAGCAGCAGAATGCTGTTGAGCCGAAATACAAATAGATGTCTAAAAATTTCTGTATTTTAATCTTGACGGCTTTTCAAGTACAAATCACCAACACATTATTACTGGATCACACTGAGAGCTTACAGTCACATCTCTGTGTTTTTGATCTATGCGTTTTAAATCTATAACTATATTTTTCAACTTCAGTTGCTACTTCCTGTGTTTGTCCATCAGATTAAAGTTGAACAAATATATTTAAAATGTAATGTGGCTGCATCCTGGTACACAGTAAAATTCGTCTTTATCATCATTAAGAAAGTGTTAGTCTGCTAAATGATGGATTAATGGACAACACTCAATAAAACATTATTGTGATAACTTATCGAAGCTTTTCCCCCTGCTTTGACACAGGCTCTTTTTTTTTTTTTTTAAAAGATAAAAGATGTGTAATGTCCGTACGCACATGCATGTCTACGTCCACTGGGTTAAAATGGAGGCTCTGCCCGTAATTTACCTGTTGCCATGGTGACTCGTTGTATCGGAGCTCCATTGATATGGCTTGTTTTATCACACAAGCTTAATTCCAAGTGAGAGTTGATTGAACTAACTGATCAGCTGTTCTGAAATCGAAAACTTTGAGTTTCCCATCTTGAGGTTCATCAACTCAGAGTTCAGGGTTAGACTCAAGAGTTTGCTGAACCTGCTTTCTGAAACAGGCCCCTGGTCATTGAGGAATAAGTCCCATTCAGTGGCATTAAAGCAACCCCTCAGCTCTTCCATCGATGTGTTTAACAATAGATTTCCCAAAATGGAACTAGTATTCTCTTATATTAGTTGCAAGGCTATTAAATGGATAGCAATCGCCCTAACTGACATAGACAGCATTCTGATATTAGTTAATTGAATGCAAAATGTATCAAAATCCTGCTTCACTGGTCATCATCTATGTCAGTTCGAGTGATTACCATCCATTCAACCAACAAACCTTTCAATTGATATGAGAATACACCAGTTTGGCTATTAAGAAACAAAGTATCAAAAGATATATTATAATGAGCCCAAAATGTGTTGTTTGCCTGCTTTTCACCAATAACGAGTGAATGTACCATGCCAATGACCATCCCATTTGATTCCAGGTATCAAAATTATATGAAAAAGTGGGCATTTCAATTCATCATCTTTGTATGTTGTCTGGTTCAGGAGTTGGTCTGCATTTTTCACTACTTGCATGGACATCTATTCAAGATGGCTGCCAAGCAAATCCCATGGGCCATTAGCTGACCTTGGCAATATGAGAAATTCCCAACTAGTTACCATTAGGGTCCTAAAAAACAGGTAACAAAAAATGCCATGCAGGTATGTTCTCTATTACCTATATTGAGTAACCTAGCAGAAGTTAGGCTTGCCCAAGCCTTTTTGTGGCTTTAAGATGAAATCAAATCAAATTTGTTTCGGAGAGATGAATGTTCACTGTCAAATGTGAGAAACAAACTGCATTTTAAACAGCGTCCTCATGTCAGAAGCTATGTAAAGAAAGGTTATCTTACAGCTCATCACTTCAACATATATATACACATACATACATACAAAAATACACACACACACACATATATATACATACATATATATGTGTGTGTATGTGTGTATATATATATACATACATATATATGTGTGTGTATGTGTGTGTGTGTATATATATATATATATATATATATATATATATATATATATATATATATATATATATATATATATATATATATATATACACATACATATACATATATACACATACACATACATACATACACACACACACACACACACACACACATACATATATATATATGTGTGTGTGTGTGTGTATCCCACTGCCAATGGTAGAGAGTCTGAAATTAGGACATGTAACAAACTATTTCCCATTTTCCTGTTCAGTTCTTTTATTATGTGAAATAGTCTTGCTCTTTCTTTATAAACATATAAACACCATGGAGGCATACTGTCATCCATGATACCTGTACAGATGTAAATACACAAAAAAGGCTGGACTCATCATATTCAGTCCATTCAACCTTAAACAGAATGTTGAATTCATTAGATAGTGAATGCTAGTTTTTAACGAAGTTGTTAGTCTTTTGCAACTCATACCTTTTCCACATTTGAGGAAAATCCACATCCTGAATCTAGAAAATCTAGAATGTACATACATACGTACATACAGATAGATAGACAGATAGACAGATAGATAGATAGATAGATAGATAGATAGATAGATAGATAGATAGATATAGATATATATAGATAGATAAAACAACTCCTTTTAGACAAGAGAGGTAACTGGTGAACAGAAATCTCAGAGCATCTCTATCTGTTATAATAAACAATATTTCAATCTAGAGGTCTGATTTCTCTTCATGATGGCCATCACACAGACTTCAATTAGGAGACATATTTGAGAGGCAGTGAAGTACCAGGAGATAGGCTGAGCAGTCATCTCTTGTGAACAAAGAGTTCTTTAAGTCAGACACCAACTACATTCAGACCTTTTTTTGTCACAGTCAAATTTTTTGGTGTTGCACAATAGACTACGTATGTTTGGTACATATTTGCTTTCTCTTCCTCTAATTTCTCCAATAAAATATCTTTCACTGTGAGAAAGCCCTCTATCAGATTGTTGAAAAGCCAACCAGGATGATGTTCAATGGCAACATCAAATATACTGTACTTTTTTTTTTTACTTTTACTGGGAAACAGAACCATTATGACTCTAGACAGAGTCTAAACCTCACCTCCTAATCCAAAATCAAAGCTTTTTGGACATATCTTATCAAAAGCTTTCTATTTTTTCCAAAGGTGATAGTTGAGTTTTGCAGTACTTCTTTTAGCTCCTTTCATGTTGCTTAGTCAGTGGTAAAAAAAGTATCTTAACAGGGCAACACCATGTATGGCATGTAATATTTACATGCAAATGTTATGATCGGTGTCCAGTTCAGGTTGGTTGGCCAAGAATGCAAGCTGCATGATTAAGTAAATCTTATTTTCCAGTTTAGATGCACAGGAGTTAGTTATAAAACTAGTTCCTTGGTAGCAGGGCATTCAGTCTTGATCCAATAGACCTAACATGCAAAGAGGACTGAAGAAAATCAACCGCAGGGAAGTTAAATCCACAACCATTGTATTTTTTTCAGCTCCATCTGGACTAAACATCTGTCTAGTCTCCATTTAGTACTTATTGAAGGAAAATTCTAAACCAAGACACATGTTGAGGGGAAAAACAGAAAGGAAGGAAAACTTAGGACTGATTTAGAAAGCATATGTTCTTTAACATTTCTGTTTAAGGCCATTTGTGTCTGTGTGGAACAGAGGTAGACAGTCTGTAGCAGAGG
>CM055846.1:33760082-33827582 GCA_029490765.1 Euthynnus affinis
TTAAGATTCTGGAATCTGGTGTAGAAAAGAAAAATAACCCCCCAAACTCTTCATACAGCAGATAATATAAGGCACTCTTCCAATGAATTAAAGTACCTTCATTGAAAATGGCATGTTCAAACGAACAAATTTAAAACCAGACTCTGAAGCAAAACACTAGAGGCATTTTATTCATTACTCCCTTTGTTGGCTGAAGTCTAGTTTTAACATGCAATTTCAATGAAGACATTTTAATTCACAGGAAGAAAACCTTGGATTCTCCATTGCTGTTTAAAACTGTTTATGGAACCCCAAACCAAAGAGTACCTTCAATCTAAGACCCAAAGTACTTTTATATTCTGATCTGAGAAAAACATTTACCCAATTTTTTTTAAATATATATATATATATATATATATATATATATATATATATATATATATATATATGAGGTCAGGTTTTAGCACAGAAACTGTTCTAGAACATGCACAGCCAGGAGCAGCAGCATAGTCAGATAGCTTGTTACTTTTACTTGATTTATTTATTTATTTTTGTTGTATTTTTTGTATCTTGTTTTGTTTTTGTCAATTGAGGATGAATACTGCTGTCGGGAGAAGAGTTATGGAGGATACCATCGAATTCCAGTTGAGATAAAGAGGCGTTTTGGTGGTTGCCGTGCTGGTGCAAAGGTGAAGGCCAGGAAATGGAGATATAAGCCCTTTCTGCCATCGGTCATCATGGGAAATATCAACTCCCTGCCCAACAAAAGTGATGAGCTGGAGATTTACACAGTTTGTTAATTGTCCTACCAGAGAAAGTAAAACACTTGATCTGCTATATGCCAATGTCAAAGACGCATACAGAGCTACTGCCTTACCACCACTGGGCCGGTCAGATCACAACTTAGTTTTTCTGTGGACCTGCTACAAGCCCTGTGTGATGAGTCAGCCTACAACTACCCTCACAGTCAGGAAATGGACACCTGAAGCTAGTGAGGCTCTAAGGGACTGCTTTGAATGCACAGATTGGAATGTGCTGCTGGAAACAGACAGGAACAGTATGGACATTGACAGTCAGGTTGCCTGTTTTACTGAAGATATCAACTTCTGTAGAGATACAGTCATACCAACAAAGACTGTACGATGTTTCCCCAATAACAAACCCTGGATCACTAGTGACATAAAAGCAATCCTCAACCAGAAAAAGGAAGCCTTTAGAAACGGTAACAAAGACCAGCTCAAACAGGTGCAACATGAGTTGAAGAGAAGATTGAAGATGGCAAAGGTGGAATACAAAAAGAAAATTGAAAGAAATTTACAACACAGCAACATTTGGGAGTTATGGAGAGGAATCAACACTATCTCTGGCTACAACAAAAAGAACAGACAGCCAATAGTGGGTGATGTGGATAGAGCCAATGAACTTAACCAGTTCTTCAACAGATTTGACACTGTGGTCACACCCACTTCCACTGCTGCTCCTTCTCCTCTTCATAGATGTATCTCCACTGTGGCTCCTTCTTCTCCACATGTTTCTCCAACACAGCTCCTCCTTACCCTCCTCCTCCTTCCCCTCTTCCACCTACATATGTGTCCATCTCCACTGCTGCAGCTACTCCCGTTGTCACACTTGTGCCTCCACCCTTGTCTGTCACTGAGATTGGAGTGAAGTTGGAGCTCTGGAGACTTTGCTCTGGGTAGGCAGCTGGTCCAGATGGTGTGTGCCCAAGGCTGCTCAAAGACTGTGCTGCCCAACTATGTCAACCTCTACAGAAGATCTTCAACCTGAGTCTGCAGTTGGGGAGGGTACCGGCTACATGGAAAACATCTTGCATTGTACTGGTACCAAAAATAAAAATTCCATCTCAACTCAACGACTACAGACCAGTGGCCCTGACTTCACTCATAGTGAAAACCTTGGAGCATCTGCTCCTTCGTTTCCTGAAGCTAGAGGTCAATGACAAACCTGATCCCCTGCAGTTTGCATATAGAGAACACATTGGAGTGGATGATGCTGTTCTCTATATGCTTCACCGTGCCCTCTCTTATCTGGAGGAATCAGGCACTTATGTTAGAGTCATGTTCTTTGATTTTTCTAGTGCATTTAACTCCATCCAACCCATCATATTCAAAGACAAAGACAAGAGATGGGAGTGGATTCCTCCCTTGTTTCCTGGATCACAGATTACCTGACAGAAAGGCCACAGTTTGTCAGGTTGGGGAACTGTGTTTCAGGGACAGTCATGAGCAGCACGGGGGCTCCACAGGGGACTGTACTGGCTCCATTCCTGTTCACCCCTTATACCTCGGATTTCAAATACAACTCTGAGTCCTCCCACATCCAGAAATACTCGGATAACACTGCTATTGTGATGTGTATAAGGAATGGCAAGGAATCCGAACACAGGGAACTAATAACAGCCTTCAGTGAATGGAGTCGACAAAATTGCCTTCAATTGAACACCTCAAAAACGAAGGAAATGATCATGGATTTCCGCAGGTCTAAGCCCCCTCTGGAGCCAGTGACAATCTGTGGGGTGGACATTGAAGTGGTGCAAACATACAGATATCTAGGGGTCCTTGTGGATGAAAAGCTGGACTGGTCCCCTAACACCGACGCTCTCTACAGGAAGGGACAGAGCCGACTGTTCTTCCTGCGGTCACTGAGGTCCTTTGATGTGTGTGTGGAGATAATGACCATGTTCTATCATACGGTGGTGGCAAGTGCTCTCTTTTTTGCTGCAGTGTGCTGGGGAGGCAGTCTTACTGACAAAAACACCAAGCGCTTAGACAAACTGGTCAAAAAAGCGGGCTCAGTGCTGGGCAGGAGACTGGACTCTCTGAGATCGGTGGTGGCGAGAGGCACAGTGAAGGAACTGAATGCTATAATGAAAAATAGCAGACACCCTCTCCACAGCCTCCTGGAACAACAGAGTCGGCTCCTCTCTCTGTCCTGCAGGACAGAGAGGAGCGATTAACTGCATATGAAACATTTGAGATTGTGGCCCATTAACTGCATATGAAACATTTGAGATTGTGAATTGAATCGGTTGATGATGTGACTGGAGTAAGGCTTACAAATTACCTGATGCAATTGATTTGTGGAATTTAATGGTGCTAAGTATTGATATGATGCTTTAGATTATGTAATGGACAGCACCTACCTCCACAAAGGGTCTCGTTTCAGGACCATTTTTTTGATGTGGCCTGTGCTGCCTGAAAGAGCAACAAAACATCCCTAATCCATCCCCAGTATACCATAGATTATTAATTAATAATTAAAATTAAGAATTATCTCACGGCTACTTTTTTTATTTTGCTCAATTTTTCATATGTTACATACTACATAAATTTGAAAGATCTGAGAAGTCAAGTCAGAGAAAGGGCTCAAATTCACATGGAATGCCAAATGCAAATATATAACTTACCGTGTGAAGAGTGTTTAAAATGAGGTGACTGAAGCCATTCAAAATTCCACCGATTTCTGGTGTTTGCCTGCACCTAGATGACATGAACAAAATAAATATTTCCCACAAACACCAACAACTACTGAAACTACTCTTACCTACTGTCCCTTCCTCAGGGGAGGCTCTCCCCTGCTGCCACTATGGGAACTCGCTGCCTCCTGCCCCCCTATGCAACCTGGAGAAGCTGTCTCTGATGCAACCAAGAGACAAGTAATGTTAAAATTCTACTGGTACTCCACTTTATTTCTTGACAAAAGCCTATGAATAATCTGTTTGGCTATTGACTTGCCATCTAACTATGCTAGCTATGGTAGCTAGCTACATCTGTAGCTGTTTCTTCCTCATTTTGTAGTGGGGTTCGTTCTCTCTTCTTGAAATATTTAAAAATGTTCATTATCTGAAAATTAAGGGTAAAAAACACTAGCCTTATTTCAACTTGATTAACATTACAAATAGCCTAACATTACATGATGAGCCAACTTGCTCCTCAGATGCTGAAAATAGTTACATTGTCAGAACTGCAGGTAATAATGTTAACGTTAGATAATTAGCTAATATTAGCTTGCTAGATACATCATTACATGCGTTACATTGTTTTTCATGACAAGCAGTCGTCAGTTGACATAAGTGAGGAGACTCACAGCTAATGCTCTTAGCTAACATTAGATCAACACTGATTATCAATGATAACTTCTACAGTAAGTAAGTAAGTTATCTGTTTGCTGTTGTATATTGATAATGATAAAATTGTGTTTGGACTAGTGGATAACTGCAGTGGGTACTGTAACATCAGTTAACATTACTTACATCAAACAATGTGTCCTCAAAATGCCTTGGCGTCTTGGATGCAGCCAGGAATGTTCCAGCGTATGTGTGAATGTGTGTACAGCGGGGAGAGGGGCCTGACTGAGTGAAAGATGCTATGCTGCAGCAACAGCGCAAGACACAAGGCTGGAGACCTTTCATGTTATTAAAAAAATATAAAATATTTCTAGTTCATTATGAAACTGTGGCGGGACAAATTAGACTGCCAAAGTCACAGTAATTATTGGGAAACACTGGAATATCTTCGATTGGCTGAGACGATCACCTGATCTCAATCTGAGTGAGCTGAATTCCACCTGCTGAAGACCAAGCTAAAGGCAAAGAGAGCCCACGACAAGCAAGCGCTGGAGGTGTCTGCAGTGAGTGCCTGGGGGAGCATCACCAGGGAGGATACAAAGTGTCTGCTGGTGTCTATGGGTCCAAGACTTCAGCCAGTCATTGACTGTAAATGATTTTCAACTAAATATTAAATATGATCATTTTGTTTGACTTCATGAGCATCTGTCCAACTATGTTTGAACCCCTAAACTTTGGACTCTTAAAAGGGCTATATCTCAAACACAGCTCTTTCTATATTGATGTAAACCTACTCAACTTAAGCTGAAACTTACAGGAGTATGGCATGACAAGGTGTCAGGAAGTGATGAGGGAAGCCTTGAACTTGGTTCAAGGCTTTGCCAAAGCAATGGTGCAAAAACAAGTTCAAAGTATTTACCCCCAAAATAGCCTATAATAGCCTATAGTAAGTAAGTAACTAAATAAGTTATATAGTTATAATTCATGTTGAGAAACATATGGTTCTCTCATGGCCCAGTAGCAAATGTTCCAACACTCAGTACCAGTCTGTGGCCTTGGGTAGGAAAAGTGCTGACTCTTAGCTTTGAGGAGTGTTTGAATGTGTTCACATTCATATTGAGTGAACAGAGTGGGACTTGTAGCCCTTTTCATAGTGCAGTGCAGAACATACAGACAGGGCAACAGTCAAAATAAGCATGAAGTGAAGCTGACAGCATTACAGGTGTGGGAGAGCACTGACTGAGGGTATGATGTTGTTTGTGGATCATATGCTTCGGTCATTAAGTAATTAACTGCATCTACATATGGTTATTTTATTCAAGTTCATTTTAACAAGCACAATTTGATGAATTATGTATAATTATTTATAAAAGGGCAATTATTTCTTATTGACATAAAGACCCTCAAATTAAGCCTGAGCACATAAGTCGTCATTTCACATTAAATCACATATGCTTGAAAATAGAGACAGCAACATCCTGCTCCTAAAAGAGTGCATCATAAATGATCTGAGTGGTTACTTGCTACAGAGCAGAAATGTTTTTGGTTGGTTGATGTATGTATGCACATCTACCTTCATTGGTAACATATAAAGTACATTGATCTGTGTAGGTCTGACAGTATATTACCCTCCAGTGTATAGATGTCCCGCCCCCAGGGATATTTGGGATACTTCTTCACATCCTCTTGTGTCCTGGTGGCCTCTGGAAAGAACTCATACTTGATTAACTCCCTAGGACAGAGACATACACAAAGTGATCAGTTCATGGCTCAATAGTGACATGTCATGTTCAAACTTACTTTGACAATGCAAACATTTTAACTTTGGATTTCATTACATTGGTAGTTATAGATCACTAATTAGGTTCATCCTTTTGTGGGCTCGATGTTGTAAACCCACATCAGCACAACAAAATTAATTTTGTCTTTCTCTGGACCTCTGTTTTGCTACATCCAATTTATTCTTCTGTGTTTGTGTGTGCACACAGTGAAAATGTGATTCCACCTTTCTTCATTTATGGATATCTACATAGCAAATAACACAGTAAGATGAAACTGGCCATTGTGCTTTTAGTTATTATAGTGACAACCAATGACACTTGCTTTGATTCCTACTGAAACAGAAGCATTGGGCAGTCATTTTGAATGAAGGTAATGTGAAAAAACATTGCCAAATTCAAGCTCAGTATGGAGATTCCATGCTCAACACAAACACACTTACATGGTCTGGATAAAGAGAGACTACCTCTTTGTATCTGATACGTGAAGTCACTGTTGTCTAACCATGAGCACAGCTGCTGTAACAATACACCAGAAGAATCAACATTTCTGTTCAAAGCAATCTCCTAGAATCTAGTAACAGGCAACAGAGGCAACAAAAATAGTAATTCCAGAACTTTTTAGATTGACTTTTGAAAAAATAAAAAATCTGACACTACAGTTTGACTGTTCTGCCATGACAGATACTACTCACTGGCTGATGTTGGCTATGGTGTCCATCCAACTGCGAATGCGAACCTTATTGCGTATATTTGGAGGGTTGCTGAACTCGTGCACTATAGCAATGTGATATGGATAGGGCCCCTGGAAGAGATGACGCTCCAATGCTACTGAGTCAATCTGCAGAGAGGAGAGAGAAAAGTAAAGAGAATGAGTGTGAATGAAAAGAAACAATCTGGTATATGCTGAAAAATTGAATCAGTTTGGAAAGCATGGGGAATGTTTTTCTACCTTCTCTATGTATATAGGAGGTTAATTTACAGCATAAAATTGTTCAAACAACAAGCAGCTAAATAAAGCTGCAAGCAGTGTTGAACGAGCAATCATACCCTTGTGCACGTCAGGGCATGGCGCAGTGGAAGGGGTGAAACACCAAATCTCAACGGTGTGGGGATGAGAATTTTCTGCAGGGTGAGACATGTCTGTCTTGCTCACACCAGTGTAAACAAAATTAGGCAAGTTTTTGGCTGTTTCACTATCATTTCAATTAATAAATTGAAAACTTTAACTTCCTAATTATCATCAAGTCTGTTTTTGGAAAAGTAGACTTAACATGACCTGGTCAAAGGTTGATTGAAATGTGTACTGCCAGGTGTGTAAAGACAATAAGTAACTGCAGCTGGACACAAAAAATAGTCATATATTTGAATGGAGAGTGTGAGTGAAGGCACAATTTTTTGTGTAGAGACAATAAGTAAGTGCAGATGGACACTGAGGCATACTAATATATTTAAATGTTGAGTGAGTGAACTGTTGGGAGTGGCTTCTGCCAAAAGCATATAGATGTCTGCAGACCTGGTCAGACAGATTTGAGTTCAGTTCCTTGGCTGACAGGTCTCACTCTGCCCCTCCCCAACATACCTAGCCTGCTAGCCTGAGAGAGGGAGTTAAGAGAGTTTTTCTTGAGGAAAAAATAACATAAATCTCATGACTTTGGTAAAATTGGACTGAAAATATCCCATTTTAGTAGGAATATTTGTCGCGAATTTTTGGTGCAGACTCCAAATTGGACAAAAAGAAATCGGATTTTCATGAGTGTATTGCAAATTTCCTATTGAATTTAGGTCCTGAGTGTCAGCATATTATTGTAGGTCTGGAGGACACAAACAATTAAGTGTTGGTTCCATCTCTGTACAACATTCCGTAGCGGCTGAAACAGACACCTAGGTGGCGCTATGGAGGACTGTCTGAGCAGTGGGGGGGGGTCATTTTTACATGTTATCAAATTTTTCGCCAGACCAGATGTGTGTGCCAAATTTGGTGAGTTTTCAAGCATGTTTAGGGGGTCAAATTCAGGGTTGAAGTGGCGGAATAATAATAATAAAGAAATAAAGAAAGAACTGACAGTTCTTTCTTTATCAGTTCTTTCTACCAGATGGTAGACAGACTCTACCATCCCCCGTGTCTAACCTGCATGGTCACTCTCAGGTGGAGAGGGAGTGGTAAGAGAAGTTCTCTTTTGGAAATACTTGCCCATGACTTCGGCCAAATCGCAGTTAAAATATCCACAGTTTGTAACAAGAAAAAAGAAAGAAAGACGTCGCGGAATAATAAGAAAGAAAGAAAGAAAGTATCTGATGGGGAACAATAGTGTCGTAAAAACAAACAAACGGACAGGGAACAATTCTTCTCTAAATGGATAGGCCATCACCCCCCATGCACACGTCGAATGGCTTGTGTCAAAAGCTTATAAATGTCTCCAGACCTAGGCTGACGGATGTGAGTCTAGCCACCCCTCCATTTCTGCCTCATCCTCCCTGGCTGACAGCTCAGACTGTACCAATCCCCTGCCTGCTTCTCCCTGCTTGTCACTGTGGAGAGCAAGAGGGAAGAGAAACACTCGTGTATGTATCTCCGGACCCGGGCTGAGGGGTGTGACTCGGCAGCCATGTAAAGTGAGGTGCAGATAGGAGAATGTACATTACAATTATAGCAACTTCCCCTGTCACAGCGAAACATCAAATCTCAACGGTGTGAGAATGACAAATTCCTGCAGAGTGAGACGTGTGTCTGGCTCACACCAGTGTCTTCAAAATTATGCAAGTTTTGTGCCCCTGTACTGTCATTTAAATTAATACATTGAATGCTTGTGATAAGTTTGTGTGTAAAAGAAATTAATTTCCTAATTTTTATCACATGCATTTTGGAGTGTCGCGCAGTCGAAGGGCTTTTGTCAAGGACTTGTAGATGTTTCCAGACTCAGGCTGTTTTCAGACAGACCAAGAAGAGAAACATCACTTCCTTTGTCCACTATTTTGCCCAGAGCCAGGGGCTGCTGCATTAAAATGCCGTAGGGGGTGTGGCCTGGATTGTTATCAAACCTGTAAAATTTCAGTCAGATCCATCCATGTACACTCAAGTTATATCAATTTCCTCTGTCATGCCGAAACATCAAAACTCAATGCCACACCACGGCCAACCGCTTCGACATGAACTAAATCTTTTAATAACTTTTGATCATACACTAGTCTAGATGACACACACTGATTTTAAAGTCCTTACGATGAATTCTGTAGGAGGAGTTCGTTGAAATACAAGGTATGCGAAATGGCCAAAAAAAGGCGAAAATTGACCAGTTTTTCCAAAATGGCCGACTCCCTGTTGTAATTACAAGATGGCTCCAAGAGGCTTTGTTGTGCATCTTGACATTATACATGTGCCTTGTGAATGTCATTTTTCTATGTTAATCTGGGAGGTGGGGCTTCAATTTCGAAATTTTCAAGGGGGCGCTCTTGAGCCATATTGCTACGCCCATTCAAATTGACTACATAGGATTTTAGATAAGGTGACTCTGGACATGTGTGTCAAGTTTCGTGACTGTAGAGCCATCCCTTGTCCCTGAAAAACAGTATCGTATTTCATGGAGACTTTTTGGTGCGTCTGGTCATGATACATATGCATAATGAATTTCGTTCTCCTACGACAATCTGTATCAAGGGGCTTAATTTTCCAAATTTTCTAGGGGGCGCTATCGAGCCATTTTGTCCCGCCTTTTTGCGAGACCCATAAAATATCAAATTTTTCACCACTTCTGATGTATGTGCAAAGTTTAACAACTTTTCGTGCATGTTTAGGCCCTCAAAAATGCGTTTGTTTCGGAAGAATAATAATAATAGAGAAGAATTCCTTGTAGAACAATAGGGCTTTGCACAGGTAGGTGCTCGGGCCCTAATAATAATAATAATTCCTTCAGATCCAATAGGGCCTTCACGCCGTTCGGTGCTCGGGCCCTAATAACAATCCTTATGGAAACAATAGGGCTTCGCGCTGATCAGCGCTTGGGCCCTAATAATAAATTAAAGCTGCAAGCAGTGTTGGACGGGCCTGAGCCCCCCACGCATGCCGGGACCCGGCGCCATGGCGTCCATCGCACTCGCCACCCGCAAGCCCGGTGCGAGAGGGGTGAGTCTGCAGCCAAGTGGAGTTCGGTGCAGACAGGAGCGTGTACAGTAAAGTCGTAGCAAACTCCCTGTTATGGCTAAACATGACATGTCAAAGGGGTGAGAATGACAAATTTCTGCTGAAGGAGAAGTGTGTGTGGAAAACTAAGTAAGTTAAGTTTGTGTGAAAAATAAATCAATTTTCAAATTTTCATCAGGTGCATTTTTTTAAATTAAAAAAGTAAAGACTTGTAAGCCACATGACCTGATAAATGTTAGATTGAAATGTGTACAACATGACTTTTTTGCTCCTGTCAATATTACAGAATAATCATGTAGTTATGTATATAATCTCCACTTATGAACACTATAACATATAACATATCCAAACATCTGTCATAACTACATCACTCATTCACATTTGTCACATGTCTGACATGGCTGTCAAAAGAGATGAGAAACAACATTATAACTACTAAGATAAATGTTCAGCTTATTTCATAAATGAACTGAAGACACAGCTGGACTTGGCAGCGAATAACACTGTTAAAGTGCTGCACACAGCATGGTACTGTTTTGCCCCTGTACTGTCATTTACATAGAAATACACAGAAAGCTTCGGACTGATCGGTTTGTGTGCAAAATAAATCAATTTTCTACTAATCATCAGGTGCATTTTTATTAAAAAAGTAAAGACTTGTAAGCCACATGACGTGATAAAGTTTGATTGAAATGTGTACAACATGACTTTTTGCTTCTGTCAATATTACAGAATAATCATGTAGTTATAAATAATTAACTCATAAACAACATCACTTACAAGAGAAAAGGAGACTTACTTATCAATGGACACAAGCTCCACTGTCCGGCGGGGCGACTTTTTGAGCATTTTTAGGGGGTCAAATTCAGGGGGAAAGTCGCAAGATAATAAAGAAAGTAACGAACCAGTTACAATAGGGTCTTCGCCCCTTGGGCTCAGGCCCTAAAAATAAATAAATTATAATAATAATTCCTTCAGATCCAATAGGGCACCGGTAGGTGCTCGGGCCCTAATAACAATAATCCTTATGGAAACAATAGGGCTTTGCACTGGTCAGCACTCGGGCACTAATAATAATCCTTATGGAAACAATAGGGCTTCGCGCTGGTCAGCACTCGGGCCCTAATGATTCCTTCATATCCAATAGGGCTTTGCACTGGTAGGTGCTCGGGCCCTAATAATCCTTATGGAAATAATAGGGCTTCGTGCTGGTCAGCGCTCGGGCCCTAATAATAATAATAATAATAATTCCTTCAGATCCAATAGGGCCTTCGAACCGTTTGGTGCTCGGGCCCTAATAATAATTCCATCAGATCCAATAGGGCTTTGCACCAGTAGGTGCTCGGGCCCTAATTAAAGCTGCGAGCAGTGATGATCGGGCCCTCGCACCCTTGTGCACGTCGGGGCACGGCACAGTCAAACATCTGTCACTTGCATGTAGATGCGTTCAGACCCGGGCTGTTTTCAGACAGTGCAAGAAGGAGAAAAACATCACCTCCTTTGTGCTCTCGTTTGCCTGCTGCTGGGGCTGCTTTCCTGAAATGTGTTATGGGGGCGCTATGGAGCCAGTTTGCATCACTGATTGAATATTGTAATGGAGACGTGCTCAGGCCTGGACTGTTATCAAACCTGTAAAGTTTCAGGCAGATCTCACTATGTTCACTAAAGTTATAGCAATTTCCTCTGTAATGGTGAAACATCAAAAATCAACGCCACACCACGGCCAAACGCTTCAATGTAAACTAAATCTTTTGATAAATTTTGATCATACACTAGTCTAGATGAGATTTTGAGGTTGTTACAATGAATTCTGTAGGACAAGTTTATTAAAGTACAAGGTATGTGAAATGTCTGTCCAAGATGGTGGACTTCCTGTAGGACTTACAATGTGGCTCCAAGAGGCTTTTTTGTGCGACTTCACATGATACAAAGGCCTTGTAAATTTAATTTTTCTACGTTAATCTGGAAGGCAGGCTTCAATTTTGAAATTTTTAAGGGGGCGCTGTTGAGCCATATTGCCACGCTCATTCGTATTAACCACATAGGATTTTAGCTGGTGTCAATCCAGACATGTGTCAAGATTCGTGACTGTAGAGTCATCCTTTGTCCCTGAAAGCATTGACAGCATTGTATTTCATGGTGAAGGATGTGACGTTCCATCTCTCTATGACATTCCTATGGGCTGAAGTGGCCAGATTAGATACCTGTGGCACTATTGAGCACTAGGCATTTGTGGGGGATAAATTTTACATATTGTAAAATTTTTCGCTGGACCTGATGTGCATGCCAAATTTGATGAGTTTTTGAGGATGTTTAGGCTCAGGCCCTAAATATAATTTTACTTCTTGTCATGGAAAAAAAAATTCTGTGATTTCTTTAAATTTAATTCATCCACATGCAGACAGCAGTTTGCCATATTTACATACACTTTATCGAGAAGCCTGTACTAGCATACACATATCATGCAGTGTCTCTTGCAGTGAAAAGTGAATACTGGAAACTGGTCGGAAATATGTCTTAGGTTAGTATACAGCTTCTACAGAAACAGAGATGACATCACAGATGACAAACCTGGTGCATAGGGCGCATGTAGATGATGCGGTTCCTCTCTGGAGGCATTCTCAGTATCTGATCCAGGACCTGTTCCATGTCCAGCTTCTTACACTGAGCATAATCAAACCTGTTCACTATTGGAGCACTTTCAACTCGCAGGTGCTTCAACACTCGACATCTGGTGGCTACAGAGAGACAGAGGACACAAAGAACAGTTGATGACTGAATGCTTTCTGACTTGGTATAAAAACTGAACATAAACTGCTAGGAGTTATGTTTATAAAACACAACATAAAGTTGGATAATGGATTTCATCAGAGGAATAACTACTTTCACATGAACCCCATATTGAAGCAGGGTAATGACCAAATGTTCTCATGTTTGAATCATTAGGGCCTGAGCACTGGAACAGCACTATTTTTCCCCCGTCCGTTTGTTTCTTCTTTCTTCTTTATTATTACGCAACTTAAATGTTGGATTTGATCCCCTTAAACATGCTCAAAAATTTGGCATGCACATTAGATCCAGCAAAAAATTTGATAATATGTAAAGTACGCCCAGAAAGTACTCTATAGCACCACCTAGGTGTCTATGTCGGCCGCTATGGCCTGTAGGAATGTCGTAGAGAGATGGAACTAACACTAAACTGTTCGTCTCCTACAGACCTACAAATCATATGCTGACACCACAGACCTAGATCCTATAGGATATACGTAATTCATTATATATTTCCATTATGTAATTCATGGCTATTTTCATGAAAATTCATGAAAATAGCCATTTTGGGGTTCACGCCAGAGCTTTCTCCTCCTAGGGCTTTTATGCTATTGGCTTCACACTTTCACACATGACTCATGAAACTGTGCTGAACAAAAGTTATTAAAAACTTTGTAATAACTCAGTTATTGCATAATGACAGATTTCATATTATGAGACCTCAAAGTTGGTGCACAACTGTTCAACTTATGCATTTCAATGGGAAAGGCATTCTCTGAGCATGCCCTCTTGCTCTCAGTTGCAGTCTACTGTCTAAATTATAGGTCACATGACTTTCTAACTTGTGTCAATGGATTCACAACAAAAATTCCTACAACAAAAAGGTATTTTCAGTCCAATTTGGCAAAAAAGTCATGGCCTGTATGAACTTCTTTACACAAGAACATTGCTCTTCACTCCTTCTCTCCACCTCACACTGACAAGCTGGCAGGCCAGTGGGGCAGTCAGACCTGTCAGCGAGGGAGAAGGCAGAAAGGGAGGGCTGAACTAACATCTGTCAGACCAGGTCTGGAGACAACTATATGCTTTTGACAGAAGCCACTCTTAGCAGTTTGCTCAATCACCATTGAAATATATGACTATTCTGTGTCCACCACTTACTTCTTGTCTCTTGACAAAAAATTGAGCCTTCACTCACACTCTCCCTTCAAATTATTGAGTATTTCTCTGTCTGGCTGCAGTTTCTCATTGTCTCTGCACATTTGATAGTACACATTTCAATCAAACTTGCATAATGTTGATGACACTGGTGTGAGCCAGAGACACATCTCACTCTGCAGAAATTTGTCATCACACCGTTGACATCTGATGTTTCTCCATGACAAGGGAAGTTGCTATGTACATGCTCCTATTTGCACAGCACTTCACATGGGTGCCGAGTCACACCCTTCAGCCCGGGTCTGGAGACATCTGCGAGAGTGTGACAGACGCTCTCAGATGGTGCCGTTTCCCGGTGTGCACGCTGGGCAAAGGCCCATCCAACGCTGCTTGCAGCTTTAATTAGGGCCTGAACCCTGAAACTTATCAGAAGCTTTCAATGTATGAATTTAAATGACGGTACAGGGGCACAAAACTTGCATAATATTGATGACACTGGTGTGAGCCAGACACACGTCTCACTCTGCAGAAATTTGTCATTCTCACATCACTGACAATTGATGTTTCACCATGACAGGAGAAGGTGCTATAACTTTACTATACATGCTCCGTACTTTACATGGCTGCCAAGTCACACCTCTGCCCAGGTCCCAGGTGACGGACACCCTTGGATGGTGCCGCATCCCGGTGTGCGAGCGGGGAGAAGGCCCCTCCAACGCTGTTTACAGTTTTAATTTATACCTATCACAGGACACTGGACCTGACTCTAAATATGTCTGCTAAACTGGTCTATCAATACTGGCTTGATTAAATATTAAAAAGTATTAAAAAAAATCAACACTAGAGGACAGACTTGGATGTACTTCTTTACAAAAACTACACTGTACAATCAAAGATATTGAAACTAGCAAACAGTAAATATATGACTGATTTGATAAACCGGTTCCAAAGAATGTTTTTCACACTTTCATTTGTCTGTAAGTGAAGAAAAAACAGAGACTAGTTTACAAAGATAAGTTTAACATACTTTCTGAAATAGTGAAAAATGAGCAGAGGCAGGAATGTCCTTACACAGACACTCAAAACATTTTGAGTGCACTACTCACTCCACTGTTTTGCGGAACATACACAAAAATCTAGGATGTCATAGCATCCCCAGAGGAGTAAATATATTGAAACAAAATCACCAACAGCATCACCATGTTAGAGAAGAATTAGCATTTTGGCTTCACTGGTAACTTTACAGACACGCTGATCTACTAATCCAGTGTGCCTACCAGTCAATCACCCTAAACTTCAAGATGATGCGGTCTCAAGATCTATTCTGGTTAATTTACAGAGATATGACACCAAAGACAACAGTACTCAAAGCAGATCACCCATGAAGGAAAAGTGATCATGTTTGCACACAACTTCCCTGCCAAAGTAAACAGTAAACAAATACCCCGCTGAGGTAAACAAAAAACTCAAGCAAAGACAAAGACATTAACAAAATTCTCAAGGACAACAAGATTAGTTTCCAGACATCATATCCTTCCAAGATGAGAATTCATTTGAAAGACAGATTCCGCCTCTACAGCAACACAACTATAGTATCCAAAGACATGGAAAAGGGAGGCTAGCATGTGGAATTGCCACAGAAGACTGAAACAAATTGGAAACAGAAACCCAAGGAACACACTAGAACAAAACAGATGGGGACGACAACCTATAAGTCTGAGAGACTTTTTTTTCCACTTTGCTCACCGACCACTTTTTCTGCAGTGATAATTTCACTTTATTTGAACTGTCCATTTCTCCTCCCTGTTATTTAATTTAATTCTATTCATTCCCCCCATTAAATTCTTTCTGGAAAGAGGGAACCCTGACAGGATGTAGGACTGTTTCTTCAACATCACATACATAGGTTTGAGAATATGGCAGGGCTGCATAATGTATAATCAATGTACTTAATAATATTATTTGTTACTGTTCATGTGTTGATGTTGCCGGTACATTTAGTTTGAACTGCTGTTGTGGGAAACAGTAACTTTAAAGTAGCTTCTTGGAATGTTAATGGCTTAAATAAGTCCGTTAAAAGGAGTTGAGTAATGACTAAAATGAGAAAGGAAAGGAATAAATTATATCTATATAGTACACCCGTTATTATTAAATTGGGTATAGGAACACGTTTTACAGCACCTTTAAGACAGGTCACAAAAGAGGGATCACAAAATTACTACGTAACTTCATTCATTTTGAATTAGTTAAGGGGATTAAGTAAAGTGAGGGCAGATATATTTGTGTTTATCTGCTCCAACAAAGTGATCATAAACTTATGAAAAAGGTCTTGAACTGAAATGTATCACAGGCACAAATGGGTGTGGCCAGGATCCCCATCTGTAGAATTTGATTACCATGGCAGGTTGGGAGTTAATAAGCAGTGGTGTTTTATTTATGACCACAAGTGGGGCTATTGGTGCCAAGATTCAGTATGTTGTGCAGATTCTCATAAAAGACAACAGAATTGCTGACACATCATGTTATAAAATTACTGTAGCACTCCATTTGTGCAGAATTTTATGAATGTTACACACTTCTGTTATGTCACCTTCTGTGCAACATTCCTAAATTGGGAAGTAAAACGTGTTTACAAAAAAAAAAAAAAAAAAGGAAAAATTTTATAGGTGCAAATGAGCATGGCCTATATCAGCATCATGAAAGGAATATCCTGCCCAAATATTTTTTAGATACAACTTCGTGAGTTATTAACAAAAACATAAACATGTCATAACTTACCACATGGTGGAGCTATTGGTACCATGTTTTAATATGTTAAGTTGTCCCATAGACTTCCATTATAGATTTTAATATTTTTTTAAAAAATTATATAAAATCAATGGAATATGCTGAAAAGCCGAAAAGTAATGGCTATAAGTAAGGGCTGCAAGAACCGTTGGACAGGCCTTCGCCCTGGCCCATGGCGGCGAGCGAGTAGGTCATGTTAGAAGGAGCTCTCACGACAAATCGTCCTAAATCCTGTTTTTGGCTGTTTCACCACTCAAAAACAAAACTGATCAAGTAGACTGCAGTTAAGACGAAGAAATAACATAAATGCCGTCTCAAAAGAGACAACTAAAAAGAATTTTGACAAAAGGGGTGTAACACCTGAAGAAGCTAACGCTTTACGAGACACAGAAGTTATGGCTAATGAGGAAGGTGAGGTGATGAAAGCCATTTCAGACTTGAAAGATGTTTTCACCTCCAGATTTGACGGTGTGCTGTCTGCCATTCAAGACATTAAGACTGAAATTCGTGACTTTGGAGGCAGGCTTTCTGAAACTGAACATCGAATTAGCAGCACAGAAAATAGCATCAGCGATATGCAAAAAACGGTGCAAGCTATGAAGAGTCAAATCGAGCGGCTCAACTCCAGAATAGAGGACCTGGAAAATAGAAACAGACAATGCAACCTACGCCTGGTAAATTTCCCTGAAAAGGCAGAGGGGAAAAATGCTGTCAGATTTCATGGCTGCCTGACGTGTTTGGAGCATCATTATCAAGTCCAGTTACAATCGAACAAGCACATCGAATTGGCAGACTCCCAAGCAAACCTGCAACCGAACAATATCCCCGAGTGCTCATCATGAAGTTCCTGAACTTTCAAGATCGACGAGTGATGGGGGCTGCCAGAGAAATGAAACGGGTGAAATACCAACACCAAGTCATGTTCTTCCCGGACTTCTCTATGGAGGCGCGCAACCAATGAAAGCAGTTTGATGGGGTGGAAAAAGCGCCTACAATCACTGACATCAAGTACAGATTTGGATACCAAGCCAAATTAATAATCTCCCGCAATGGGCAAAATGTTATATGCAACTCCCCAGGGGAAGTGGAGAAACTTATTGAAGCCAACACCACACGGGAGCAAGGAGACATTGAACTGTGTGACGGTCTTGATTTTGTGATGGCTAAAATAATTGATAAACCTGTAGCTACTATGAAGACTGTACATTCTTGGGTGAGTTCACAGACTTTGTTTAATTTATATTAAGACTATGTTGACCTGGTATCGTTCAATTTTGTGGGTAAAAAGTTTAAACTATCAACAGAGTTGGTATGACAAGACAATATTGTCTGGGCTGTTTTGGAGTGGAGTGATGATAATGTTAGCAGACAGCGGCAACCTATGCTTGTAAGAGACTTGCTCCTTATATAAGGATCAGTCGAGTTCACAGTTGAATCTTTCACGTGTGGGGGGGAGGGAAAAGGGACACAAGTTTGTTTGGGTTAATTGCGCTCAAGAGCCTCATTTTGAAAAATGTTTTTATTTTTTCTTGTTGAATTCATGTTAATATCTTCTTTTACAATAGGTACTGTCTCTTGCTTAAAGAAATATAATACACAATGGTTACATGAGGAATTATTCACATATTAATATAATATCCTGGAATGTGAGGGGGTTAGGTAAATTAACTAAAGTAAAACAGGTCATGCGTAGACTAAAACAACTCAAAGCAAGTATTGTGTTCTTACAAGAAACACACTTACTATCTAGTGAACTACAGAAATTACAAAGAAGATGGGCAGGACAGGTATTTGCGTCATCATTCATGTCCAATGCAAGAGGGGTAGTAACACTGATTCACAAGTCTGTGCCATTTCAAGTACTGAATGTCACATCTGACAAGGCAGGCAGGTATTTAGTTCTATACAAGGGCTACTCACTGACAAGAAGATAAATATTGTAAATCTATATGGACTAAATTCAGATTCAGATTCAGATTTTTTTGAAGACTTCTTTTTACGTTTAGTTCCTCTGTCTTGCCAGCTCCTGATTGGAGGAGATTTTAATACAACCCTGTCAACAGACCTTGACAGACTCAAGTAGGAAAATATTACATACCTTTATGCAGGAACTAGACTTGTGTGATCCATGGAGAAGACAATAAAAAATTAGAATTTTCATGTTTCTCTCCATCATCAAACTCATACTCTCTTATAGATTATTTCTTGGTTTCAAATCAGTTATTTCCTCAAATACATGACATTAGGTACAAGGCTATTGTGATCTCTGATCATGTTAAAACTACAATTACAGCTTGGTATGAGTAGCAAGATATGGTCGGAGAGCCAAGGGATATATTACATTTTTCTCCTATCTGGGGTAATGCAAGATTTACACCAGGTACATCAGACCCAGGTTTTAAACTTTGGGCTCGGCTTGGTTTACAGAAGATTTCAGACCTTTTCAAAGACAGCACCCTTATGTCTTTTGAATATCTGAAAGATAATTTTGGAATTCCTGAATCCCATTTGTGTGTAAAAGAAATTCATTTCCTAATTTTCATCAAGTGCATCTGTAGGAAAGTAAAGGCTTTTAACACACATGACCTGATAAAAGTGTGATTAAAATGTGTACTATTAAGTGTGCAGAGACAATGAGAAACTAAAAAAAGAATTAATTTTTTTTTTTGTAGAGACAAGAAGCAACTGCAGGAGAGTGATGAAACTGCTAGGAGTGGCATATAGATGTCTCCAGACCTGGTCTGACAGATGTGAGTTCACCCATCCCTTTCTGCCTCCTTCTCCCTGTGACAGTTAAGACTCTCCCATCCCCCATGCCTAACCTGCATGGTCACTCTCAGGCGGAGAGGAAGTGGTAAGAGAAGTTTTCTTTTGGAAATAAAAGCCCATGACTTTGGCTGAATCGCAGTTAAAATATCCACTTTTTGTAAGAATTTTTGTCACAGATCCATTGATACAGTTTAGAGAGTGGTGTGACTTATACTTTAGATGGCAGACTAATTGAGAGAGTGTGCATGCTAAGAGAATGCCTCTCTCATTGAAATGCATTATAAGTGAAATTGTCGCACAGCAACTTTGAGGTCTCATTATGGAAACCGTACAAGTTATTACACAGTTTTTACCAAATTTTGTTCAGCACAGTTTCATGAGTCCTGTGTGAAAGTCTGAAGCCGATAGCATAAATGCTCTAGGAGAAGTTTTTGTTGTGACCCCAAAATGGACGAAAAATCTGATATTTATGAATGTATTGTGCATTTCCTGTAGGATTTAGGTCTGGGGTGTTAGTGTATGATTTGTTGGGTCTGTAGCAGATGAACAGTTTAGTGTTAGTTCCATCTCTCTATGACATTGCTACGGGCTGTAATGGCTGAAATAGACACCTAGGTGGCGCTACAGAGTACTTTCTGGGAAGTGGGGGGGTAAAATTTTTACATATCAAATTTTATGCTGGATATGATTTGCGTGCCAAATTTAGTGAGTTTTCAAGCATGTTTAGGGGGTCAAATTATTTTTTTTAATAAATAAAGAAAGAAGAAAGCAATTAAAGCTGCAAGCAGCGTTGGCCTTCGCCTCATGCACACGCCGGGACACAGCACCGTCCGAGGGCGTCCGTCACACTCACGTGTACATGTCTCCGGACGTGGGCTGACTGGTGCGACTGGGCAGCCATGTAAAGAACAGGGTAGATAGCAGAATGTGCATTACAGTTATATCAACTCCCCCTGTCACGGTGAAACATGAAATCTCAACGGTGTGAGGATGTCAATGTTCTGCAGGGTGAGACGTGTGTGTCATCAGTGTCATCAAAATAATGCAAGTATTGGGCCCCTGTACTGCAATCTGAATTAATACATCTAAAACTTGTGATGAGTTTGTGTGTAAAAGAAATTAAATTCCTAATTCCTAATTGTCATCAAGTCCATTTTTTGAAAAGTGAAGACTTTTCACCAGGATGTGGCACTGTCCAAGGGCATTCCTCACACTCTCGCAGATGTCTCCGGACCCAGGCTGAGGGGTGTGACTCGGCAGTTATGTAAAGTGCAATAGATAGCATGTACAGTAAAGTTATAGCAACTTTCCCTGTCAGGACGAAACATCAAATCTCAGCGGCGTGAGGATGACAATTATCTGCAGGGTGAGACACGTGTGGCTCACACTAGTGTAAAGGTAAGTATACAAGTTTCGGACCCTTTATGGTAATTTCAATTAATATATAGAAAAGTTGGGATGACTTTGTGTGTAAAAGAAATTAATTTCCAAATTTTCATTAAGTCCATTTATAGGAAAGTAAAGAATAGAATTTAAATGGAGAGCATGGGTGAAGCCACTATGTTTTGTCAATAGACAAGTAGTAAGTGGTGTACACAGAGGAATAGTCATATATTTTAATTGAGAGTGATCAAAGTGGTCAAATAAAGAAATGTGTACTATCAAGTGTGCAGAGACATAGAAAATTTGTGATGAGTTTGTGTGTAAAAAAAATTAACTGCCTAATTTTCATCAAGTCCATTTATAGAAAAGCAAGGTCTGGTAACCCACATGACCTGGAAAAAGTGTGATTGAAATGTATACTGTCAAGTGTGCAGAGACAATGAGAAACAGCAGCCAGACACAGATAAATAGTCATGTAGTAGAATGGAGAGTGTGAGTGAAGGCACAATTTGTTGTGTAGAGACAAGAAGTAACAGCCGGTGGACACAGAGGAATAGTCATGTATTTCAATGGAGAGTGATCAAGGTGCTAGGCGCTGGTGATATAATAAAGGTACTGCAGTACAGAGCTTCAAAATGTAGTTATGACTGTTATCTACAGCACTGTATGACCCATCAGGCAGCCTCAGTGCATGTCAGTGAGCTGAAGGAGTCCTTCTCTTGTGTTAAGAAGTTCATACAGGCCATGACTTTTTGGCCAAATCAGACTGAAAATACCTGTGTTTTGTAGGAATTTGTCATGAATCCATTGATACACGTTTGAAAGAGGTGTGGACTTGGGATACTTTAGACAGCAGCCTGTAATTGAGAGCGAAAGCACATGCTCAGAGAATACTTCTCCCATTGAAATGCATTATAAGTGGAAATGTCACAAACCAACTTTGAGGGCTGATATTACGAAAACCGTACGAGTTATTACAATTAAGTTTTTTAATTACTTTTGTTCAGCTTAGCTGGAGGAGACAAACAATTTAGTGTTGGTTCCATCTCTCTACGACATTCCTATGGGCTGTAGCGGCAGAAATAGACACCTAGGTGGCATTATAGAGTGGTTACTGGGCATATGGGGGGGGGGGGGGGTCATTTTTACATATTATCAAATTAACGCCTGACCTGATGTGCGTACCAAATTTGGTGAGTTTTTGAGCATGTTTAGGGGGTCAAATTAAGCGTTGAAGTCGTGGTATAACAATAAACAAAGAAACTCTCAGAGAACAATAGGGTCTTCACCCTATCCCAGGACTCAGGCACTTATTCTGTCCTGTTACTTTTCTGTCTTCTTCTTCTTCTTCTTCTTCTTCTTCTTATTATTATTATTATTATCATTATTATTATTATTATTATTATTATTATTATTATTATTAGGGCCCGAGCACCGAATGGTGTGAAGCCCTCTTGTATGTAGCAATTATTATTCTTTTCTATTATTATTATTCTTCCGAAACAAACGCATTTTTGAGGGCCTAAACATGCTCAAAAGCCATGAAATTTTGCACATTTGTCAGGACTGGTGAAAAATTTGATACTTTATGGGCGGGGCAAAATAACTCGACAGTGCCCCCAGAAAATGAGGAAAATTGAGCCGAATTTTGATCCTTCACCATGAAAATTGAAACAGCCATAACTCTGGCATATATGATCCTAAGAGACCCAAAACTTTTGTGCTTGATAAGAGTCCCACCCTGAACACATCCATGTGACAATAATGGATCTGAGTCATAGCGCCACCTATTGGCAACAGGAAGTTGCCAATAGGTGATGTTTCACACTTTGATGCCCTGTGGGTAGCACAGTGATTGGATCCACCTCAATCTTCTCAGAACAGTCTCAGGACCTTGGAGATTGTATATATTGAAGTTGTTGACTATTCGTCGAAAGGTGTTGACATGGCGATGTGGCGAATTTTGATGTCTCACCATGAAATTTCAAACCCTCATAACTTCACTCTAGGTGGCCAGATTTTTTCCTAATTTCGTTTGCTTGTTAAGAGTCGCATCCATGTGTCAATACTGGATCTGAATCATAATGCTACCTACTGGCAATAAGAAGTAACATGTTTTACACTTTAATGCTATGTGGGTAGCACAGTGTCTGGATCCATCTCAAATTTACTTAGAACACTCTCAAGACCTTGGCAATTCAATAGTCTGAAGTTGGTGACATTATGTTTAAAGGTGTTGCCATGATGACATGGTGAATTTTGATGTCTTGCCATGAAATTTCAAAGCCTTATAACTTGACTCCGTGTCCTCCTCCTCGATTGGCAAAAGTCCTGGTCTGAAGACACATATGGGCTCATATTTAGTGACAGTTATAGCACCACCTACTGGCAACAGGAAGTATCATGCGTAGTACTTTGTCTAATTACTCCTAGGAAATTTGGTTGATGCACCTGAAATTGACTCAGCTAAGAAACAAGACGTTGGTGATGCTACATTTAGCAGCTCATGATCCAAAACCAGGCAGGTAACGCCATTGCCATGGTGACACATCCTTCGTCATGAAATACGATACTGTTTTTCAGGGAAAAAGGATGCTTCAACAGTTACGAAACTTGACACACATGTCTGGAGTGATGTTAACTAAAATCGTAAGTAGTTAATTTGAATGGGTGTGGCAATATGGCTCAACAGCGCCCCCTTAAAAATTTCAAAATTAACATAGAAATAAGAACTTCACAAGACATATGTATCATGTCAAGATGCACAAAAACGCCTCTTGGAGCCATATCGTAAGTCCTACAGGAAGTCTGCTATCTGGGAAAAACTGGTCAAATTTCACGTTTTTTGGCCATTTCGAATACTTTGTATTTTAACTCCTACAGAATTCATAAGTAAGGACTTCAAAATCAGTGTGTGTCATACAGACTAATGTATGATCAAAAGTTATCAAAAGATTTAGTTTTTACATTGAATCGTTTGGCCGTTGTGTGGCGTTGATTTTTGATGTCTGAGATTTCTGAACATTTCTACATGGCAATATTCAGTCAGTGATGCAAACTGGCTCAATAGCGCCCCCTATGACATTTCAATGCAGCAGCCCCGCAGCAGTAAATTAGTGAACAAAGGAAGTGATGTATATCTCCTTCTTGCACTGTCTGAAAATAGCCCTGTTCTGGAGACATCTACATGCTTGTGACAGAAGCCCTTTGACTGCACCGTGCCCCGACAAACGCTGGGGTGCAAGGGCCCAATCATCGCTGCTTGCAGCTTTAATTGGGGCCTGAGCACTGGAACAGTGCAAATTGTCCCTGTAGTGTTTCTTTCTTTCTTTCTTCTTCTTTCTTGTGTGGTTCACACCAGTGTAATCAAAATAAGTATTATGCCCCTTTACTGCAATCTGAAGCAATATGTAGAAAACTTTGTTTGTGTGTAAAAGAAATTAATATCCAGATTTTCATCAAATCCATTTTTAGAAAAGTAAAGACCCACATGACCAGATAAGTTTGACTGAAATGTGTACTATCAAGTGTGCAGAGACAATGAGAAACTGCAGCCAGACACAGAGAAAAAGTCGTGTATTTGAATGTGAGTGAGCAAACTGCTAGGAGTGGCTTCTCTCAAAAACATATAGAAGTTTCCAGACCTGGTCTGACAGATGTGAATTCAGCCACCTCTCCCTTTTGCCTCCTTCTCTCTGGCTGACAAGTCTGACTCTACCCATCCCCCGGGTGCCCGTGCTTGTCACTCTCAGGTGGAGAGCTGGAGTTAAGGGAACTTTTCTTGTGGAAAAAATTACATACAGCCCATGACTGACATACAGCCAAATCTGACATAAAATCACATTTTAGCAGGAATTTATGTCGCAAATTCATTGATACAGGTTTGAAAGTAGTCTGACTTGTAGATCTTGATGGCAGATATCTCAGTATCAGACAAGGTACATGCTCAGAAAATGCCTCCTCATTGGATTACATTGTAAGTTGAAATGTCGCTCAGCAACTTTAAGGTCTCCTAAAATCTAAACTGTACCAGTCATTACAAAGTTTTTAATAACTTTTGTTTAGCACAGTGTCATGAGTGAGGTATTAAAATCTGAAGCAGATAGCATTAACGCCCTAGGAGGAGATAAGCTGTGTTCGGAGGCCAAAATTGTCCGAAAAGGCCAAAAAATTCAGACATTCATGGGTCTATTGTGGATTTTCTGTTGGATATAGGTACGATTTGTGGGTCTTTAGGAGATGAATAATTGAGTTTTGGTTCCATCTCTCTATGACATGCCTACGGGCCACAGCGGCCGGATTAGATGTGTAGGTGGCGCTATAGAGCACTTTTAAGGTACTGTGGGGGCATAATTTTTAATCCTTATCAAATTTTTCGCTGTACCTGATGTGTGTGCCAAATTTGGTGAGGTTTTGAGCATGTTTATGGGGTCAAATTAAGCGTTGAAGTGGCAAAATATTAAAGAATCCAAAATATTAAATCAGAAAGAATATTAAAGCACTCATGGGCTCATGCCCTAATTAAAGCTGTAAGCAGAGTTGGGCGGGCATGAGCCCCCCCCACGCACGCCGGGAGCCGGCGCCATGGTGTCCCTCACACTCGCCGCCTGCCAACCCGGTGCGAGGGGTGTGACTCTGCAGCCACCTGGAGTTCGGTGCAGACAGGAGCGTGTACAGTACAGTCATAGCAAGTTCCCTGTCATGGCGAGACATGACATGTCAACGGTGTGAGAATGACAAATTTCTGCTGAAGGAGAAGTGTGTGTGGAAAGCTTCTGATAAGTTTGTGTGAAAAATAAATCTAAATCTAAATTTTCTACTTTACATCAGGTGCATTTTTTTATATTAAAAAAGTAAAGACTTGTAAGCCACATAACTACATCACTCTCATTAACATTTCTCACATGTCTGACATGGCTGTCAAAAGAAACATTAAAAAAAAAAACATTATAACTACTATGATAAATATTAAGCTTATTTAACAAATGCTAGAGCAGAGGGGACAGAAGAGAATAGGACTTTCATGCAAAACTGTGGACTTCCTGTTGGATTTAGGTCTGGGGTGTCAGCGTATGATTTTTAGCTCTTGAGGAGAGGAACAATTTGGTGTTGGGTGCATCTCTCTACAACATTCCTACGGGCTGTAGCGTCCAAAATACAAACCAAAGTGAGATTCTCCCATTGACAACCATTATAAAACTCACCAACTTTGGAGGCCTATATTTTGAAAACCGGACCTCCTATTACAAAGTTTTTAAGAACTTTTGTTCAGACAGTGTTAGAGAGCAATCTATTACAACCTGAAGCCATGACGATGAGCGGTCTCAGAGGAGATAATGTTTAAGCAATTTCTTAAAAAAGTGACATTTTTGGAATCTTGTGTAATTCCTGTTGGATTTAGGTCTGGGGTGTCATTGTATGATTTTTAGGTCTCCAGCAGACGAACAATTTGGTGTTGGTCCCATGTCTCTACGACATACCTGTGGGCCGCAGCGGGCCGAAAACCACCTAGGTGCCACTAGAGAGTAATTTTGGGGTGGGGGGGGGGGGGTAATTTTTACATATTGTGAAATTTTTCGCCAGACCGGACGTACATGCCAAATTTGGCGAGTTTTCGTGCATGTTTAGGGGGTCAAATTCAGGGGGAAAGTCGTGTAAGTAGAAAGAAAGAAAGAAAGAAAGAAAGAAAGAAAGAAACCAGTTACAATAGGGTATTCGCCCTGTTCCAGGGGTCATGCCCTAATTAAAGCTGCAAGCAGCGTTGGACGGGCATGAGCACCCCCGTGCGTCAGGACCCGGCGCCGTCCCATGGCGTCCGTCACACTCGCCGCCCGCAAACCCGGTGCGAGGGGTGTGACTCTGCAGCAGACAGGGGAGTGTAAAGTCATAGCAAGCTCCCTGTCATGGCGAGACATGACATGTCTACGGTGTGAGAATGACAAATTTCTGCTGAAGGAGAAGTGTGTGTGGAAAGCTTCTGATCAGTTTGTGTGAAAAATAAATCAATTTTCTACTTTTCATCAGATGCATTTTTTTAAATTAAAAACGTAAAGACTTGTAAGCCACATGACCTGATAAAATTTAGATTTAAATGTGTACAATCAAGTGTGCAGAGGCAATATGAGAAACTGCAGGCAGACACAGAGAAGTACTCATGTAATTGAATGGAGACTGTGAGTGAAGTCCCATTGCATATGTGTGTGTGTGTGTGTGTGTGTGTGTGTGTGTGGGAGCTGGTGTCAGGTGTCGACTCCACCCCCTCCTGCAGCAAGCTGGCTAGAGCAGAGAAGAGAGGAGAGAATAGTTCTACTCCTGTTTAGAAAAGTACACAGAAGCTGTGAATTTTGCCCATTTGGACTGAAAATACCCGCATGTTGTAGATATATCCATCGCGAATCCAATGGTGCACATTTAAACGTTGTGAGACTTACGGTTTAGACAATAGTCCTCTAATTGGTCAATGTGAGCCTGCTGAGAAAACAGCTGTCCCATTGAAACCCATTATAACCTGAAAATCGCTCACCACGCTTGGAGGCCAATATTATGAAAACCGGACCTCCTATTACAAAGTTTTTGATAACTTTGGTTCAGGACACTCAACTGAGCGATATATTACAATCTGAAGCCAAAGCTATGAGCAGTCTCGGAGGAGTTCCACATGGCGGTGACCCCAAAATGGGCATATTCAGAAATTTTGAAGGACTGTCATGAACAAACTGAGGACTTCTTGTTGGATTTAGGTCTGGGGTGTCAGTGTATGATTTGTAGCTATTGAGGAGACGAACATTTTGGTGTTGGTTGCATCTCTCTATGACATTCCTAAAGGCTGTAGTGTCCAAAATAAAAACCTAGGTGAGACCCATTATAATCCTTCAAATGACTCACCAACTTTGGAGGCCAACATTATGAAAACCGGACCAGGTATTACAAAGTTTTTAACAACTTTTGTTCAGGAAGGTGTGGAAAGCAATATATTACAATCTGAAGCCAAAGCCATGAGCGGTCTCGGAGGAGATGTTGTTTGAAATTTGTCTTCAAAATTGGACATTTTTGGAATTTTGTGGAATTCCTGTTGGATTTAGGTCTGGGGTGTCAGCATATGATTTTTTAGGTCTTGGGGAGACGAACAATTTGGTGTTGATTTCATGTCTCTACGACATTCCTATGGGCCGCAGCGGGCCGAAAACCACCTAGGTGGCGCTAGAGAGTAATTTTGGGGTGGGGTGGACAAGTTTATCAAGTTTTTTGCTGGACCGGACATACCTCCTAAATTTGGTGAGTTTTAGAGCATGTTTAGGGGGCCAAATTCAGGTTGAAAGTTGCGTAATAATAAAGAAAGAAACAAACGTACCAGTTACAATAGGGTATTTGCCCTGTTCCAGGGCTCATGCCCTAAAAGAAACCAACAGAGCAGGAACAATAGTGCCTTTAATAAGTGCTCAGGCCATTCACGTGCTATCTGAAAGCGGCCGAGAGGTACGCATGGATTTTTGTTCAGACCAGGGGAAAATATGTTTCAAAACTCTGTGTGTGTAAAAAGCAAATCCACATGCATATAATTGAGATCCATAAATGTTTATTCGATTCACAAATAAAAACTGAGTTTGAAAATGCCTGTTGGGCAGTTATAAATGTTAAGATATGTACAAATGCTTTGTTGCATTTATTTTCAAATTAATTTAATGTATTCACAGATATTTTTTTCATTTGTGGAATTTGTTTGTGTATTTGGAGATCAGATATTTGCAAATATTTTTGTGAGTTTACAAATCTCTTTTTGTATTTGTGGAAGTTGTTCATATTTACAGATTGTCGATCTGTTCACACAGATCATTATTAAACCTATAACCTATAAGTCTATCTCCGTAAGAATGCAAAAAAGAAAAGAGAGAAAACAATTATATGAGTTGTCAAATATCAGTCTCCTTGTCTGTCTTTTACCATGAATGAACATCATCTTGGGGCAGTCTCTGAGGACTAGGTCAGTGATTCCACAGTTGGTCAGAGTGATGCCGACCAGGTTCTTACTCTTCAGAGATAACACCTGCACAGGGAAAATCATCTCAGTTTGTCAATTAAACATATAGTATGCTACTGTTCTGTCTGATGAACAGCCCCTCACATGTGGATCCTAGCCTATTGTAGTGACAGGAGTCGGACATCTAATTTTGTTAGTTACACGAGCATGACAGAAAAACACTTTCACTGTTTATTTTTCGTCATGCAGTTTGGCTCTTAATGTATTTTTCTACAAGCACAGAATAACATAAGTTTGTTCTTCACACTTCATGTTTTTTTCCTGCTGTAGAAGGCATCAGTGTCTAACTGTTGGTCATCAGCTTGTGCCTGTCCCTCTTACCCCAAGTCTCTCCATCTGAGCCCCACCTGCAACACTTTGGCTCCCTCCAGGGGAGGAAAGCCTCAATAATATTTTACTTTTAAAATCACTTTGTAATATATGGAGTACTCACTTGACCTTTTAATGACAGTGAATTGATTAAACTGTTTTAAACAGAGACTAATATAAAAAGACTGAAATACCAGAAGAAAATATCTACAAATTGGGGTGTGTGTGTGTGTGTGTGTGTGTGTGTGTGTGTGTGTGTGTGTATATGTCCGTACCTGTACATGGTCATCCTCAGTGACTGGGTCTGATGTGCTGGTTGATTTGTCAGCCATACGTTTCCTCCTCACTGCTATTCGAGGCCTCGCTCTTGAAAGATCTACACAACATAAATGGCAACAATATAAGTGTGTTAAACTGAAATCACATTTAGTTATTAGTTTTGCATTCAACAATACTGTTAAGGTTTTTTTTTGTTTTTTTTTTAAATGTATTGTTCATATTTTTTATAATTAGGTAAAAAAGATTGATTTTTATCTGTGTATACTGTATTTATGCAAAAAGTTTTGATATGATAAAGAAAACAAACAATAACAAATACAATGTATAATTCTAGGGGATATTCAAATCATTTACGCTCAGAAACGGTGTTGGTATGTAGTGGAGTGGTATTGTTATAGTATTAATAGTAATTCAATTCAATTCAATTCAATTTTATTTATATAGCACAAAATCACAACACAAAGTCATCTCAGGGCACTTTTACATAGAGCAGGTCTAGACCACACTCTTTAATTTACAGAAAGAGAAACCCAACAGTTCCCCCCATGAGCAAGCACTTGGCGACAGCCGTATGGAAAAACTCCCCTTTAACAGGAAGAAACCTAAGGCATACCCCGGCTCTGGGTGGGTGGCCATCTGCCTTGACCGGTTGGCTTGAGAGAGAGAGAGTTAGAAAGAGGAGGGGGGGGAGGGGAGGGGGGCACAGTGAAAGAGAACAGCAACAACAACAACAATAGTAGTAGGATGGTAGAGGAAATCTAATCATTCACACACTGATGTCACGGCCATCAGGAACAATTTGGGGCTAAGTATCTTGCCCAAGGACATCAACATGTGAACTGGAGGAGCCGGGAATCGAACTTCTGATCTTCCAATTAGTGCATGACCCGCTCTACTTCTGAGCCACAGCTACCCAAACACTCCAACACTCTGACTCCAATTAAATGTCATTTGCATTCAGAGTAAAATATGGCTCTGTTTAACATATCTTGCGACAGTCAAAATAAGTCACATTATAAAAACAACTGAATTGAACACTTTTATGACTTTGTATAACAGACTGCTGCATTTAACACAACCTACCCCAGCCCCCCAACTGTGTTCAGAAAGCACTGGGGAAACTGCTTTACAGATTCAAGGCAGAAGTTAGAGCTAACATCAGGATTAAGTACATCAGTATACTCAGCTACTGGTAATCTAAACTAGGGAACGTAGCTTGGTTGTTGAAGAGCTGTAGCATTTATTTTCTGACAAACTGAAACTTGTGCTGAACTTTCACTGTTACATTCATTGCAGTTAATGCTAACTTGACTCCAATCTCACATCCAGCATAACTACCTGAACTGAGCAGAGCCTCAATGTGATTCTGTTCTATACACTCATGTCACTCATGTTACACAATCTGTATTGAACAATCCCAGCCCTAATTAATAATACACATTAGCACACAGTAGTATACAACTTAGTTGTCTACATTGTAGGGCTGTAGTCTGCTGGTTGACCTGTCGATTAGTTTGTCAATATGCTCTCGTCCAACTAAATTGGTTGAATAATCTCTGTGTTACTTTCAAAAGGAGAAAAGTGCTACATCAATAGCTTTTCCTGCAGTGGGAGGGAACACCACCGTTGTTTTCATAATTTTAAACTCACTCAAACTAATTGAGACTGCTGGGTCTAACTGTACTCAATGTTTACTGAGTGTTTACTAAATGTACTGAACGCCTTTTGAATCAGTGTTTATCCTACAACTATAACAACGAGACACCCCGCCCTCCCAAATAATATTTTGTAATGCCAGAATTAACGCCCAATATCCATTCATTTAGAAATCATTAGCATTTGGGAGTCTCTCTGCAATTCTGTTTGGTACATGAGTCTATCTCTGTGTCATTGCCTGCGAAACTATTGGTAAATGGTAAATTTTCTAGTCTTCAGACTACTCAAAGCGCTTTCACACTATGAATCACATTCACCCATTCACACACACATTCATACGCTGAATGGGTACAGGGGCTACCATGCAAGGTCCCAACCTAGTAAGTGGGAAAGAAGTGACGGTGGATACAAGTGGAGCAGAGAAAAAGGTTAGCAGTTGGTCTGGCAGTAAATGTACAGTGCAGACTACAGTGAGTGTGTTAGTCGCAAAAAAGTCATGTCTGTTGTTTCCCCAAGTACTGGAAAAGTGAATGGAGTCAACTCCAAAGTTAGCAACAATGGCTTAGCTTAACCTGAAGATACAAAATAGAGAAATACAGAACAGAGAAATGTATGGCTGCTGAGTGCACTCTGTCCCGTGACACCCATTACACAACCACTCAAAGCACTTTTTACACTACAAGCCACATTCACCCATTCACACGCTCTACCTCCTGAGCCACAGCCACCCCATAGACACTTTCTCTTACTCTTATGCTTCTTAAATCTTCTTAGCGTGCCTCTTATGCTCCCCCATGTCAGCCTACATGGCTTTTCTAATGAACTAGACTGTAGAACTGGAGATGGAGGAGTGAAACAGCAAAGATTTGCTTTAGCTTCTCAAACCTGACACCGTGGGCCTTAAGTTAATCTGGCCAAATAAACCAGGCCACCCAGCACTGAACCACCGACAACAGCAGAGACTCAGAGTCCAACCAACCAAAACATCACTGTCTGACCAATGTGGAATCAACAATGCTCCCTAAAAGTCATGTCGTGGTTGCCATATACCCACATTAAAAGCTGCCTCCAGCACACAGTAATAGCCTACTGGTTAAGATACATGCAACAAAACCGCAACATCTGTAGTTCAGTTTAGGCAGCAGATGTTTGTTGCATGTCATTCCCCAACACTCTCCCCCCTTGTTTCCTATCATATCTCAGCTGTCTCTGTTCAATAAAGGCATAAAATGACCAACAAAAATTAATAAATAAAAAAAGTTGTATCTGCCAGCTACATCTGGCCAAAGACTTCACCTGCCTAAACCCTGCACATTCTGCTCTATGTGACCTACTGAGAACTTGGGTGGACTGCTGAGCTTCAAGCTGACATTCATGATGGATCCCTGCCTGAGCTGCTGGAGACTGCCAATGTCATCCTGTTGTGATCCTTCACACACCATAGTTACTGTCCATGCCTAATATGTTCATGGAGCACTTTAAAGTCTTCTTGCCAGAGACAATCTTTCACTCCTCTAGATAGTAGTATCCCACACCATCATAAACACCATAATTATCATTATGTGCAACTTTTTTATCTATCTTCCTTAGTTGAATCTATTGCATACTCTCATCTATCATTTTCTTGCTCTTATTAATGATCAATTTTGAGCTGTGTTCAGACAGAATGTTCAGAAGAGTTTGACTACTGGACCATTTGTGTTTTTTCACCATGAACGGGCAAAATACATGACTGTCCTTTAGCTGTAAGCTAGCTAGCAAAAGACAAATTGTCTGTGGGATTGTGCCTGTGTGTGTTCAGTTCAGTGTCTGACTGATCTGGAGCCTCTGGTGAGTTGTTATTCCTTTCCAGTCTCTGTCCTTCCCCCCTCTCCTCTCTGTAAATTCATGAAGTACATTAATGAAACCCCTACAATACATACCAAGTTGAAACATTTTCAATTTGCGCTGACGCATATTTGTGTCCATTCACTCTGCCCTGGGCTAATTCATGTCTTTGCATTGACTTTGTACATTTGCATGCTTCTAAAATTTGCCTCATGATGTGCCTGAACACACAGTGTCTTGACTAAACAAGCTCAATAAGATCCTTGCCAATATCCACTATTTGACTATTAATCACATTTTATCTTCTCTCCAATATTTTAATATTGGAGTGTCTGCAGTTTCAAAGAACTATAAGAGCAACCAGTGTTGGGTCATATTTCAAACCCATGCTGGATGAGCAGTATGTCTTCTCCACATTCTATATACAATACATTGCTAACAAGTAACGCTAACGCTACACCGATATTATGAAACTTTGAGGAATTTCTCGTTACATGTTTAACTCACTTTCAAGAAAAATACTTGCAAAGCAAAAAAAGGGTGACGAATTAAAGGAAAAAACTGGTACAGGTTTGAATGGTTGACCCCTACAGTGAGGATATCTGGTGGCTGTGTTCTGCTGTGAGGGGAATTTTGCTGGCATAGCATATGATTCACATCATTTTCATACTTATCAAACCATTCAGTGACCCCTCATGCCCTATGAATTGGGGCATTGTTATCCTGAAGAGACTGTTGTACCCTCCGTCTTCTCAAACAGAAAACAGAGGCATGTATGGCTGATAAGCAGGAGCCTTAACAGCAAACCAAGGCCAAAATGCAGGCCATTGTCAGATGAATCAAGACAGAGACCTGAGATACAATGTAACTAGAGGTCACAGATTTATGATTTGAAATTGATGAACCAATTAGAGTAATATCTCTGATTCGTTTAAGGTCTGGATTCAGGCTTTCAGAACTCAGAAAAGACAGAGACGGCACCTGGTTCAGACCGAAGCAAAGCGCAGCCTCTGTATTTCTCCTTGATCAAGTCACTAAAGTTTTCTCGGCTTAAATTCAACAAGGTTCTAGTCTGTTCCTCTCTTTCAAGCAAAACTGCCAACATCAGCTCAGAAAATCTACAACAGTATCCATCACAGTTACTCCTTCACTGAGCTCAGTGTGTACAAACATGAAACCACAGACCCAAGCCTTTGGAAATAAACACAGCTTAAGTTGCACTACTATGAAGAGATGGTTAGTGGACACAAATAAAATGTGTTCTGTAACTTCATTGTTACCTGTCTCAGGTACCAGGGACACAGAGGACATACGGGTGCAAGATCGAGTCATAGGTCGTCTAGGAACAAACTCCTCGCCTCTTGTCTGACCCGGCTGAGAACCTGAAAAAGCAGCAGATGCATATCCAGCAGGGGTAGGCTGTCTATCTCCCTGTTTCCTGGAAGCATGGTTTACAGCAGCACCTCTGGGATCCAGACTGTTCACACCAATAGGACCAGAGCTCTCTCTCAACCCAGCCTCTCTTGTACAACTGTCCCCAGTTTGTGTTCCAGAGGGGCCTTCTGTGAAGTCATCAGTCCTGCCAGTTCCTGTAGCTCTTTCAGTGGTTGTGGTTGTTCTGTGGGTGGTCCCCCTCATCATTCTCTCACATCCACCTACTTGTCTGGATGTGGCCGCTCCAGGTCCAACCCTGCCCACACATCCAGTCACTGGCCTCACTGTGGTCCTTGGTGCAGCCCCAGCAATCCCAGTGCCCCGTACTGTCCCACTGTCAAGCCCTGGCCTTGCAGTGGTCTCCCCAGTCTCAGTTATAATTCCTTTACTGCTAGTCCTCCTGCTGTTCTCAACAGCAGCCTTCATGTCCGCCTTGATCTGCTCACTGGTCACTTGACAGCTCTTCTCGCAGCTGCTTTCTGACACGTGACCTTTCGGCTGATCAGCTGAGAACGCCACTGATACAGCCACATTGTTGCTCCGCCGCAGAGGGGTCTTTCCTTTACCTGGAAACAGGTAACACATGTATATTACACTGGTAAAGACACTATTTGCTTAACATCTATTAATTGTCCAGAAACAACTTCACAAAATAAATATGACTTTGATTTTGTCAAATTTTAAAAATACAAGTAAAGCTCCTGTTCTTTCAAAGATTTAGGTGTGTTTTCCAACATTTTTTCTGTTTTCAGCTGTGTGTGTGTGTGTGTGTGTGTGTGTATGTACACAAGCCAATATGAGATGCTATGGTAAGCTTATCAAACACACTGCTCTGACAGCTGTGTTTGTTCTGTGTTATGCTGACACCTTCTGTACAGGAAGCTGGCTGCTGTGAGCAGGAAGCTGGTATTAGCCTTGCAACAAGGCCTTCCTCCTCTTCACTGTCTGAGTCTGAGATGACCAGTGGAGGCTTGGGAACAGTGGCTCCAGCTGGTCTGCACTGTTGGACTAAACCACTGGGACCTGGAGGTGGGAAGGATGTATCAACAGACATCAAAAATTAATTTAAAAAGCTAATTTATAAAATGTGGATTGAGATATCTACTAATTATCAAAAGCAGCTCCAAACCTGCTTGCTCCTCATCAGGATGTTGTAGTGTTTCAGCAGGATGACTGGGTCCTGGAGCCACGTCAGCTTTCTCTACTCTCACCTCCCCTCCTCCTTCTTTTAGATGTATCCGAGGCTCAGCCTCGATGTTCTCTTCCTCCAAGATCACCTCCTCCTCTTCTTCCTCATCCTCCACCGGTGCTGTGCACAAAAACAACATTTTTACTTACTATTTGCTACTTTTACGTACACCATGGAGGTCATGTTTCTGGTTCCATATATTTGTCTCAGATCTTTCAACAGTTTCTGAGAGATCCTATTAACATATCTCAAAGCATTTTACTTAACAAATAGCTTTCAGATTTTTGGTGATGGCATTTGGCTTTTAGGTTGCACAACAGAAACATGTTAATACTAACATGCTATAATACATTGTTCATGAGTCCAACTCACTTCACATTTTGCACACTTTCTTTGTTAAGAGTACTAATAATCCTAGACAGGATTTTGATGTGCTTCTTTTTGTAAAAGTTGAAATACCATTTGCCCTTGTTATGTCTCTATGGAAGTCTTTAACAAATGAGAATGTGAAAAAAGAGAAGTGTTCTAAATACTTTAGAAGTCACAATCTATGATGACAATGAGCTACTGCGTTATGATTGCTGTTGCTGCCCTGATTAGGAATGCAGGTGGCACTTGCCATTGTGTTGTTGCTGTTGCTGCTGCTGCTGTCTTTGATTGTTGTTGTTGTTGTTGTTGATGTTATTAACAGGTGGAGGAGCAGGAGGCAAGTTGGCCTCATTGTTGTGGTGGTGGTGGTTGTTGTCATTGTCATTGTTGGAGTTCTGGTTGCTGACCAGTGCTGAGGACACACCAATACCAGTACCTGCACTCAGGCCCACCCTCGCACAGCCCTGACACACACATAACACAGATTTGCAGGATAATATACAGCAGTGCACACACAAACTTGATTAAGCAAATCAGGTATCAGGCAATGTTTAACATTAAATACAATCTCTATTGATATTATTACCATCATCATCATAAAATTCTGTGGTGTCTCTATCAATTATATTAATTCTGTCAAACCCCGGAGAGCATCTTGAGCAGTTGGACCAGACAACATGTCACCATCCACTCTAAAGCACTGCGCTGAACAATTGGCCCCCATACACGAACATCTTCAATGGGACATCAATATACGCTGCATAACCAAGAAGGCCCAACAGAGGATGTTCTTCTTGAGGCAGCTGAATAAGTTCAACCTGCCACAGACAATGTTGGTTGATTCAGTTCTACACTGCCATCGTCTAGTCCATCCTCACATCATCCATCACTGTTTGGTACAGTGCAGTAAAAAAGGACATTCAAAAGGCTGCAGCACATCATTTGCTAAGCTGAGGAGTTGATCAGCTACAAACTCCACCCTATTGATCAGCTGCATTACTCCAGGTCCAGGTTACATGCAAGAAAGATCATCTCTGATCCATCCCACCATGGACATACACTCTTTGAACTTGTTCCCTCAGGAAAAAACACTGAGATCCATAAAAACCTCTACAGCAGACAGAAGCTGTTGCCCCACTAAATAGCTGAACTGTGCTGTGTTATCAAACTGGATTTTACATTTTGTTTAATCCCAGTCACTTTCATATATTTCATCAAACTGGACTTAAATATGTACAATACATTCATCCTCCACTGTTACATAATTTAATTAAAGCTGCAAGCAGCGTTGGACAGGCGTTCGCCCCGCTCCCACACCCGGTTGCGGTGCCGTCCGAGAGTGTCCGTCACACTCACTGTTTGTGGACCCGGTCTGAGGGGTGTGACTTGGCTGCCATGTAAAGTGCAGTGCAGATAGAAGCATGTGCAGTATAGTTATAGCCAATGTCAATGGTGTGAGAATGATTATTTTTTGCAGAATAAGATATATGTGTGTGCCTCACAGCAGTGTTATTAAAATTATGCAAGTATTGTGCCCCTTTACTGTAATCTGAATCAATATGTAGAAAACTTGTGATGAGTTAAAGTGTAAAAGATGATGTGTAAAAGAAATGTGTCCTAATTTTCTTTAAAGTCCATGTTAGGTAAAGTGAAGACTTTTAACTCACATCACCGGATAAAAGTTAGATGGAAATGTGTACTATCAAGTGTGTAGAGACAATGAGAAACTGTCAGCAGACATAGAAATAGTCATGTATTTGGTGCAGTAACAATAGGGTCTTAAGGAAACCTTACAGTAACAATAGGGTCTTCGCCCTTTCAGGGCTCAGGCCCTAATTATTTATTGAACATTTTACATTTAATGTTTACACTATTTTGTTTATTGCATTATCAGGGTCCAATAAGTACTTCATCTTCAGTGCCACTTACTGCACACAGGAAATAATATTTTACACATGTACATTGTGTCTGATAATCCTGACAATTCAGAGCTTTGTCAACAGACCAATAGTGATAACACAGCTGCCCTCCCTCTAATATGCGAGAAGTGTGAGGGTCACTTGCAGCTTTAATTGACTAGAAGTAGAGCTGACAGGAAGCCTCTTTCACTGCTTGACTCTGCCATCCACAAAGACTCATCCAAAGTATGTCTGCTCTGTGCTATGCACCAACTAAAATCCCCTAATGGCTCAACACTGCAGCCAACTACAGCTCAAATAACACAAACCCAGACCTGCTGAGATGACACAGGAGTTACACACTATATAGCCATCTATATGTATAAACAATAAAACAATAATATGTTTAGTGTGTTTGCTGCACTGTTCATAGGCAGCACTATGTTCTCTCCATTAGCCATACTCCTTTTCTCCAGGGTTCACATTTAACAGTTGCCATGGCAGCTGGCACATCCTGTAGAAGAGGGAGATGAGGGGGTGGGACAATAGGGGTAAGCAAAAAAATCGATTCACATAAGAATTGCGATTCTATCTTCTTCAAAATCGATTATAAAATTCTAAGAATTGATACACATTTTTCAGTTTAGCCACAACGCTGTTGTTCAGTGTTACAGGTTGCATTTCTCCAAACGTTGATTCTGGTTCAACTTTCTCACTGCAGCCCCGCTGTGCATTCCCCCACAGATGAATGCACAGCGCACAACAGGTCTGCTGCCAGCTGGTTAAAATCTGGAAAAAATCTCTGAAAAACTCCTTGAATCTTATAACAAACTGCCAAAAACGAGCCAATAAGATGCAGCAGCGAAACAAATGTTTACTGTTCTGTATTTTGAATATAATAATAGTCAATAAAATTCAGTAAATAGAGAAGCTGCCCATTTCATTACTTTATACCCATGTAGCAAGTATATCAATATCAATTAGATGGTCATTTGCACAAGAAATTTTTGCAATTATTTTTATTTTTGTATTAAGTATTTATTTGACCCTTTGTCTTTTTTTTCTTGAGACCTATAAAAGTGTCTATTGCACTCAAATGGAGTAACTCGAGACTAACAAACATCAATGTAGAGTCAAATCTATGAACGTATTGAATTGAGAATTGATTTTGAATCACGTTTCGAATCACTTTTGAATCGTGAGAGTTCCTAAATCGTGCACCCCTATGAGACAGGCACTCAAACTGGCTGTTCTGAACAGAGATTTTATTAAGACACCAGGGAACTGTGTTAACTTGTGGAAAAGAAGTATGCTACGGCCCGTTTAAGGCTCCATTAATACCTAGGTCAGATGCATTTACCCCTCCTGCTCCAGTGATTTAGACGAGTGGTGGGTAATCCAAGCATGCCCATGACTCTCCAGGGCCAAAGTGATGTACACAACATCTCAAGAAAACCTAATCTTCAAGTACATGAACAGAAACCAAAATGAACCATACAAAAACCCTAAAGGACTTGCAGGGATTGTTAACCCTATTTAGGATATAAATCTACCAGTGTGGTCATCTGGGCACGAGGTGATAATCCAAGGAGCCAAGAGGTGCCAATCTTAAATTACTGGCCAAGGGTCAAAATTATTCTTTTTGCAGCTCTTACATACACAAATGCATGTGAAAGGTGTGTGTATGTGTGTGTGTGTGTTTATGAACATACTGAATACCTTGGGTGGTTCTCTAAACATCTGGTCCAGACAGATAAACTCCAGACTGGGCAGTAACTCTATGAACTGGGAGAAGGATTCCAGTTTGACAGCATGACAGCGAACCAGAGTGAGATCAACAAGACGGCTCCATCTGGACTGATCTGAGGACCCAAACAGGTAGAACATAAGAGCTAGACAGAGCATGACAGCAGTTCACTTTTCGAAGAGTCAAAGACAGGGATGGAAGACAGGAAAATGAAAGTTCAACAGTCCAGTTTTTATTACAGAAACTGAGCACATCACAAATATATGAGCATTCATTTCTCAGGCCATGTCTGATTGAAGTTAGGCAAGAAGTGGTGAGGACTTGTGGAGAAGAAGTCAGGAGTATGTGTTACCTGTGATCCAGTGATGAGGGTTATGCAGGTGAGGACAGTTGTAGATGAGCAGGTATTTAATATTAGTGAACACGTCGTTCACCACCTTTATGCCAATATCAGTGATGATACCTGGGTTCTCAATGACATCAGCCAGACCGTATTTCACCAGTTCTGAATGACTCATCTTACCTGCATTTAAAAACACACAAGACATTGCACTTTTTCACAAACCTGTAAACTGAGTCCGTTATCAGTAATTTACACCAAAATGGTCACGTTTTGGTACAATTACTCTTGTTCGTTCATTACTGCCCAAGCAAATTCAGTCATTTGGGCCATGAAATTTATATCAAACTGTGACCTTGGAGAGACAAGATTGCCTTATGCGTAATGCCGGTTAAAATAATTGCTCATAAGAGTGTCTTAGTGGTCTGGTAATTAAGACAAAACACCATATACTAAGATCCATTTGGGGATCTTTGATATCCCCTCTCTCTCCCTTACAGTTTCCTGTCTGCATCACATGTCTGTGTAAAATGCCCAAAAAAAATCATTACTCAAAAAAAGGCTTGTAAAAACAAAACAAGAAAAACCAAAAGAAAAAAACAAAAAGAAAACAATCGAAATTTTCAAGTAGCGATGATCGGGCTCTCGCACACGTCAGGGCACAGCACAGTCAAAGGGCTTTTGTCACGGGCATGTAGATGCTCCAGACTCGCGCTGTTGCCATGCACATTCATATTAAAGCACATAGGATTAAAGCTGGTGTCACTGCAGACATGTGTCAAGTTTCGCAACGGTAGAGCCATCCCTTGTATTTCATGGCGAAGGATGTGTCACCATGGCAACAGTGTTTGGTTTTGGATCATGACCTGCCAAATGTAGTATCACCAAGGTCTTGCTTTTTATCTGAGTCAATTTCAGGTGTATCGGCCAAATTTCCTAGGAGTAATTGGACAAAGTACAACGCATGCTGTTGCCAGCAGGTGGCACTATGACTGTCACTAAATATGGGCCTGTATGTGTCTTCAGACCAGGACTCTTAACAAGCATATGAAATTTGGAAAAGATCAGACCATGTGGAGTCAAGTTATAAGGCTTTGAAATTTCATGGCGAGACATCAAAATTTGCCATGTTGTCATGGCAACACCTTTTAACATAATGTCACCAACTTCAGACTATAGAAACTCAATACAAATTGTCATAGAAGAACCAAAATCGGTATGCATATGTATCATGCCCAGATGCACCAAAAAGTCTCTGGAAGTCAAACAGGAAGTTGGCCATTTTGTGTCAAAGTTTAACACCGATTTGGTCATTTCCACCCCGCATACTTTAACAAACTCCTCCTAGAGATTTGACCTCAGCCACTTCAAATTTCGGTCAGTATCAACTACAGGCTTAGGAGATGAAAAGTTATCAAAACGGTGAGTTTGACCATGCCGGGGGGTGTGACCGTGGGTTGATTTCGATCCTTCGCCATGAAAATTGAAACGGCCATAACTCCGGCATACATGATCCCAAGAGACCCAAACCTTTTGTGATTGATTAATAGTCTCGCCCTTTGGAAGAGTTAGAGAGGCCAATAACTACTGCTGAACTTAATACGGCTGCATTATCCCTGTGAAATGGAAAATGTCCTGGGCCGGATGGCTTTCCCTCCGAATTTTATAAAAAGTTTTGGCACAAGCTCGCCCCTCTGTTATTGGATATGTTCAATGAGTCATTTAAATTGGGCCGCCTTCCTCAAACTCTTAATCAAGCCTCCATCTCCCTTCTTCTAAAAAAGGGTAAGGATCCGTTAGCCTGTACCTCTTACCATCCAATAAGTTCATTAAATGTTGATTTTAAATTGTTACCTAAACTATTAGCACTACGCCTGGAATCTTCCCTCCCCTCTATAATTTCCCTGGACCAAACAGGGTTTATTCGAAATAGGCATTCTTTCTCTAACCTTAGACGTTTGTTCAATGTACTCTACAATGTCCCCCCCCCCCCCCCCCCCAACACTCACGAAGCCGTAATATCACTTGATGCCGAAAAGGCATTTGATAGAGTTGAATGGGATTACCTCTTCTATGCCTTGGAGAAATTTGGTTTTAAAAATAACTTTATTTCATGGGTTAAGTTGCTTTATTCAGCTCCGCAAGCTTCAGTCAGGACAAATAATATTCAATCAGAATATTTTCACCTATATCGCTCTACTAGGCAGGGCTGCCCTTTAAGCCCCCTTTTATTCGCTATTGCCATCGAACCTCTCTCGATAGCCCTTCGGTCTAACCCCCTCATTACAGGCATATTTAGAAATGATACTCAGCTCAAAGTTTCCCTTTACGCGGATGACCTCCTTCTATATGTCTCCAACCTGTCGGTCTCAGTCCCCGCTGCTCTTGCCACCCTTCAGTCATTTGGTCAATTATCTGGATACAAATTAAATCTAAGTAAAAGTGAGATATTTCCCATTAATCCTGCTGCTAAGATGTACCCCCTGAAAAATTTCCCCTTTAAAATTGCCAGTTATAGTTTTGTTTATCTTGGAGTTCATGTTACACACAAATTTGAAGACCTCTACAAGGCTAACTTTGCCCCCCTTTTGATTCAAATCCAGAAAGACTTTGAACGATGGTCTCTGCTCAGTCTTTCTTTGGTTGCACGTGTCAACTCTGTTAAAATGAATATGCTCCCAAGACTCTCTTACTTGTTCCAGTGCATTCCCCTCTTTCTCTCTCAGTCTTTTTTCCGTAAGCTAGATAGCTTGATTTCATTTGGAATAAGAAGGTTCCTAGGCTGCGCAAACAATATTTGCAAAGACCAAAACTGCTGGGAGGACTAGCTCTGCCGAATTTGAGGTTTTATTACTGGGCCACCAATATTAGGATTCTTAAATACTGGCTCCAATATGAGGCTTTTGATCCTCCCCCAACATGGCTGGTCATGGAGGCTAGGTCAGCAAGTCCTGTCTCCTTGAAAGCCTTAGTGCACTCCCCTATTCACTCACCCACTCTCCCTTACACCAAAAATGTGATTGTTAAGACCACACTCAGGATCTGGGTCCAGTTTAAGCGTTACTTTGGTCTACAGACATTCTCCATTTATGCACCCCTAGCAGCCAACCATGCCTTTCCTCCTTCCCTCATAGACAGTGTTTTTCTACGGTGGTCAAATTTGGGTATTCATAACTTTAAAGACCTGTATATTAATTATGTCTTTGCTACTTTTCAGCAACTTTCAGATAATTTCTCACTCTCTAAGCAACATTTCTTTAGATATTTACAAGTTCGCAGCTTTGCTCATGTACGTTTCCTAACTTTCCTAATTTGCCCTCTGATTCAGCTTTGGACGGTTTCTTGACACCAATCCCCTCTCTTAAAGGCTCTATCTCATATATTTATAATCAAATTAACAATTTACGTCCAGAGCCCCTAAGCTTAATTAAGTCTCACTGGGAAGAGGACTTGGGAGCTGCAATACCAGAGGAAGTTTGGACGGAGATTTTGAAACGGGTACATAAATCTTCTATTTGTGCAAGACATAGTCTTATTCAGTGCAAAGTTGTACACCGTACCTATTATACAAAGGCTCGACTGGCTAAAATCTATGAGGATGTGTCTCCAACCTGTGATAGGTGTAAGCAGTCTACCGCAAACCTAATTCATACACTCTGGCATTGCCCATCTCTATATAATTATTGGACTGAGATCTTCAATACACTGTCAGAGATAGTTGGGGAGGAAATAAAGCCGAATGCTTTGAGTGCTCTATTTGGGGTTGCTCCCCCTTCCCTCAGTAAATCCAAAAAGGATGTGCTGGCTTTTGCTACCTTGTTAGCCAGAAGACTAATTGTAATTAATTGGAAGTCAACAACACCGCCCCATCATGCCCGCTGGATTAGAGACACCCTTCATTTTCTTAAATTAGAAAAAAATCACTCTTTATTGGGTGTTGGGTATTGCCCCAGAAAATTTGAGAAATTATGGGGCCCATTCTTACAACTTGCTAAGATTATGGAACTTCCACTTATCCCTGATTGACTTAGAGGCAGATTTGTTACTTCTGTCGAGGGTGACATGCTACTAATCTAACTTAAGATGCCTGTTGCTATCTCAATTCCAGTTTATTATTACCTGACTGATGTGCCTGTCTTTTTTTTTTTTTGTGTATGTCTGTTTTATGTCTATATATGTACATATATATACTTATTATTTAAAAACATTTTGAATTTTTCTTAATAATTTTCACTTTATTTACTTTTTTTTTATCTATCTATTTTTTTTATGGCTGTTCGGGTTCTGTGAACTGTTCGGGTACGCAGCTATGCCTCAATGATCACTTTTGTTTTCTGTTTGTTTTTTTTAAGAAAAATGGCTTTACTCTTTATACATGTTTTAAGACAATTGTACTTATCTGCAAAACCCAATAAAAAAAAGTTGGAAAAAAAAAAAAAGAAATAATCCCACCCTGAACGCATCCATGTGACAATATTGGACCTGAGTCAGAGCGCCACCTACTGGCAACAGGAAGTCACATGTGTTACGCTCTGACGCCCTGTGGGTAGCACAGTGATTGGATCCACCTCAAATTTACTCAGAATAGCCTCAAGACCTTGGAGAACGCATATTATGAAGTTGGTGACTTTTCGTCAAAAGTTGTTGCCATAGCGACGCGGCAAATTTCGATGTCTTGCCATGAAATTTCAAAGCCTTATAACTTGACTGACGTGGTCTGATCTTTTCCAAATTTCACATGCTTGTTAAGAGTCCCGGTCTGAACACATGTTCAGTCTCATATTTAGCGAAAGTCATAGTGCCACTTACTGGCGACAGGAAGTAACACGCCTCGTACTTTGTCTAATTACGCCTAGGAAATTTGGTTGATGCACCTGAAATTAAGTCAGCTAATAAACAAGACCTTGGTGATGCTACATTTGGCAGGTCATGACCCAAAACTGAACGTTGTTACCATGGTGACAAATCCTTCGCCATCAAATACGATACTGTTTTTCAGGGACAAGGGATGGCTCTACATTCACAAAACTTGACACATGTCCAGAGTGACATTAGCTAAAATCCTATGTAATCAATTTAAATGGGCGTTTCAATATGGCTCAAGAGCGCCCCCTTGAAAATTTCAAAATTGAAGCCCCGCCTTCCAGATTAACATAGAAAAATGAAATTCACAAGGCACATGTATAATGTCAAGACGCACAAAAAAGCCACTTGGAGCCATATCGTAAGTCCAACAGGAAGTCGGCCATCTGTGAAAAACTGGTCAATTTTCGCATTTTTTTGGTCATTCCGCATACCTTGCATTTCAACGAACTCCTCCTACAGAATTCATCGTAAGGACTTCAAAATCAGTGTGTGTCATCTAGACTAGTGTATGATCAAAAGTTATCAAAAGATGTAGTTCATGTTGAAGTGTTTGGCCGTGGCGTGGCGTTGACTTTTGATGTTTCGCCACTGCAGAGGAAATTGCTATCACCTCAGTGTACATGGTTGGATCTGCCTCAACCTTTACAGATTTGATATCAGTCCAGGCCTGAACACGTCTACATTACAATATTCAATCAGTGATGCAAAGTGGTTCCATTGTGCCCCCTATAACACATTTCAGGAAAGTAGCCCCAGCAGCAGGCAAATGAGCAGACAAAGGAAGTGATGTCTCTCTACTTGCTCTGTCTGAAAATAGCCTGGCTGTGAAAACATCTATGTAACCCACATTAAAAATGTATCTTTAAGGTTCACATGTTATTGTTGTTTTTTAATTAAATTTTCATTTGTGATTAAATATTTCATTTTGAATGACTGCTGTGGCGTAAAGTAGCCACAGGAGGACGCGTCGTGTATGAATGAAGGTGAATGTTTGCATTGCATGCTGGGATTAGCGCAGCCCAGCTAACACTGTTTTACTAACCAGTCCGTGTTACAGTCAGAATGAAACGGACGTCAATTTTAAGAGGTACGTTGTTTTTGTGATTGTGAACCTATATATATATTGATGTGAGAAGGTGTTGCAGAAGAGTACAAGTGAGCTGTGACCGGAGGATTTTCCTTGTTTTGTTTTTGTTGCTTGAGGACTCCGGTGAGTGTACTGTTAGCATGCTAAGTGGCTAGCGGACATTGTAATGTACGTTTTCTTTCAATGTGATCATCACTAAGCACTGTGAAACGCTTTTCTTTGCTATAGAAACCAACCAGAGTAGAGTATGAATGTATTAAGATGTTGTACTTAGTCCACACATTGTGTTTGAGCTCTGAGAATGTATAAATATTACTGGAGATGCGGTAACTTTCGCTACATCATTCGGGATGCCATTTTGAGTGGTAAAAGGTTTAGAGATGTGTTACCGTGAGTTAATACTCATGATTTGGATTTATCTTGATTTTCACTGTCTAAATAATATTTTAAAATTCATTTGAAATAGTTAAAAATGCTTAAGTATTGTGAATGAGAGAAACGTGATTGAGTTACCATGATTGATAAGAGATAAAATGTATGGTGTAATATGATTTATTAATGCTGTTGGATAATGTTAAAAAGGTAATGTTATCTGAAGTTTTAATTACTCAGAGTACAAAAGCCCTTCGACTGCGCGGCCGTCGACATGCGCTGGAGTGCGAGGGCCCGATCATCGCTGCTTGCAGCTTTAATTATAACTTCCTTTGTCCAATATTTTAATTGCTGCTGGGGTTACTGCATTGAGAATTCATAGGGGGTGCAGTGGAGCTAGTTTGCATCACTGATTGAATACCGTAATGTAGACGTGCTCAGGCCTGGACGGTTAGGAAATCTGTAAAGGTTCAGGCAGATCCCACCATATACACTAATGTTATGGCAATGTCCTCTAGCATGGCGAAACATCAAAACTCAACGCCACGCCACGCCCATACGCTTCAATGTAAACTAAATCTTTTGATAACTTTTGATCATACACTAGTCTAGCTGACACACACTGATTTTGAAGTCCTTACCATGTATTCTGTAGGAGGAGTTTGTTGAAATACAAGGTATGCGAAATGGCCAAAAAAAGGCGAAAATTGACCTGTTTTTCTAAGATGGCCAACTTCCTGTTGGACTTACGATATGGCTCCAAGAGGCTTGAACACATGTTCAGACCGGGACTTTTAACAAGCATTTGAAATTTGGAAAAGATCAGACCACATGGAGTCAAGTTATAAGGCTTTGAAATTTCATGGCGAGACATCGAAATTCGCCACGTCGCCATGGCAACATCTTTCGACGTAAAGTCACCAACTTCATAATATAGGATCTCCAAGGTCTTGAGGCTATTCTCAGTAAATTTGAACTGGATTCGATCACTGTGCTGCCCACAGGGCGTCGGAGCGTAAAACATGTTACTTCCTGTTTCCAGTAGGTGGCGCTACGGCTCATATCCAATATCGACACATGGATGTGTTCAGGGCAGGACTCTTATCAAGCACAAAAGGTTTGGGTCTCTTAGGATCACGTCTGCCGGAGTTATGGCCGTTTCAATTTTCATGGCGAAGGATCGAAATTCACCCCCCAGCCACGCCCCCTTGGCAATGACGAAAACTCACCGTTTTAATAACTTTTAATCTCCTATGCCTGTAGATGATATGGACCGAATTTCAAGTGGCTGAGGTCAAATCTATAGGAGGAGTTCGTTAAAGTATGCGGGGTGGAAATGACCAAATCGGGGTCAAAATGGCAACTTTGGCACAAAATGGCCGACTTCCTGTTGGAGTTAGGGTATGTGTCCAAGAGAGTTTTTGGTGTGTCTGGTCATAATACATATGCATACCGAATTTCGTTCTCCTACGACAATCTGTATCGAGGGGCTCAATTTTCCTAATTTTCTAGACATTTTGCCCCGCCTTTTTGCGAGACGCATAAAATATAAAATTTTTCACCACTTCTGATGTCTGTGCAAAGTTTAACAACTTTTCGTGCACGTTTAGACCCTCAAAAATGCGTTTGTTTTGGAAGAATAATAATAATAGATAAGAATTCCTTGAATTACAATAGGGCTTCGCACCGGTAGGTGCTCCGGCCCTAATAATTCCTTCAGATCCAATAGGGCCTTCGCACCAGTCGGTGCTCGGGCCCTAATAATTCCTTCAGATCCAATAGGGCCTTCGCACCAGTCGGTGCTCGGGCCCTAATAATAATAATAATAATAGAGAAGAATTCCTTGAATTACAATAGGGCTTCGCACCAGTAGGTGCTTGGGCCCTAATAATAATTCCTTCAGATCCAATAGGGCCTTCGCACCAGTCGGTGCTCGGGCCCTAATAATAGAGAAGAATTCCTTGAATTACAATAGGGCTTCGCACCGGTAGGTGCTCGGGCCCTAATAATAATAATAATAATAATTCCTTCAGATCCAATAGGGCCTTCGCACCAGTCGGTGCTCGGGCCCTAATAATAATTCCTTCAGATCCAACAGGGCTTCGCACCAGTCGGTGCTCGGGCCCTAATAATAATAATAATAATAATGATAGAGAAGAATTCCTTGAATTACAATAGGGCTTCGCACCGGTAGGTGCTCGGGCCCTAATAATTCCTTCAGATCCAATAGGGCCTTCGCACCAGTCGGTGCTCAGGCCCTAATAATAAAAAAAATAATAATAATAATAATAATCCCTTTGGAAACAATAGGGCTTCGCGCTAGTTAGCGCTCGGGCCCTAATAATAATAATAATAATAATAATAATAATAATAATAATAATAATAATAATAATCCCTTTGGAAACAATAGGGCTTTGCGCTAGTTAGCGCTCAGGCCCTAATAAAAAAAAAAAATAATAATAATAATCCCTTTGGAAACAATAGGGCTTCGCGCTGATTAGCGCTCGGGCCCTAATAATAATAATAATAATAATAATAATAATAATAATAATAATAATAATAATAATAATCATCATCATCATCATCATCGTCATCATCATCATGGAAACAATAGGGCTTTGCGCTGGTCAGCACTCGGGCCCTAATAATTCCTTCAGATCCAATAGAACCTTCGCACTGCTGGGTGCTCAGGCCCTAAAAATGATGATAAGACAACAAAATTCAGAAGAATCCACTAATTTCTGTCATGTCTCTCTAAACTAACATTGCAGCAGGAACTCATCCACATATCCCAGATGAAGTGTCTCAAACTGAGGAAACTCTAGTTCAGCCATCTTCAGAGCTGAAAAGACTCCATCTTTAGTCAGTGAAGGCTGGATACGCAGCTCATGAAGCCTGTTAAACACACAGAAATCATCAATTTAAATGTATGCATTTAAGTCTGTCCCTATTAAACCATTAAAACAATATTGTTTTACAAATGTATAAATGTTTTGTTACAAGAAAACTCTACAATGTACATTAAGTAATTGTGAAAACATATGGATAGCAAGAGTATTCCAATATCGTATTTGTCTACTTATATACTGCTCACAGATATTTGCAATCCTGAAAAAACATAAAACGTAAAACTAGGTATTGGCCTTGACAATGTCATATACTATGCTATATGTACCACTAGTCTGAACTGCATTTTACTTGAAGAACATAAGCTGTACATAAACAAATGTTTTCCTCTCAGTTAGTTTTAGAATTTAAGATTGGCTAAGGACCTGCGAGCAGCAGTGATGACAAGGTAGCCCAAGTCTACCTCCAAAGCGTTCTTACAGGCTCCAAACACAATGGTGTGAAGGTTACGAAATCCTCCTGGAGAAACACATAAGCAGCATTACAGAGAAGCAACACACCTTATTAACACTCAAAGGGAAGGGCCTGGGTGCATTTGCCAGCATTTCAATTATCTGAAATTGGAGCATGATGATGGATGCAAATCATCTGACATGACCAAATAAAAATGACAGCTGAAAATGATAGACCATATGACCTGAATGACCAAGAAACAATCATTGTCATGGTGAAGAAAAAAAAAAAAAAGTCATTCAATCGATTTTTATTCACAAAGCACCAAATAACAAATGTCATCTCAGGCAATTTTCACATAGGGTTAGTCGAGCCCATACTCTTTAATTTACAGAGACCCAACAATTCCATGAGCAACAGTGACAAAACTGAAATCCTCCTCATCGGGTCCAACTCCACCCTCCGCAGAACCAACATATGCAACTCATCATTGATGGCACCACTGTCTCCCCATCTTCTCAGGCCTGTATCCTTGGTGTGACTGTATCCTTGACCCCACCCTTGTCCTCGAGCCCCACATTCTTTCAATATTGCAAAGATCAGGCCCTCTCTTACACACCCTGCTGCTGAAACACTCATCCACACCTGCATTTCCTCATGTCTTGACTATTGCAACTCACTCCTCTATGGCATCAGTGCAAGCTCCTTCAACAGACTCCAACTGGTCCAGAATGCAGCAGCCCGATTTCTTACTTACACCAAATTATGTCCTAAAAAGACTAACTTAGAAAGATGTCTATTTCACTCAAAGCTCTTTTATACAGAGATCCCGCATTATACCGTAGCTCTAAAGAAGATCCGTCATAAAGCCACCCCCATGTGTGCTTTTACATAGCATGCCCGTCAGTGGTCTGGATTCAGGGGTGTGACGTGTAACACAACATCAGCTTCCTGTCCCTGCTTATTGGTGGTGCAACCCTGTCTCCCCACTGTGTCTGCACCTTTATAAAGAACAGCGAGGCAGAATAAAGGTAAAGCATTTCCACCTTGAACAGTGTAGGTAAGAGGCTTCAAAATGAAGAAGCCTCATATAAGCTTAACATAGAACTTAGAATATTGTTTCTACTTTTGATGCAATGCTTACATTGACAGTTTATTAGTGAGGAATCTTCAGATGATCAGTATGAACAGCAGGAATGATTACAGCAAGCAAAACATCTTATAATGTTCATAATTAGGGATGCATGATATTGGATTTCTTGCCGATATCTGATATGCCAATATTTCACTCACTGTGGCTGACTGCCGATGTCGATACATGCATGTTTTACATACATATTATACATGTTATGCATGCAAGCATAGATTGTACTAATTATGATCATGAAAGGCAATATATAAAAGGTATAATTTAGGAAGCCTTAAAACTTTAATGAACCTGCCAAGTGGGTGGAGCAGTAGAGTTTTCACATGATTAAAGTGTAGGATTTAATCTCTGGTCCTCACTCCAGAGCAGAGGGTGGCGGTAATGCACCTAATACGCTGGTTGCCAACTGCTGTTATAAACCAAAAAACCCCCATCAGGGTCAAAAAAGTCCGTGGAGGGAAGCACAGTCAGGCGGTGGAGGAGAAGGTGACATATCAGCTGCTCATAATCAGCAGAAATGGCCAATACCAATACTTCATTTTAGAGTTATATATACATATTATATATATTATACATATTTTGAAGAACAAAGTTTTATATATCACTACTGAGACAATTCAGATTAAACTGATTGTAAGAACATTAGTACAGATGACCTTGATTAATTTGACATGTTCTATCCATTCCTAACCCACATACAAGGACCTAAACTGTTAGTTTCAAATATGAAACTGATTGAAGCAATGTAGAATTTCCCATGCAGTGTGTTTATATGCATTTTAGCAACCACTATTCCCACTTCAGGCCTCCAGACTAACTTTTTGATCTTGAAGCACTTGCGTTCTCCAACTTCAAATGATTGGTGCCTCACTTACATGAATGCATAATGAGGGAAAAATGACACCAAACATGATGTTTGAACTGACAGGGTGTACTCAAGTATACTAAAGTAAAAAAAACTTACCAACATGCTGTTTAAATTCTACATGTCTTATCTATACACCATAGGGAACTGGTGTGTGTGTGTGTGTGTGTGTGTGTGTGTGAGAAAAAGTGGCCACTATGTCAAATAACAAGGTAACAAGGTACACGCACGTATGTAGCAGTAACTCCTGAATGCTAAGTTTCCAATGTTTTTTTTTTCCTACTTTCAACCCAAGCTGACATCAATTCATGACATGGACATCTCCTATGTGTACAGCGTGCAAGTTTGTTGCTCTGCTGCGGGAGTACTTATGTCAAGCCATGACTTCATTACACGGCACAGCAAAGTAAAATAAGTAGTTTACCTGTTGGAGATGTGCTGTTTGTCTACAGCTCTTCATAAAACATCTCACTATGGCTGTTTCTGCTTGCACTCTTCCTCTCTACATTATTTCTAACTTCGTTGAACAAATAGCACCATTTGTTGTTTCGACCGGATTTTAGCAGCGCTAACGAAGCTAATTCAGTGAGGAACACGTTTTTTTGAACTTACTTACAGTAAAAGTCTCCCATTAATTAGTCATTGAAAAGCTTTTAATATGAAGCAGTAAAGCAGGAAATGTTTGGTTTGCAATGACGGCAAAGTTACATAACTCTGATATGTAAAGGTGGCCAATCAGAACAGAGTGGGCTCATTGGGGGGGGGGGGGGGGGGGGGCCTTAAAGAGATAGGAGCTAAAACAGAGTAAGAGAAACTGTGTACATAGGTGGGCTCTATAAAGGGTCTGTATAAGATAAATACATTTTTTGAACTTTGAATCATTCAGAGCTACTCCAGTGGAATCCAAAAATAAAAATGTAGAGCTGAAATGAACATAATAAGTCCTCTTTAAAGAAGAGAAATCTCGGTCTTCATTATCAATGTCTGAGCTTCACATCACAGGTTTGTGGAAGCATGTCTTGGCTCAAACGAAGGATATTTCTGGGGACTTCTTGAGTTGTTGATGCTCACCAAGCTAGAAAGTGTTACAAAACAATTTCTAAAGAGTTGGGACTCCACCAGTCAATTGCCAGGCAGATCTTGTACTAATTGAAGAAATCCAACACCATTGCTACCCTCACCAGGAGTGGTCAAACAACAGTGATCACACCAAGCGCAGGCATGTAATACTCCCAGGGTAACATCTACGAAATAAAGGCCTCTCTTGCAGTGGCTACAGCCAATGTTCACGAGTCCACCATCAGGAGAACATTGAACATCAATGGTGAGAAAGCCACTTCTCTCCAAAACGAATATTGCTGCCATCTACAGATGGCAATCGCCAGAAGGCGATTGGAATGTTGGAATGTCCTGTGGATGGATGAGACCAAAATCAAACTTTTTAGCTTTAATGAGAAGCGTTATGTTTGGCAATGAGCAAACTGCATTCCAGCATAAGAACATTAACCCATCTGTGACACAGAGTGGTGGTAGTTTCATGGTTTGGACCTGCCTCTGGACCAGGACAGTTTACAATCATTGAAGGAGCTATGAGTTCTGAGTTGTACCAACACATCCTATAGGAAAATGTCAAGGTATCCACCTGCAAACTGAAGCTCAGCAGAAAGTAGATCATGCAGTAAGAAAATGACACTGAACACACAAGTCATTCTACCAAGGAATGGTTAGACCAGAAGAAAGATAAGGTTTTGGAATGGCCAAGTCAAAGATCTAACCTTAATCCTATAGAAATGCTGTGGAAGGAGCTGAAGCAGGGAGTTCATGCAAAGAAGCCCACCAAGAGGTGGGCAGTGTGCAGTACTTAGTGGCATCTAGCAGAACAAACTTGGCAGAAATGGAATATAATATAATGAGCCCTTTATATCTACACAGGGAGCAGATCCCCTGTCATGTTTCTACACCACTAAATCCTACACACTGGTCCTTAAAAGGTAAATGATGCAGGCTCTGGTTTCTCTACGACATGTATTTAAAAAGGTAGACTACACAGGATTTTTAGGGTTGGATATCTGTACTTATACCTTTAGGGTATCAACCGAAATAACCCAATACCAAGTAGTAATGATTTAATCACATGATTTAATGCATCATGTGATTGGCCCATTCCTGCAGCAGCTACAACAATATACAGTATGTGGTGATAATACTTCACTATACAGTTTTACAATTATTTGAAAACTTTCAAAATGCTGTCTGGTAAAAGCAACACATAGGGTTTTATATAAACACATGCTCTCCTCACCTGATCTCCAGCTGTCCTCTACCACATGTTGGATCAGCCCTCCCAGGAAAGGAACTCTCACAAGCTCCAGCTGCTCCAGGTTACGGGCTGATGCTAAACCAGTAACCAGGGGAACATATTTGAGGGAGTTGGTTGGCCCTGCACAGTTCCGCATGACAAAGGTTCTCAGGCTCACACATAGAAAGTCCTTAAATGGCTGTGGTTTGGTGAGACGGACCCACTTCAGGTAAAGGTGGCGCAGCATGGACACACAAGGGATCTCTGGGACATTCACACCTACAACAAAAAAACCACTAGAGATATATCACTACAGCTATGGCATTTTCATGCCAGTTTGTTCATCACAAACCTGTCAGGTTGTTGCGATGTCCTACTCACCCACTAGATGCAGGGTTTGAATCTTTGCAGTTATGGGGATGGTCAGTTTGTTCTCAGCAGGAATGGGAAAAGCCCCATTACGGTTGCGGAATTTTCCCAATATGTGAACTTGGGGCATGTAGTTCCATATGGCTTCCACCAGCTCTAGATGAGATGTCTCCACACCCTGAGAAAAAGTCAAATAAGGTTAGCAAACAAAAAAACTTAATCTCAAGGTCCACTAACTAGCTTCTCTCCTAACCACTGCAACTTGCAGTCTTCCTCAGTGGATAGAGTTTGCTCATTGTAATAATGGTAGTTCACTTCTCATCTCCATCCGCTGAGGAGGACTGTGTCATGCGGAAGGTTCAAATCTAGCTTTAAAAATCTAGTGTGTAAACCTAGTAAGTATAAGCATGAACATTTATTCTCAATCTAAATTGATAAAAGATCTTAAATCAAGGTCCAAAGGCTGTTTTTGTTATCATCTTGTGCAGAATTTGACCAATGGTCCAAACAAAAAACAGAACAATACTGAACAATAATCTGTTTAAGACACAAGTTTAAAGGGCTTTTAAACATTTTACTGTTTATTGTTTAATCTACTTATCTTGTTAACTTGAAGCAGGCTATGACTTTTAGCTCATTAAATCATTATTTTAGAGCTTGTGAATACAACAGTTCTCATTTGAAGTTGGCTTATTGGATTGATGACCTCATGACAATACAGGCTGAACATTACTGTTAAAACTGTATAAGTCATCACATCCCTCCCTACATATTGTAGGCTACTTAATTTGCAGTGAGGGGGTGTTTCCTTAATATTTTCCTGGAGTATGTAAAGTTATAAACTACAGTGCCAACACTCATTTCCATCTAACAAAAAATTACACTTTTAGAGTGAACAACCCCTTTGGAATTATGCAGTTGCAGCCCAAAACCTCCATCAGACCATAGGACATCTTAATAATACCTGTGCCAAGAGTGATGCTAATAAAATGAAGCAGAACGATGTTAGGGAGATTTTAGTAAAGGTATGTACAGGCAGAATCATGGCCATTGGGTTACATTCATCTGTGCCATGCAGAATTTTTCAGATACCATACTGTAAAACTCATTTATTTTCATTTACAGTCACTAGATAGAGACAGAGACTGTGTGTTCGCATTGAAGACTAGCAGGCAGGCTTACTGTAAACAAAATTGTTATTCTTAGGATGGTGAAGGCGTGCCCTGCCCTACTCTGCCTCTGACTGGCTAGTACTCAGTGCCTTTGTTGGTTGGTTTGGTTAAGTTTAGGCATGAGGAGTGAGATTGGTTAGGGTTAGGATAAGAATATCAGGCTTATGACAATCAGAGGCAGAGTATGGCAGGTCATGACTTCGCTATCCTCATTTGCTTGGTGTTTGATTTATGTTTCGTTGTCTGTTTGTTGTATGACTATTTTCTTGAGTGTTTAAACACCATATAATGCGAGCAGCTTTGCCCCTGCCGACGGGGGCTCTCGGGCTAAAGAGATTAACTCGCTTTTTTCCATAATGCCACTGCTCCTCTCATTATGGTTACAGGTTTGGCTGCAAAAATAATTATGAATACACACTATGAAAAGTCACGTTTTTCCAACACACGGACAATATATCCTAATGTTGCTTTGCCATCTGAAATCCATGGCAAACAAACAGGCTTGCTAGCAAGTTATGTAACGTTAGGCTAACGTTATTAATGTTTAATATTTTCCCAAAGTTGGAAGGTCTGTGTTAACTTAACTCAATTCACAATTTCAACTTTACACACCCACCCCAGTCTGTTTACATTAATAAAAGGAGTTAAAAGTAGTGTCCTCATTTGGAGAAATAGCCAGCTGGACTGAGAAGGGGGATCGGGAGGGTTAAAATCAGTGTCATATTGGTGTCGATTTGCAGTGTCTTGTAATGACATTACACATTTGTCAATTATGACCATCCCTATTGATATTTGGGTGAAGGCTGGTGGAATTAATCCAGTGCTATGATTGTTGAACTATTCTTCCTTCTTTTGCTTTTCAGCAGGCCACACTCTGCTGCCTCTTGCTGTTGAGTACTGCACATACACTGTTGAGCCATGTATGTATGAATTGAGCTCATAGGCGTCACCAGCTGTCTGTGTCTGTGACAAATTGTACCAGCGTACTTTGATGTCAAAATTGGTAGGTCTGCCCTGCTTACAACTGTTAGCATCTCCAGTCTGCAGTATAGTACTCATACACTTCACTGACAAACCTTTGAATTGCATTGCATAATCACCAGGTAAAGGTTTCTCCCCTCTTTCAGTCCATTTGCGTGCTTTCTATTTCTCTCTCATTTCAGTGGGAAAGTTAAATTATATTTACATTCCAATGGCAAAGCCAGTTTACCAAAGCCAGGCAGCTTCTGACCCATGCCCAATTCTGGTCGGGGGGGGTCAGCACTGGCCTATTTACAAAGTTCACTGATGCAGCTGTGTCAGTCTGAATGGAGTATAAGAATGTAACAAAGTCACTGACCCAAAAGAGGAACTAGTTTGCGAAGACCTACAGTACCAGTTTGTTAGCTTGAAATGTGCTGAATGTCTGTCAGTCTCTAACTAAACTAGAGGAAAGAGTGATTCTCTAAAGACTAGAGAATTATTGCATGTCTATAAGGCACAGACACGCTGCTATGTGCCTTGGAATACCAAGAGTATGCATGTTTCTAACACATTACACACTACAGAAGGACATTTCACTGATTCAAACACCAACAACCAAAGAGGAGGAACCAATCAGTGGAATTACTTGGTACGGTTGGTTGTGTAACTGCACCTCACTGTAGTATGCATACTAACCAGCAGACTGGGACAGAATTGTAGGGCCTCCAGGACTCCAGGTATACTGAAAGCCTCGTAGCCTCGGACTCTTCTCCTCTCCAGGTATCGAGGATGGAGACCATATAGCTGCTCCAGATCTGGCATCTTCCTCAGAAGGAGCAGAAAGCTGCTGTCTGTGAAACCTGAACCAGAAAACATGATCAGACTAAAAATCTCACAAGGAAGGACGGAGAATTTATCCCTCTAGTCCAAACCCATGCATTTTGATGAGGCATTCAAAACAGTATTTTCCAATTGCATTGCTGTCTGAATGAAGAGGTGATTAAGTATCATAAATATGCCTATACATATATAAGTGAACCCAAAAGGAAGGAGTCAGCTTTCTTGCAAATGTGCTCCTAACTGCCATACTCAGACTGTAGCTCACACTTGTGTAAAGAGTTTTTAGGTGTCACACTGTCACACAATGTAACTACTCATGAAATTGAACTTGCATAGCGTCTGTGTTCATTTACTTCTATGAATCATGTTTGGGACCTAAACCTTACACTCAGGGTATAAATGTAATGGTACACCAAAATGACACTTTGGTGCGTACCTTGGTTTTGGTGTCACCATTCGGTACAGCAGGAAAAAAAAAAAAAGAGGAAGGTAGAAAGTAAATTTTTGGTCTTTCATTTTGAAAAAATGTAAAAAAAAAAAGAAAAAAAAAAAGAGGAAGGTATATATATATATATATGATATGATATCTGAGATTAGATCATATATGATATGATATCTGAGATTAGATCATTTACTAATAGTGAAGAAAAAATAGTCCACACATTTGTTACTTCTAGGCTGAACTATTGCAACTCCTTATTATCAGGCTGCCCTAACAAGTCTATGAAGACTCTACAACTGATCCAAAATGCAGCTGCTCGTGTACTAATGAGTAGACTGAAAACCTTGTTCTTTAGATATATATACTCTCACCCAACCTGGAAAACCGTACAGCCAGTTCTATTTGTTATAGTTTACCGCCCTCCTGGTCCGTACTCTGAATTCTTATCGGAATTCTCAGAGTTTTTAATCAAACTTAGTCCTCAGTACAGATAAAGTAATTATAGTAGGTGACTTTAATATTCATGTTGACGTCGATAATGATAGTCTTAGCACTGCCTTTATCTCATTATTAGACTCAATTGGCTTCTCTCAGTGTGTAAATAAACCCACTCACTGTCATAATCACACCCTTGATCTTGTATTGACTTAAGGCATAGAAATTGAACATTTGACATTTTTCTACAAAATCCCAATCTATCAGACCATTACCTGATAACTTTTGAATTCTTATTACTGGACTACACGCCATGAAACAAAAATGTCTTCACTAAATGTCTATCTGATAGTGCTGTAGCTAAATTTAAGGAAGCAATTCGATCAGTGCTGAATTCAATTCCATGTCTCAATACTTCAGAGGACTCTTATGCTAACTTTAGTCCCTCTAAAATTGATAATTTTGTTAATAGTGCCACAGGTTCACTGCGAATAATAGTGACTCCATCGCCCCATTAAAGAGTTCGGCTCCCTGGTATAACTCCGAAACCTACAAATTAAAGTAGTTTGGACCAATACTATTCACTTTGTATACGCTTCCTATAGGTAATATTATTAGGAAACACTCCATAAATTTTCATTGTTATACAGATGATACCCAAATATATTTATCAATGAAGCCAGATGAACTAGACTCCAAGTATGCCTTAAGGACATTAAGACCTGGATGACTGCAATTTTCTATTACTAAACTCAGACAAAACTTAAGTTATTGTGCTTGGCTCCAAACAACTTAGAAACAAATTAGCTAATGATTTAGCTAATCTAGATAGCATTACCCTGGCCTACAGCACCACCATAAGGAATCTGGGAGTTATCTTTGATCAGGATACGTCCTTTAACTCCCACATAAAACAAATTTCAAGGTCTGTCTTTTTTCTCACTTACGTAATATTGCTAAAATCAGACACATTCTGTCTCAACAAGATGCATAAAAAAATAGTGCATGCATTTGTTACTTCTAGGCTGGATTGCAACTCATTGTTATCAGGCTGCCCTAACAAGTCTATAAAGACTCTTCAGCTGAGATATTTCCCCCCCATCTTAGCTTCGCTGCATTGGCTTCCAGTAAAATCAAGAATATAATTTAAAATCCTTCTCCTCACATACAAAGCCCTTAATGGTCAGGCAGCACCATATTTTAAAAGAGCTCATAGTGCCATATTAACAAATGCAGGTTTACTGGTGGTTCCTATGGTCACCAAAAGTAGAATGGAAGGCAGAGCCCTTCAGTATCAGGCTCCTCTCTTGTGGAACCATCTCCCAGATGTGGTCCATGGGGCACACACTCTCTCTATGTTTAAGAGTAGGCTTAAAACTTTCCTTTGTAATAAAGCTTATGGTTAGGTCTGACCAAGCCCGCCCTGGATCAGCCCTTGGTCATGCTGCTATAGACCTAGACTGCCAGGGGACTTTCGATGATGCACTGAGTTCCTCACTCCAACTCCTTTCTATCTGTATTTATTCTTTTGCTATTAATGTACGTTACTAACTTGACTTCTTTCCCAGAATTCTTTGTGCTTTCTCATCTGCAGGAAGCCCCATAAACCATGCCGACATGTTGGCATCCTTCTTCTGTTCTTCGTCAACTTTTCCTGCTGTGGTTGTTGTTGCCGTTTGTTGCTGTTAATTAGGGCCTGAGCCCTGAAAGGACAAAGACCCTATAACTGTGCTCTTTCTTCCTTTCTTTCTTTCTTATTACACGACTTCAACACTTCAATTTGACCCCCTAAACATGCTTGAAAACTCACCAGATTTGGCACATACGTCTGGTCTGGTGAATAAGTTCATAAGATGCAAACCCCCCCCCCCCCCCCCCCCCCTCTGTGTCCACCTGCAATTTCTTCTCGTCTCTGCACACGTCATAGTACACATTTCAATCTAACTTTTATCCGGTGATGTGGGTTAAAAATCTTTACTTTTCCTATCATGGACTTGAGGAAAATTAGGATACTCATTTCTTTTACACATCATCTTTTACACTTCTGCATATTGATTCAGAATACAGTAAAGGGGCACAACACTTGTATAATGTTGATGACACTGCTGTGAGCCACACACACATCTCATTCTGCAGAAATTTGTCATTCTCACACCGTTGACATTTCCTGTTTCACCATGACAGGGAAGTTGCTATAACTTTACTGTAAATGCTCCTATCTGCACTACACTTTACATGGCTGCCAAGTCACATCCCTCAGAACGGGTCCCAAGACATCCACGTGAGTGTGACGGACGCATGGAGCGAAGGCCCGTCCAAAGCTGCTTGCAGCTTTGATTATGTATCTATTGTTGTTGTTGCTGTTAATCATGTATCTGTTGTTGTTGCTGTTCTGCTTCTCTGTGTTCCCACCCCCTTCTCTCTTTTCCCCCCTTCTCTCTCTTTCTTTCTCTCTAAATCCACCTGGTCAAGGCAGATGACCACCCACCTAGAGCCAGGTTCTGCCTTTATTTCTGTTAAAAGGGGAGTTTTTCCTTACCGCTGTCGCCAAGGGTTTGCTCATGGGGGGGGATTGTTGGGTCTTAACCCTAACCCTGGAGTCGAAAAAAACTGCCTTCAATTGAACACCTCAAAAACAGAGGAAGTGATCATGGATTTCCGCAGCCAGTATTAATCTGTGTGGTGGACACTGAAATGGCGCACACCTACAAATATCTAGGGGTCCTTGTAGATAACAAGCTGGACTGGTCTCTTAACACCAACGCTCTCTACAGGAAGGGGCAGAGGTGCCTGTTCTTCCTGTGGACACTTAGGTCCTTTGATGTATGTGTGGAGATGATGACCATGTTCTATCACACGGTGGTGACCAGTGCACTCTTTTTTGCTGCAGTGTGCTGGGGAGATTGAACCCTCTAAGATCTGTGGTGGAGAGAGGCACACTGAACAAACTGAATGCTATATAAAGAACAATAGCAGACACCCTCTCCACAGTCTCCAGGAGCGACAGAGGAATACCTGCAGCAGTTGGCTCCTCTCATTGTGCTGCAGAACGGAGTGATTCAGGAAGGCCTTCATTCCAACAGCAATTAGACTGTTCAACTCCTTGAATTGACTGGATAGTTTTTTGTTTGTTTTTGATGAGCTATGGACAATTTGAATTTCCACTTAACACACTGTTAGTTAATTTGGTTGTTGGGATTGCAGTGGTTGTTCAGCAGTCTCTTACCTGAAGGCATATACTCCCACCAGCGACCAGCACACAGATCTACTACTTTGACCACTCGCAGGTACAGAGTTACAGCCTCCCGAAGCTTTCGGGACAGACACTCCATACACATAATGTCCTTCATGGGAAGGTACCTACAAAACAAAAAAATGTTCAAACTTTCAAAATGGTGTCACACTTAAATCAGCTGTGGTAGGGTTAGGTCATATGACAATACCATGAGACAACACACATTTGCTAACTGTTAGAGACTTTGCAATGTTTACAATGTTGCAAATCAATGTGCAGAACTGTTTATAACAGTATTGAATTTTTATGAGTTTGGCATTACTGTGATGAAGTACCTTTTTTTGTCAGGTACTGTATATCAGATAATTCTGTTAAAATATAGGTTAGGGTGATGTCACCAGAGTGCTTACTTGTATGCACAGTCTCAACTTCAACCACAGTCACAACTATCACACAACTATAGTAAACACATACATACCATAGAACCCCACTCAGTCCAAAATTATATTGTCAATACACACAAGAGTGGTGAAGCCGGAAAGCAGTGTACCTGAATATATGACAGAGGACTTCATGGGACAGTTCGTTGATGTAGTCTTTGGGATCACTGGGTCTCTGAACCACTTCCCCTTCACTACTGCCCGCTAAAGGCTGGAGTTTAGAGGCCTTCCTCCTCGGACCCATCACTTCTATGTCACTGGTCAGGCTTCTACACACAAACACACACTTCCTCCCTCCTGGAGCCTGGAGGTTCTATTTCACAAGCATGAACCTGTCCTGTACATGATACAGAAGAAGATAAATTAATGTGACGTGGGGTGCTTCTTATTTGCTTTATTTAATGTTTCCTCCCTCTGCACTCCTTAAATGATCTGGAAATTGAAGGATGTCTCAACTGGTTTATTACTGTTCAAGACAGATAAGATTGAGGAGTGAAGAGGGATCCTGGAGGACACATCAATGAGGATACACTAACCCATCCTTGACAGAAGTCTTGTTATCATACCAACACATTCCTTCATTAGCTCTGGAGTAAATCCTTTTACATAATATGGCAGCATTTCATTGATTATATGATAAATATTCCTCTCAACCAGATTAAAATGTTATCATGTAATTGTTTTATCACATCACAATACAATAGGTCAAATAATTTTATCACCAATACCTCTCTCAACTGTTGTATTCTAATCTAAATGTCTGTTTCTATTTTAATTTGAGTTAGTTTTCTCTTATTGAGGGGGGGGTGGGGAGAATTTCACTTCCGTACCATTATTTCACTCAGTTTTTTTAATACTTTTGTAATGTTCAATCTGGAAAGAGTAAAATAATATTTTTCTTAAAAGCACCAATTTATTACAGCAATGCCACTCTTTTAATGCAAGACTACTCCAAACATTAAGATTATATTTGTTAAAAAATAGAGTGCTAACTGTAGGTCTGATCAACAAAAGGAAACATAAAAAAGCTTTCATCATTCACAAGAACAAATTTCTATTTATCAGATTCAGCTTCATGGCAAAGCGTGTTTACACATACACAAAATTTGACCAGTTTCTAGTGGCAATGCACTTTCACACAACGATGGAAGGAATAGAACATGCAGCTCAATCTAGGACAACACACTGAAAAGCGATACGTACACATAAACATATGACTATTATATAAAAGAAAGTAGGTGAAAAATAGATATATACTTATAGAAACAACAAAAACAACATGCACATTTAGGTCAGTTTCTGTAGAATGTAAGAAAGGATACAAGTAGTGCAAAGGTGTATAAGAGTGTAAGGGGTACTGAATAAATACTGAATGGGTAATGTGATCTTATATAGTAATAGTAATCTTTCCATAAATATAGTAGGCCAAGTGATTATTTACAGCATGTATACACATCTGTGTATGCATTATGTCCAGGGTATATAGGGTCTGTGGTGACATGCCATTCTTTATCATCCATCTATGAAAGAGCTGACACACATCCTCAGTGCAGGTGAGGAGTCAGAAGAAAGTGGGGAGGTAAAAGCAGGGGGTATAGTTGAGTGTGTTGGAACAGGTGAGTGTAAATGTGGGCTTATCAAACCTATTCAGGTTGTCGTTGAACTTTGTGTTTCTGTTCTAAAAAGGGAAAAAGAGACCATTAAACCAAAATAAAAGGGAGATGAGAAAAAAAGAAAAAAACTCCAAGAGTATAACATTGTTCTATTGTAGCGTGGTAAAAGTACAGGCACAGGGGATCAAAAGGAAAAAAAAAAAAGGCAAAAAATACTAACTTCCCATCTGGATTGTAGCAGTAAAGAGACAATAGATATACAGCTAGGTATACCTCAATGAAACAGAATTATTAATTAAAGCTGCAAGCAGCATTGGACGGGCCCCCCGTGCCGCCAGGACCCGGAGCCGTCCAAGGGCTTCCGTCACCCTCCCTCTATGCGGACCCGGTCTGAGGGGTGTGACTCTGCAGCCATGTGGAGTTCAGTGCAGATAGGAGCGTGTACAGTGAAGTCAGATTAACCTCCCCGTCATGGCGAAACTTCAAATGTCAACGGTGTGAGAATGACAGATTTCTGCAGAAGGAGATGTGTGTGTGACACACAGCAGTGTCATCAACATTATGCATGTGTTGTGCCCCTGTACTGTAATTTACATTGAAATGCATGGAAAGCTTCTGATAAGTTTGTGTGCAAAATAAATCAATTTCATATTTTTCTTCACGTGCATTTGTAAAAAAGTAAAGACTTGTAAGGCACATGATCTGATAAAAGTTAGATTTAAATGTGTACAATCAAGTGTGTAGAGACAATGAGAAACTGCAGGCAGACAGAGAAATAGTCATGTATTTGAATGGACGTGACGCTGTGTGATGTGATCTCTACGGGGCATCAGTGAGGATGCTCCGGAGGTGGGGTGTCTTTGCAGGGACTTTTATTGCTGACGTCATGCTTTACAGCATAATATTGTCACACATGAAGTGGAGTATGGGTGTGTGTGGTTCTAAATAAAGAAATAAAAACATAAGTGAATATTACTCCATGTCAAAATGTTACAACATGACTTTTTCCTCCTCTCAATATTACAGAATAATCATGTAGGTATGTATATAATCTACACTCATAAACACTATAACATGTCCAAACATCAGTCATAACTACAGTACAGTGCATCATCACTGTCATTCACATTTCTCACATGTCTTACATGGCTGTCAAATGAGATGAGAAACAACATTATAACATTATAACATTATTACTACTAAGAAAAATATTCAGCTTCTCTTATAAATGCACTGAACACACAGCTGGACTAGGCAGCGGCTAACAGACTGCGGCTCATTAAAGCACATCCTATCTCTGCACACAGCATGCAACTTTAGTTAGCATTGTCATATCAGTTAGCTCCTACTCCACTGATTAACTACAATAATTAACACAAAAACAACATAACTTACAAGAGAAAAGGAAACTTACTTATCAATGGGCGCACATAGGCGCTCACTGTCCGACCACTGTGACAACACGCTGAATAAAAGGCTTAGATTAACATCTCAGTAATATTGTCTCACTTGCTCTCCTGCTCATTAACATGACAACCAAAAAGAAACTCAGGTCTGCTACGGAGGTTTGATTGACAGGTAGGCGGGACTTATAGTTAATAACTGCAACGAAGAAAAAGCCTGCATATTAAACAATAGAGAAAGATATACAATGCGTACAAAATATAAATGTTCTTGACAAAATCAATTTTCTACTTTTCATGCAAATTATACATCATGTTTTGCGGCTCATTCAGGAATGGTGTGCTATGACTTTTGGTGAAGATATTTTTTGTGAAAAATTTCCCAAAGTAAATGAATGGGGAGGGGTCAAACAACATCCACATTTTAGGGGCAATTTCAAGCTTCAACTACTTTACCATACTTTGAGCTACAGATTTCATTCAAATTTTAAAATGTTCACAAAGTTGTCAGCTATTAAACTAGGTATTCAACTTTTTGATATCTTGTAATAAAGTGATATCAATCAATCAATCATCTTTGGTCCAAAGGAGAACACTAAAATGCTACAAGGCTACATGGTAAATTAAAGCTGCAAGCAGTGTTGGACGGGCCTTCGCACCGCGCATACGTCGGGATGCAGCGCCGTCCGTCAGTGTGCGTCTCAGATGGATGTCTCGGGACCCGGGCTGAGGGGTGTGACTGGACAGCCATGTAAAGTGCAGTGCAGATAGGAGCATGTACAGATGATCCAGAACGTGGCGTGTCTGGTCTTCAATCAGCCCAAAACAGCACATGTCTCTCCACTGTTCATCTCTCCACTGGTTCCAACTAAAACAGCTCCTGTCCACCTGAACTCCCTCATTCAGGTCTACACTCCCTCCCACTCACTACGCTCTGCCAACGAAAGGTGCCTGGTACCATAACAAGACCCTGAGTCACTAGCTAGACTCTTCTCCTCTGTAGTTCCTGTTATGGATATTTCCGTAACTAAAGGGTCAAGTGGTACCTCCTGTTTTCTCAAAGAGAAGATAATACATGCATTGTTTTGATAAACAGGAGCCTTACTGGCAAACCAAGGCCAGAATGCAGGCCATTGCTAGATGAAACAAGACAAAATATCCACAACAGTTCCCTGCTGGTGGAACGAGTTACTAAACTCTGTTGAATCTGCAGAGTCCCTCTCAATCTCTAAGAAAAGACTGAAGACCAAGCCCTTTCGTGAACAACAAAGAGGGAGAGAGAGAGAAAAAAAACATGCTTCTATACAATTTATGCATTTTAATCATTGCCTTGTTGGCATCGACATCCTGTCGGGCCCAAACTTAAGCTTTATGTGGATAAGCCACAGCTTTTGTGCATTTGTTGAATTTCATACAGCAGTCAGTTAGACTTAAAATTATCACACTTCGGTTAACCTTAGTATTTATGTTTTTATAGTTATCAAAAGAAGAGGAGGGAAATATTGTCTCAGTTTAGTGCAGTTTACTTAAATGAATTGAAAACCAGTTTTTATCTGTAGCAGTTTCTGCTGCATATGAAATGTATTTTTTGTATACAATGTTGCCCAAACAATGTTGTCTCTCATCTGCTTGGTACGGTTTAGAAAATTATAACGAGTTTTTATATTTACCAATTTATACTTTAACAGACCCAAGACACCTAGGATTTTTTATTCTGTGAAATAAAAATGCAATTATTCATTATTTGTTGTTGTCACGTTATTATTATGAATCTTGTCAGGTGGCGCAACCAGGTAAAATACTAATTTATGCCAAGAAATGGGATATTGATGTGAACAAATGTTTGGGAATTGTAACATAAACAATCATTCTACACAACAATATACTTTTTAAATTTGTAAAGTATTAATCACATTTTAAATCTAAAGTTGGATGTTGAAAAAGCAAAATACCCATCCCTTACAATAAAGAATGAGTTACTTTTAATACCCAGCTCAACTACAAAACAGTAATGTTTTAGGCAGAGTAGAAACTCTTGGGTATACTTGCTAAAAAAAAAAAAAAAGACACTAAAAGAAGAAAGTGTGTTTTTTTTTCCAAGAAACTTTTGGTTGCGCCACCTGACATTTTTTGGCTGGTGAAATTGCAAATACAGTCTAAAACTGAACTAAATCCCTGTAAATGTTGTGTAACCATTAAGACTTGTATAAAGACATTCTTCCAACATCAAATAAATGTATTCTGTACATTTTTAAAGCTTTATATAAAAAAAACACATTTTTAAAAGGCTTATTTTTCATTTAAGATGGAGGGGACATGGACACAACACAGCAACGGAGATGAACACATGTATGTGTCCATCTCCACTGCTGCAGCTACTGAGTGATGTGATTGTGTGTCACCCCCACACACAATCGGGGCCAGCTCTGGGAAGGCAGCTGGCCCAGATTGGCAACTGTGTCATCTCCAGAAGATCTTCAACCTAAGTCTACAGTTGGGGCCGGTCCCAGCTCTGTGGGGAAACATCTTGTATTGTACTGGTACCAAAAATATAATGTCCGACTAAACTAAATGACTACAGACTGGTGGTCCTTACGTCGCACTGTGAAAACCCTGAAACATCTGCTTCTACGTTTACTGAGGCTTACAGTCAAAGACAAACCCGATCCCCTGCAGTTAGCATACAAAGAACAGTGGATGATGCGGTCCTTTATA
>CM055846.1:35080082-35146184 GCA_029490765.1 Euthynnus affinis
ACACAACACAGCATAACTGTCTTGTATGCAAAAGTCTCAATTTGTACACCATGGAAATATCAATCTTTCCAGTTTATTTTCCCCTGATGTATTGCCCATATGTGTGGTTCTATGTGTCATGCTAAGTTTGCTCTCTCTATCTCCATTATAGAGATTCTGATGATTAATAAAAAGATGTGTATTGCACAAAACGACAATCATCGGGGAAAACTGCGGAGACTCCTACATCTGTCCAAATAAACATGATTTTTCATGAATCACTTCAAAAGTTTTCATTCAGACTCAAAGACAAACACAGAAACTAGCCGCCTGTAACTTTATGACTAGGGAACTAAATTCGAGGCAGCTTGCATGTTGTTATTTTTTTTCCCTCTGAGGCTATGGATAGCTTAGAGTCTGTTCCTGCAAGAGAAGTAGTAGCTTAGTAGATAAATACAATGGTTCATGCCAGTAAGTTTCCAAGTTGCAACAATAAAATGACAAGATCCACAGTTTGCAGAGTTTATAAACTACCGTTCTCCTTCTTTCAGTTGTTAAGATCCATTCTGTGTACACTTAAATAAATATGGTTGACCAATCAAAGTGACTCACGATTGTCAGGATAATCTATCTCTGCACTTAATTTTTTTAAAACACCAAAATAACACAGAAAAAACATACCTGACAAGATTGAATAAAAAGAAAATATCCTCCGGTCAGTGATGCTAATACAGGCTCCTACACAAATTAAATTACAAAATTGTGTTACAATAGTGTACCATAAGTCCAAAGGGATAATCAAACTTAAAAAAAAGAGAAGTGCACATCGCTGCTTACCTCTCCCATGAAGTGTAACAACAAAGGGGGAGAGGTAAAGGCGGGAGACGACACTTATAGAAGGGGGGCACCCACAAAAGTGAATGTAGGGGTACACTAAACTGAGCCCCAAATGTGCTGACCCCGGAGGATTTAACTATACACAAATTTTGTGTAATCATAACATATATGCTGCACAGTTGACCCTGTTACACTTACATTCTAACCACAGTCAGTGGTTGAGTAAGATATATATATATATATATATATATATATACATATCACATTTGTTCAATTTAAATGTGCAAGTTAAATGTGCAAGTTTACCAAATAAAAGACATTCATCAGATGTGCTACAATAATTTCTTATATACATATACATATTAATATATACTTATACAATGACAGTATTTCCCTGCAGTATATTGTCATTATCACTTCCACTATTGATTTATATTTTCATTATTTATATATTATAAAGCAACATAAAACAGTAGTGAAGTTTGAATACCACTGATCCTCAGAACAGGGCATTGTAGAACATATTATGGATTCATTTTCATTACCACTTCATGTTATGTAAACCGTAATTCATTAGTTTGAACAACAAAATAAAAATATAAAAAACAACACTAAGAATAATAAAATTTATGATATAAATATCTTTTATTTAACAGAAACATTTTTGGACATCTTTTTCAATCTTTTAATGTTCAAACGCAAACATTTTGACAGTTTTTTTCTGTTTTCTTCAGAGTTGACTGATAAAGACAGAATAAGCTGTCAAATCAGTTGTACATGTGAAAATAATGCTATTTAACCAAGAGTATGACTTACAGGTAAGTTAATATGCTACATAGGAAAACAAATGTGTATCACTTACCTGGACCTCTCCTGATTTGGTCTGCAATACTTCTGATATGGCGGGTGTGAATGTCACAGACATGGTGAATAATGCTGGCCCACAGTGCCTGAGAAAAATAAAACAGCACAAATGAATGAACTTACTATTATAAATCATCTCTCTCTCTCTATCTATCTATCTATCTATCTATCTATCTAATGTGTTCACCAGAAACTGCTGATTTTCATCCCAACAACAAACTAGATCAGATTATTTCATTAACACACTTTCAGTCAGAGACAAGAAGCTATTCAGTGAAATCAACTTCTGTTGTCTTTGGTTGTAATGAAAACCTCGTACTTGCTTACTTAATGGCACATGGTGAAAAACTCTTGACCTATTATGACGATAAAGGCAATACTATGCATCGATGCTGCAGGAGCTCTATCATAGCTGGAGAAACAACTGCAACATCAAGAAAATAAGTGACACAGTCACATACATTAATATGCTGGTAGCCTTGGCTGGCCTGGATAAACATAGCAAAATGAGTAACAGAAAAAAAATATTCAGACTGATAAATGTAAAATTAAAGCTATGATAGTAATTAACGTTACATGTTTCCCAACACTGAAACGCGGAAAAATTTAACGTTACTTGTGTTGAACTATAAGCTAACTTTACACAGTGTGTACATGTGCTACTAAATGACAGATTAGGAGCACTGTGAAAAATATTCACAGACTGTATTAACTGGGTGATGAGCAGACTTCTCCTCAGTTTATCTTTCACACTAACTCATTACTCTGGCTTACTGTCTTTAGCTCATCACCAGCACTAAATACCTTAGTTATTTTTCCGTTGTCTTTATTGCCACAGAAAATGAATAGATCTTTGGGTTATTACCACTGTGGTGTTTAAAAGAAATTGAAGTCAAATGTAAAACTGAGTACTGTTCTGTTAGTGTTTGTGGTCATGGGAAGTTATGACTTATTTCTACCACTAGAGGGAGTGTACACTAGCAAGCAAGCCAGAGTGTATAGAGAGCTGCTCCGGAGTGGATGTGTTACTTACTGCTGCTAATAAAGTAGCTATGACCGCCTGCAACCCCACTTGTCGGTTTTCACTTTAAGACAATTCCCCACAGTCTGTCGACACAACAGACTTTTGGCGACGAGGATGGGATTTCCTTAAGGTGAAAAGAGTTTTTAACAAGTTGAAACTCCGTTGAGACGTTGCAAAGATGGCGGCAGCTTTCAGGAAAAGTGAAGACCTTCACTTTGATGAAAATGAAGGAAGGATTTGAAGTCTATCTGGAAAGGCTTGAACAGTTTTTCGTAGCAAATGGACTGAAATATGGAGATGAAAAGTCAAAAGTGTTCCTGACAGTGGTTGGTAAAAAGAACCACACACTGCTAATGGACTTGTGTGCGCCAGTAAAGCCCTCCGAAAAAGAGTTGTCAGAGTTGATTGACCTTATGAAGACACATTTTGAGCCAAAGACTAACTTCATCGCAGAAAGGTACAAGTTCAATACGAGAAACCAGCGAGAAGATGAGTCTGTGAGTGAGTATAAGGCCTAGCAGCAACTTGCAAGTTTGGGACATTTTTAGACGATGCTCTCAGACACAGATTTGTGTGCGGAGTAAGAAGTGCAGAGCTCCGCGACCGCATGTTAAATGCAGCACATGCTAAAGACTTGACATTAGCTGGAGCTTATGATATGGCATGTAAAAAGAAAGGTCACATCACCAAGGCCTGCAGATCCCGACCAGAAGAGAAAAAAGATAAGCTGACCAAGTGGACTAAGCATCTGGAAGCTACAACTGCAGCAGATGACAGCGACCGGGATAAAGTCCACAAGACGCCGGTAGGAGAGATCAACGTTTCTGGCAGCCGCTCTGAGGACATTGTTTTTCAGCAGGAGTCTACAATCCCGCTGGTCAAGCTGGAGCAACAGAAAGTCGGGACAGCAAAGACTAAACCGGGTTTTCTTACAGAGTACCGGGCAGGTAACATCAGGGATGTTGAACTATTTTCAGTAGAGACTGAATGTGATGATGGTGCTTCTGAAACTGATATTGAAAAACCCTACTATGTGTATGTAAGGGTAAATGAAAAACGCTTAAAAATGGAAGTAGACACAGGAGCAGCCGTGTCAGTGATTTCAGAAAAGCTGTACAAACGTAGGTTTAGAAAAGAAAAGCAAATGCCTACAAACTGTGTGTTGAGGATGTACAGCAAAGAGTCTCTTAGACTGAAAGGGAGCATTTCTGTCAAGGTGAAGTGTAATGGAAAAACTTGCACTCTCAAACTGTTAGTGGTAAAGGGTAATGGTCCAGCCTTGTTGGGAAGAGACTGGATAAAAAGACTAAAACTGAATTGGTCCTTCGTAAACAGAGTAGCAACTGAGAGTTTTGAGGAACTTTGTGACAGGTATCCAGAGGTGTTTCAACCCAGTCTGGGAAAGGTAAAAGGGATCAAAGCCAAACTCCATGTCGTTTCAGGGTTTGCCTAAGTTTTGCAAACCTCGCTCTGTGCCTTATGCACTTAGGGAGGCAGTCGAAGCACAGTTAAACAAAATGGAGGCTGATGGTGTTATTTCACCCATTAGTTACAGTGAATGGGCTGCACCTACTGTTAACATTCCTAAAGTGGATCATACAGTCAGGATTTTTGGAGACTACATGGTGTCTATTAACCCTTGGCTTGAGGTAGATCAATACCCAATACCAAAACCACAGGACCTGTTCACAAAATTGGCAGGAGGTGAGAGATTCACTAAGCTTGATTTGTCACAAGCCTATCAATAGTTAGAGCTAGAAGAGAGTTCTAAACAGTACTTATGTATAAACACCCACAAAAGGTTGTACCAGGTTAACAGACTTCCCTACGGTGTGGCTAGCGCACCTGCTATATTTCAGAAGTTAATGGGTCAAGTTTTGCAGGGCATTGATGGGGTGATCTGTTATTTAGATGACATCTTGATCACAGGACAGGACACAGAAACACACATGAGACACCTGGAGGAAGTGTTAAAAAGACTGAAAGCACACAACCTCAGGGTTAAAGGAGAAAAATGTGCTTTTTTCCAGCACAGTGTGTCATATTTGGGACACATCATTGATGCAGAAGGGATTCATCCATTAAAGGAGAAATGTGAAGCTATTGCTAAGGCAGCAATTCCTACTACTACGACAGAACTAAAGTCTTTCCTCTCCCTGCTGAGTTACTATGGAAAGTTCATACCAAACCTTTCTACCCTTGTAGCACCCATGACAGAATTGCTGCAGAAAGATGTAAAGTGGGAGTGGTCTGCATCATGCCAGAAGGCATTTGAAGAAGCTAAAAAACAGCTTATTTCTAACAGAGTCCTTGTACATTACAACCCAGATCTGCCACTCGTACTAGCCTGTGATGCTTCACCAGTAGGAGTAGGGGCCGTGATCTCACACAAATTGTCTGATGGTAGTGAAAAACCAGTAGCTTTTGCATCTCGAATGCTTACCAAGGCAGAGAAAAACTACTCTCAGATAGAGAAAGAGGCACCAGGCCTGGTTTTTGGAGTGATGAAATTTCATGAGTATCTTTTTGGTCGTAAGTCGTGGTCTGTGTGAAATATGTATGCAGTAACGTAGCATGCCAGTCACAGCACCTGTTCATACCTGGCAGGGGGCGTCAGGTCCATGGGAGAGAATACACCTTGATTTTGCAGAAGTCAATAAGCAAATGTTTCTGGTGGTTATGGATGTGTATGCTCGCTGGCCTGAAATAATCCACATGAAAACCACTACAGCCAGCTTAACTATTGAAACCTTGAGAACCTTGTTCACAGCGTACGGGTTGCCAAAAGAGGTTGTGACAGATAATGGACCTCAATTAACTTCAGGTGAATTTGAGTCATTCCTTAAACTGATGGCTGTGAAACACATTAAAACTCCAGCTTATCACCCTGCCTCAAATGGATTGGCTGAGAGGCTGGTCCAAAATTTCAAAAAGTCTTTGGCTAAGAACAGAGCAGTGGGTGGCATGACATTGCAACATTGCATCGCTAATTTCTTGTCAAGCTACAGGAATATGCCACATACAACAACCAAGAAAACACCAGCAGAGCTATTTTTGAAAAGACAGGTCAGGACTAGACTTTCTCTAGTGAAAACGGAAGTAGTTCAGCCTTCTCTACCTGTGAGTGTTCCAAGTCAGTCACCGGGTAAAAAGAAACTGAGATCTTTCTCTGTGGGTCAGACTGTGCTTGTGAGAAACCACAGGGGAGGAGAGAAGTGGGGAAATGGTGTAATAACTGGAATTTTGGGTCCTGTGACATATTTGGTGTCTGTAAATGGAACATGTGTAAAAAGACATGTAAATCAAATGCTGGAATCAAAGAGGAAGGATGTGATTCAAGAACAGACTGTGATTAACACTGAAGGGAACTGGGCTCACTACAGTGATCCTGAAGGTGATGAAAGAGACACTGGGACTGCCACCGCTCTCTCTGAGCAGGAGCCGGAGAATCACCAGAGCTCAGACACTGACCAAGCTCTGGAGAGACATGCAAGTTCAGGAGGCATGGAGTGCCCTAAAAGGAATGTGCGCCCTCCTCAGCATTTGGACTTGTAATGGACTTAGCAAGAGAGACTTTGTTCAAGAAAAAATATAATACATTGTTGCACCATGTTTACAAAAGGTGGTTGAGTTGAAGACCTTCCAGAGGTGTGGATTTAATGACAAATTTTTGTTTTTGTGTGAAATAAAAGAAAAAGAAATGGAACATAACATACTTTAAGTTTAAAGCTACAGGGGAGGAGCTGTGGTGTTTAAAAGAAATTGAAGTCAAATGTAAAACTGGGTACTGTTTCAGTGTTTGTGGTCATGGGAAGTTATGACTTATTTCTACCACTAGAGGGGAGTGTACACTAGCAAGCAAGCCAGAATGTATAGAGAGCTGCTCCGGAGTGGATGTGTTACTTGCTGCTGCTAATAAAGTAGCTATGACCGCCTGCAACCGCACTTGTCGGTTTTCACTTTAAGACAATTCCCCACAGCCTGCCGACACAACAACCACCACATCGCCTCCCTGTTGTTTCTTATCAGTCCAGCAGCTCCGAGAGAGGCTCAAACTGAGGCTATAGTGCGGTAATATGGCTAATATTTAACCTACGTAACATTAGTGGCGTTTCCTTTCAAGGAAACGTATCTACTGCCAATAAACATTCTACATCATCTAGGTTATGAAATATTACCAGCGGAGTAAAAAAAATATACATTACACTCTTACCTGTCCAGCAGAAAACAGTAAACTTCAGCATCAGTCTGCAAACATTTCTCTCAGGGATTTCCATCCGGGTTTATCCTCTCTATGCCGTTGCTTGTCCCAATTTCGTTTAGCTTCTTTGTGTTTTCATTTCTATGACAACGACAATTTACACTCCTGTGATTTTCTAAATAAGTATGATTAGCCATTTTTGGTGCCCTAGGCAAGATTGGGATTTCCTCTTTGCAAAGGACATTTTCACACCACTAGTTATGTCCAACCAGAAGGGCTTGTAATCCCACTGAGTTTCATGTGACAGGAGGCTATTTTTTCCATGAAAAGGTTATATTCCAAAAACAACAACAACAACAATAATAATAATAATGATGATGATTATAACAACAACAATAATAATAATAATAATAATGACACAGCAGTGCTATCAATTAACTTACACAGAGACCACAAGTGAACTTCTGTGAATTGGCCTGGTTGGTGTAGATGGGAGGTCACTTAAAACTTCTCCAGCAGATGGAGGCTTCTTCAAATATTTCCTGAGTGCATCTGGACAGTTATAGAGTAGATATTAGCCTGTTACAAGCAAAAACATGTAGCTGCAGAGTAGAACTACTGCAGCCTGATGCACCAGCTATGTGGAAGTTCAAACTTATAACTAAGTTCAAAATGAATTATAACCAAGTTGTGATTTCTGAAATAAAAGCTTGCACCACCTAGATAAGTTACAACATAACTCTGAGTAACAACTAAATAGTGACACACATGCTGCTGGGCTTAGTGTAAATCATAAAATGTCACAGAACTCATTGACAGTAAAACAGTGTTTTTCTGCCACACAGCCTCATTTTTTCTTCAGCCTAATTGCTACCAATTTGCAACCCAGTAATCCAGTGTTTACGTAATTTATTGATTATTTCAATATCATTCTAGCTTACAACAATGTGCCACGATGTTGAGTGGTGCTCACATCGCTGGTGCAAGCCAGTGAGTGCAGAAATCTGTTTTTGTAAATAAGTTACTGATATTTGTCAGGGAAATTGCAGCACAAGAAGCAGCAGTTATTCCGATAGCTAGCTATTGGCTGCCATTCAGTCTCATATCCTTCAAATTGTAACTTTATCTGAGTCCAACAACTATCGTAGCATTATTATGTAGCATTAGCTTTATTGCTTCTTAGCTATCTAGCTGCTACAAATGAAATGTCTAACGATGTTACACACAAAACGGCATTTTAAAGATAACATACCTCGACTTTTTCCTCCTCTTTTCTTCGTTTCCTCTCTTGCGCACCTGAAGGCTTGGACCTTTCCATTATTATGAAATACAGGTAAAATGTAAATATCTGCCTGTCTTGACCAGAACTTGACACGGACTTGGGCTGTCAGGATACGCCCCACTCTCAGTGCGCACAGTACCTAGGCAGTGGCAGTGTGCAAAGTGGCTTTCTTCCTTGCTTTCTCTCTTTTCTTCTGTATTTGTTAATTTGTTATTCCCGGGGGGGGGGGAGAGAAAGACAGCTGATGAGAACAGAGGACTCGAGGAAGAAAGAACTGAATCATTTGCTTTCATTGCCAATGTGGATGGATAGCCTGCATGATGGTTTTGTAATGAGAAGTTGTCAAATAACAAAAAGAGTAATTTGGAAAGACGTTTCCAAGGAAGGCATGCTAAATTTGCAGCCGACTAATCAGTTGGGAGTGAATTTTCGAATCCTCAAAATAAAAATGACAACTTATTAATGCAGCGCATTCTCTCCAGGATGCGCTGCAGAGAAAATAAACTTTTAATCATGAATGCTCATTATGTATTTGTAGTCATTTTGATAGTATCACTACTACTTAGTCATTTCAATTAGTTTTTTGCGGCTCCAGACAGATTTGTTTTTTGTATTTTTTGGTCCAATATGGCTCTTTGAACATTTTGGATTGACGACACCTGGCCTATGCCTTAAGCGGGCCCTGAGTATGACCCTCCATTTATCAGATTTTGGTTCCAAATCTTCTCACTATATAAAATGTTTGGTCCGTTCTTCTTTTTTCATTTCGTTGAATCTAAAACGCATTTATGTTAGGTTTGTATGGAGACCCTCTGGTGACATGTTGGGAAAAAAAATGCGTTGACACAAGATATTAACTGACTTAACATATCACTAATTCTTGAAATCTCAAAATGCCCCCCAGTAGTGGCCCTAACATGAACATTTTTTGTGATTTGGGTGAACACCATTGTGCATTCCACACATATATTCTGCTCTGTCTTATTAAGCTGTCTTTTACCGTATACAGAGTATGCCCTGTAGATTTCCCAGACATAAATCAAGACATTTCTATATATGTTTATCACTATCTTTCACATGAAGGATTCACACAAAATAATAAAATAATATAATGAAGGAAAAACACAAAATACTCAAAAAATAATTTGTGAGAGGCCTTTATTAATTGTAACAATGTATACCAGAAATAATAGGAGAGGAACAAACACTGTCATTTCCTCTTTTTCACTGTAATTAATAACCATAAATTGCCTCCAGTCACCTGACCCTTCATAGACCAGATTGGAGGTGCCAGAGATCAGGCTGGCTGTTGTACTGAGGGAATGGACTGCTTGCAGGGAGTCATAAAACCTGGTGAGGCAATGTGAGTCAGACAGCTCTGGGAGAATACAGCCTTTCACCAAACATCTCAATACCAAGGGGATTCCCTACTTGTGAGGGGTCTACTGATCAGCTCAGTTAGTTGATTTAGGAAACAATGCAACTTTTAATGAGACATTTAGATATCAGAGTTAATCAAAACAACTCTATGTGTATATCAAACTACCCTAACAAATGCCCTCAAAGTACCTTGACGAATGTGTTCACACAAAAGTCATTAGTCACAGAGCAAATCTCTCAATAATGTCAGCTGGAAAAAGTTGGCCTGGATTGACCCTTCCATCTTGATCTAAATTTGTGAGATGAGACAGGAGAAGGAATGTGAAAAAAAAAAAAAAAAAAAGAATCCAGCAAATGCAACATCTTCATTTCAACAAATCGTATTTAACGTACTGCAGGACTAATAATAATTGTGAAAATGTAATAACTGTTTGTCACTTGGGATGGGAAATGATAAAATTTTATTGATGCCAATGACATAATTTATTTGCTTATCAGTCTGCCTACACAGGGTTCAGTGTCAACGCAACAGTTTTATTATCTCCACTGTTTATCATGCTGTTATCATAACTGACAGATAAAATAAATGGTCCGCAACCAGAAGTTAACTGAATTAACTTAATTTAGTTAATTAATTTTAAAGCATCATACAGTCTCCTGTCTGCATGAGAATAACAAAATTGAAGAAGAGTGCTCCACTGAGTTGTGTCATGTCTAGACCATGTCTTGCACCATTAGCTCAGAGGAAAGGCATTGTTGTCCAAGACACTGAACACAGACTGAGCACTGAGTTATTTTCTATTCTTTTCTTTTTCTCACCTCAGAGTTGGTTTAAGTTGTTTAATGCTGCAGTGTGTGTTGTAGCTGATCTCATTTGTTACTGTTGATTACCGCTTTGCTCTGCTAATGTTAGTATCTGAGTGACAGGGTATAAAGTTCACAGTATACTTAATGTTCATCTCACAAAAGGTAATTATTTCCTCATTAAATCAAGCAATGGTTGCAACCACTGCTTTTTTTTTAATTACAAGATAGCCAAATATCTTTGGCAATCTTGTAATGTGCATGTGCACTGTAGACAGTACACAGGCTGCACTGCCCTCACAGTTGAGTTCTGCCTTTTTTATTAGCGATAAGAGGAACTGATAAACTCAGAGGTGTACAATTCTGATGGATTGGGCAATTTGGAACTGGTTCTTGATTCCCATCCCTCTTATCACCATGGTGGATGAGAGATAACCCATTTCCTAAATATTAACGCATAAAAATCAATGTATTTAAATGCAAAACCAGATGACATGATGTGTATCTTTGTTGTATTGAAGCTGCAGTACATTACAGACATACAGTTTGATTTGCACATTCACCAAGTTGCTTTGTGTATATCAGTATACATTCAGTAAATGGCATTGGCAGTCAATAATACCACAACCAGAAATAAATCAAGTACTCTTAATCAAATTAGATTCTGAAAACACATTTTTTATTACATACTCTGTTTGTAGCTGTATTTCTGCATCACATTAATAATAATAATATTAAGTTGAATGAATTTTGGTTTCAGTTGACAAGAACAACAACAAAAGCAGTTGCTGGCATAACGCTAGCAGAGCTTCACTCTGGTGTTTCACCATAAAGGATATACACAAGTATAGAATTAAATATAAAAGACATGAGACCTCCTTCACATATTTAAACACACATTTATGTGCAATGAAATTGGCTTTATTAGCCAGACAGGGCTTAGTAGCATAAACATGACAAAGGCATAACAGAGAACAATTGTACCATACCAGTTAACAGCACATTTTATTTACCCAATAGGAAAATACCAACTAAGATCTCTGATAGTTTGGGGAATGTAATCATTTACTCTTATTGACCAATGAGATTTGAAAGGGTGCAATAAGGAGGAATACGAAATTGGAATTTTAGGGCAAAAAGGCAATGAATGCAGTGTTCAAAGACTTAATGTATGATTTTCATTCAGAACTAATTGAGGAAAAGACCTATTTTGGGAATGTAAAATTGAATGTCTAGCCTTCCCTTGTGGTGACCTTTGGCTCAGCCAGTGAGCTGTGGATGATGCTGTGGATGATGCTGTGGATGATGCTGTGGATGATGCTGTGGATGATGCCCCCCCCTCCCTTCCAAGAAGGTGTGATGGTCGCCTTCAATGATGTGGACTGACACTTTGCCATCACATACCTGAAGAAAGACACATCAGTCAGACCAAACTTTATCATTTAAATACGTACTGTATGTGTATTTGTGTTGGTTGGTTTTCAACCAAGTTTTCAGTTAAAGAAAAGTGAAGATGAACACAGATGCAGTAATGATGAGAAAACAAACCTAGGACTAAGATGATTTGGATAAAAGCAGGAAACCTTGACAGTCAAATGACCTCAAAAACTCTGTAGGTAAAAACTGAAACTCTGTCGAGCTCAGGAGGTGTCATACATGTGATACATTGATACAAATAATATTTGTTTATTACTTATTATATTGCGTCTCTGCGTATTATTGTACTGAAAATATTGTGATGTACTGCATTTGAACAGCAAAACTGAAAACTCCCTGTATTAATAAATTTGATAGGAGAGAGAAAAAAAGCATTTTGTCACTTCAGTTAATCAGGGCTCATCCTACAGAAAAGCGCTTGACTCCAAACAATTTGACTGAATAAACATAGAATTTCTGTGTCACAGTTTATCTGTAAAAGTCTATGGGCCCTATTTTCGTGGAGGTGTAAAGACAACTGCAAGCGCTCCAACACTTTCCTGACCTTGAAACTTGCTTTGCCCATCTGTGTGGTGTAGTGGTGACCCACACAGATGCAGTGTTCAAGTAGCAAGCAGAGCACACGGTGCACAGGTGGGAGGTTGATTCAAATGAAGCAGCGCAAAGCTATATTTTGGTTGAAATTTGGTCCTAGATGTGCTAAAAAAAAAAAAAAAAAAAAGATATCAGCACTACATTGTTTCTAGTGAAACATCTGCTGCTGCTTTGATTTTATCAATAAGAACAAACTAAATGCATTCTACAAATGTGCTGCAATTACAGATTAATGCTTGAAATATAAACAAGTAATTTCGATTAAACAGCAACAAAACCTTTCATGCAGTTAAAGAAGGAACATCAGTACATCAGTCTGCAACCATTAATGTGGCTGATTCTTGCGTTGTGTTTTCCACAGACATTTTATACTGTATAAAAAGCTGCTTTTTTGGTTCATTAAATCCCTACAGCATCTGAAGGCAGCAGGACAGATATGATGATAAATCTGCAGCCTCTAGTTAGAGGGGTGTACAAAATATAATTCATTTTTAGATTCTGATAGATCCCGTCAACATGACGGGGTTATTCATGATTATAAATAATAATGTTGTTAAGGCTGCCATATGCTTTAAAATGTGCACAGCCCCATTCTTAATTTGGAGACACTCATATTGTTACTGAGAAGAAATTGCTACAGGTTTTTTTCCCCCAAACTTTAGTTTTGTGTATGTATAGAAACTGCCAAATAAACCAAGCACTTTTATAGTAGTTGCATACCCCTGCATGATGTGATACATTTCTAATGCCTTTATTGTAGTCCATGATTGTGGATAGCAGAAAGTAGTCAAGCATGGATTCTATACTAACAATCCCACATTTCAATGCACATTTTTCAGATGCAACATTACCATTGTGCCAATCGACATCTGTCATTGATGATGCAAAATGATTAAGATGAGTGAGTATCCAAAATCTCAATTCACTATTTACTATTGAGTGTTCCTTTATATAGGAAGTATGAGGGAGGGATTTCTAACACAGCATTAATTGATTAATCAATTGTGTGGTCTGTGTCTCTGTCTGACACAGGTCAATTTGCCATGCAGATTGTCTGCCCTGTGTATGTAGGCAGCCTCGTAATATACCCATACAGCTACTTTATATTTTTCATTAAGGAGTGGCTTTGTGGCTTTCTCTGACTTGGTGTGACATTGTGTGGGCCACATGAGAGCAAGAGAGAGCCTGAATGTGAGTGTCTTATGATAAAAACTATATTAAACTTACAGCATGGATAAATAATTCATGCACACAAATGATAACATCAAGAGCACAAAATTAATAAATTTTGTGCATGACTTATTCATTTATTATTTTCCCTTAAGGACTATAATTAAAATGCTTTTTTAAATGATCTTAACTCAAAGAGTTCCTCTGCTGACGTGCTACGGTAAGCATATTCTGTCATTTCCGGTTGTCGACAGTGTCTACTGATAGCGCCGTTGCTGCTCTCAATTCGCTTGTGCTACTTTATTATTGTGAATTACCACTTACTAAATTTGTGAATTGTGATTTTTCGCTAGTCCTGCATAAGCACTCTCACTGTGTTTTTTTTTCTTCTCTTAGCGACTTTTTCCTGCTAAGTGCACAGCGGTTAGTTATTTGAGCTCAGCAGCTAGCACTAACAGCTAATTCTAAGCTAAGCTAGTCGGTGCGGACCAATTTAGCATAACCCCTACTCCCCCGATAGTTCCCAAGCAGCCGGGAAGACAGGGTTCTGGCTGGGTGACTGTCCGAAGGTAGCATAGCCCTAAACAGAAGCCCACAGTTCACCACCAACCCGTTTGAGTTTCTAACAGATTTTCCCCACTCAGCGACACACCCGCTGAGGAACAGACTCTGGTTATTGGCAGCTCCATAGTCAGAAAAGTGAAGTTAGCAACATCGGCAACCACAGTAGAGTGTATTCCTGGGGCCAGAGCGGGCGACAGAGTCAAATTTAAAACTGCTGGCTAAGAGTAAACATAGATATGGTACTATTGTTATCCATGTCAGCGGTAATGACTCCCGGTTACACCAATTGGAGGTCACTAAAATTAATGTGGAGTCGGTGTGTACTTTTGCCAAAACAATGTCGGACTCCATAGTTTTCTGTAGACCCCTGCCTAATCTGACCAGTGATGACATGTATAGCCGCATGTCACAAGGTACATCTCAAGTCTCTTATTTCATGTCTCCTCGCTCCTCGATCCTCGTCTGAACCGGAAGATGTTCCTGATACGCCATTTTGACAGGCGTCCCAAGTCTCTTATTCTGCTCCGAGGATTGAGGAGCGAGGAGGGATCTCTGAGGAGCGATGAGCGAGGAAACATGAGAGCAGACTTCACGGGAGTCTTTTACTGGCCGACACGCCCCATTATTGGATATCAGTTATTGATTGGACGCTCCAGTTGATCGAACTGATCTGATACATCACTGCAGTTTCATACCGAAGTGGAGACAGATAACAGATTAAATTTAAGTGTTTTACTCCCAGGTTTCATGTATTATTTGTTTTATGATTCACCACATAGTTGAAAAAATCTGTTAATTGTCGGTCTGATCAACAAAAGAACCATAATCATCATTTATTAGAGATATTTTTTTTTTCATGATGTTATTTCCTCCATTAAACTGTTTCTGGCTGACAGACTCTTCCTGACTTTAATTTGATCCATAATAACAGTTAAACATCTATATTTCACATAATTTATCGTCATTTCCATTAGGTCACATATGAGGCTAAAAATTCCTAAGCGTCGGGTTTGATGATGAATGATGAATTTGATAATTTCCAGTTTCCCTGAATCATTTAGCCAAATACATATTTTCTAGTGTTCAAATGACACCCTGATTATATTCAGGATTATCAAAAGATACAGGTGCAGATAATCAATAAATAGTATAAACGCATTCTGCCAGTAGAAATGGTTCCCGAGCCTCTGAGTAGGACTCAGTATAAATGCAGAATGCAGGTTGTTATTCAGGTGTTTGTTAAACAGAAAACAGGCTGCAGAGAGGGAACATCTGTTCTAGTGATGATAACTGTGCACCTTTATTAGTATTAACACAGTCCGCATGTGTGCAGACACAAACTCCTTCAAAAGTCTCTACAGCTGTTAAAGCCGACTGACAGCTGATCCAGCTGTGATCAGCTGTCGCCGTCATCTGAAACGGACGTCGCTTCACATGACGCTTCAGAGGAAAGCACGTCTCATGTCTCTTAAAACAAATTTCCTCGTTTCCTCTCTCCTCGCTTGGTTTCCTTGCGTCTCTTCTCGCATCCTCGGTGGGCGGGACTAAGACGCAAAGAAAAGACGCAAGTGAGGGAAACGTGGATGCAATTTAAGAGACTTGGGATGCACCCATGGGATGCACCCATGCTTTCCTCTGAAGCGTCACGTGAAGCGACGTCCATTTCAGATGACAGCTGATCACAGCTGGATCAGCTGTCAGTCGGCTTTAACAGCTGTAGAGACTTTTGATGGAGTTTGTGTCTGCACACATGCGGTCTGTGTTAATACTAATAAAGGTGCACAGCGATCACCGCTAGACAGATGTTTCCTCTCTGCAGCCTGTTTTCTGTTTAACAAACACCTGAATAACAACCTGCATTCTGCATTTAGTATTCTGCATTTACTATCCTGAGCAGAAAGAAAGAAAAACAATCATAATAACCCCGACAAATTATGGGATCACTCCACGGCTTCCTCCGCACGGGGCCACTAAATTGTAAAGATTTTGTCATTTTAAAATATTCAATCATATACTACACAAGGTGCGACAAATTATTAAACACATACCTCCACAGATAAAAATCTTAGGGCCAACCTCCCCGTCTGCCAGCCGATCGCACTTATGGGATCAAAACTCTGCCACAGCTACCAGAAAACACCTGTATATCTGGATCCCCAAGGACTATTTATAATGCAACCGGAAGTGATTGCCCTGCCGGCGTTTCCCTAATATGGAAAAGGGCATAGCACCAGAGGAAGTGACATAAGTGGCGTAACCAGCCAGGTACGGTGACGAGGTGGGCAAGACAGGTGACACTGTGGAGGGGGGAGGGACAAAAGGTGGAAATGAAACTAACCCTGCTACACGAGCATAGATTGTACTAAGTATGATCAAGAAAGACAATATATGAAGGAAGACTGGAGTTCAGGAACTCAGCATTTAAACTTTAATGAACCTGCCAAGTGGGTGGGGCAGTGGAGTTTTCATTGACTTTATTAGACAGACAGTATTAATGTGTAGGATTTAATCTCTGGTCCTCAATGTGGAGCAGAAGGTTGCGGTAATGTACCTAATACACTGGTTGCCAACCGCCATTATGAACCAAACAGAGTGGTACATCTTGTCAGCCGAGGTGTTTCCTATCTGTGCAGCCGAACTGAGCAGCTCCTCCCCGGACTGTTTCACCCTGACGGTGCTTCCTGTGCGGGCTCCACTTCACTCAGCCGCCCGTCAGACCCGCTGCTTCTTCCCACTTTAACCTGAATAACAAACCGGGGCTCGGCGCTCCAGTTGGATCCACACAGAGAGCCGGGGCTCACATTAGCTGAGAGGCTAGCAGAGCATTACCTGCAGCATGACTAGAAGGAAGTACAGCCAACTCGCCTCTGCTAGCCTCTCAGCTAACATTAGTCCTAGCTCTCCATGCAGAGCATTGAGCCTCGGTTTTGTTATTCGGGTTAAAGTGGGAAGAATCAGCAGGTCTGACAGGCAGATGAATGAAATGGAGCCTGTGGAGACTGTCAGGGCGAAACAGTCCGTCAAGAGAAGCACAGTCAAGCGGAGGAGGAGATGGACATATCAGCTGCTCATAATTGTAGTAAAATGTTCATTTCGGCCGATACCGATATTTCATTTTAGAGCTTATATCAGCAGATACTGATAACATGCCGATAATATTGTACATCCCTACATTAGATAGATAGTTTGAATATGAATTCCTCTAAAACAACTGAGCCAACTCTATCCACTGATAAAGCCCACAAGAATTGGCTAAAAGCTCTCAAAGAAATCTACTTAGTGGATCTAACGTTCAGACAGAGAGGGACAGAGTTGCACAGCCAATTACAGAATGAAGAAAAGCTGAGTGACAGCAAATGAAGATTATTTAATATAAATCTATGGATCTCATAATAATGGCTCAGACAATTATGTAAGTTAATAGTAACATGGTGCAACAGTGGCACAGCTAAATGATGAAAGACACAGCTGAAATTTCACATTATACACAATGAAAGGTTTGCACCGCTATCCTTGTTTGGACATTGCATTGACTTCTATTCATTGTGGACAACCTAACCTAAATCTAAACCTTAACCATAATCAATTCATGCCTAACCCCAAACTTGCATCAAGTCACATATTACAACCAATTTTAACCAGGACCTCTAAAAGGACATTTTACCTCATTAGGACTGGGCTTTGGTCCCTATGAAGACTATTGATGGCCGATTTGTTGCTTTCTCCTCTGCCGCTTGACTGTGCCTCCACGGACTGTTTCACCCTGATGGTCCTGGTGTTTCCTCCGCAGGCTCTTCTTCACTCAGCTGCCCATCACACCCACTGCTTCTTCCCACTTTAAACTAAATAACAAACCAGGAGAGCTGGGGCTAATGTTAGCTGGGAGGCTAGTAAAGGGTAGCTGACTGTGTCTCCCTCCAGCCATGTTGCAGCTAACACTCGGCTAGCCTTTGTATAAGGCCATCTGTATATAATTTGTCTTAAACACAGTGTAAATAGACATACTACCAGATGACAGCATGTGTCCATGGAATTCTTCCAAAACACAAGAAGTGTTTGTCTTCCCTCATATTGCAAAGTAAATTCAAAATAGCTGACTTCCTGTTGGAAAATTTGTGATGACCGGTCACATTGCTATGCTACTTAGCCTCTTGGCCTTACATGCCTTAATGTTTGACCCCTATAGTACATCATGCCCAACCTGGGATTTGAACCCACATTTTCCTATTGGGAGGCAGATTCATTAACTATTGGACTTCAGCACTGAAACACTTCTTCCAATTAACCTAAAAAGGAGAAAAAGGGCAGCCATAGATACAGACACTATGTGAGCATTGCTGACAGCCTTTGAGGAAAAATAAACATAATCTTGAAACATAGCATTAATCTTTGGGATTAAATGTCATGTTATTATTACTGCTTGGTTTACATGAATCATCTGATACCAAAACTTTACTTTGAAAAGAGCAAGTTTGCTCTTGCTTTCATACTCTGATTTGTGTTTAGAATATTAAAAAAATATAACCATAGAAGCAACAAATTAGTCCTACTTTGTACTTGTACTTTAATGAATTGAATCCATGTTCTTCTGACTGCCATCCGTTTCCTAATCCACTTAACTGTGACTATAGAGTCATTTCCATTCAGACAGAAAAAAAGGTCCTTGTGAGGAGTAGGGATAAACAGAAAAAAAGAGGAAAAAAGAAAAGAGAGGTGTTGACAGCCACTGAGGGAGACAAACACTTCTTGTGTTTTGGGAGAATTCCATGGACACATGCTGCCCTCTGGTGGTATGTCTGTTTACACTGTGTTTATAACAAATTATATACAGATGGCCTTTATACAGAGTCTAGCCGTGGAGTGGTTCAGATTGTGTCATTTTACCAAGAAAGTGAAATTCAAATTTATAGTACTGTTGTATTGTGACAACAAATTTATTTTCTCTTCAAAAACAGACAACATATCACATGATTTACACGTTTCCTGTGTATTTTCTCAGTGTACAGAAATACCACAAAACTTATAATGTGATACAGGAACAGATCAGTGATGAACACGAGAAAGACTGAACACTTCAAACATTAACAGATCTAAAAGTGAAGGTTCACATCAGAAAGTATTCATGCATGTATCACATACATGACTTACACACTCTGATCTATGTGCATCATATACAAAATATAGTCTACAGAGCTGACATGTTAACACTAGGGGTGTTAACATGAACACAAAACTCACGGTTCAGATCATATCATGGATTTGAGTCATGGATCGGATCATTTTTTGGATCAGTGCAGAAAAGGAGGAGACGAACAAAACTTTGTTTTGCATTTATTCTGTAACACACTTACAGCCAGAAACAGCAAGGAACTTTTGTCCATGGCCTTAATATTTTCTATATTTAATTTATTTTATTTAAACATCGGATATCTTAAATGTTAAGTGCTCAGTTATTGGAATATGAGGCATGAGACCTTCCTCTTTTAAACACAATAGAGAATGAAACAGTAGAGAATAACTTACAGTACTTACAGCAGTTTGTTTACTTTGTCTTAAATGAGACATTAAATTTTGCAATTTCCCAAAATTTTATGCAATTAATTAATTTAATTATTAAAATTAAATGAATGCGTGAGTCCAGACAACTCACTGTAACTTCAACAAGCAAACTAACATTACCCACAACATATTATATGATCTCTGTTGCATTCTTGTTAAGGAGATGAATTCACAAAAAAGCCATATAGAGACATTTAACCATCAGAGATGAAATTAGCGACAAAAGGGACACAGAGAGAGAAGCTGGACCTGACTCACATTTTCTGACGTCTTCTTCTTACTTTCATGGAGATGAAGTATTCACATCATAACGTCCATTTGTAGCTATTGGTCATTTTGTTTGTTAGTTGACAGAACTTTATGGCTGCTGCTTAATCAGTCTGATATCATTAGCAACAATGACAAACAAGCTAACTTTCCTAGTTGTTTCACCGGTTGCTTGTCGCTGCAGCCTCCCCGCAGTGTTCCGCTGCTGATGCGCTGCACAGTCCAGACCTGTCAGCTTAACAACAGTCCTTAACAGTCCTTCCATGGATGTATAAAGAGTCCGTCATGCTGCTACAACAAGCCAGCTGTTGCATTGGCTAACAAGGAGCTATCTACTGCTGCTACTCTGCCTTACAGTGGAGAGAAGAAAATGAAATCTGGAAACTGTGACTGGACCAACTAGATGTCAATATTGTAGTCTGGCTGTTGATTGGTAAGGGAGGATATATATATGTATAAGGACGTCTTCCCTTGGAGAGTCATTTTATGTGTGTGTGTATATATATATATATATATATATATATATATATATATATATATATATATATATATATATATATATATATACACACACACACACACACTGTAAAGAATTGCTGTAATTTACTGTATTTCTGCAGTTAATTACTGTGCATATTTTTACAGTACAATACTGTGTATAAGCCCAAAAACACAGTAATAATAATAATACTGTAGAATATCACAGTAACCATGTTACTGTAGAAAATCACAGTAAACATGTTACTGTAAAATAAATCACAGTAACTATTTTAGTACTGTAGAAAATCCCAGTAATCATTATGTTATTGTAAAATAATAACTAACTATTTTAGTACTGTAGAATATCACAGCCTCAACCTCAGCCACAACCTTCAAATTCATGGTGCAGATTAAATCATTTAAGGTCATCTTGAAATATTTGAATTAATATGAAAAGAATAGTTATTTCAAACTAAAGTTTGTTTACTCATGCTTCTGCAGGCTGTTACTTTCAGGTTTTAAATTCCTTTCAAAATTTATCAGGTCATAACCTTTTACACATGACAGCGGTCAGTGAAGTCCTGAGCTGATTGGTTGAGCCAAAGAAAAACATCACATGATCTCAAATTTGAACAGAGCCACTGAGTCAGTCTGGGCACCAAAGTAATTTGCTTCACTGTATCCGGTTTGGGGTGTAACAACTCTTTAGATTACTTCATTATCTTTTATTTACTTTAAAGAAATGAAAAAATGAGCACAGAAATGAGCACTGGAAGATACAGGAGACCACAAAAACGTCTGTTCAACAGATATTTTTGCAGTGTGGACAGTGATTTTCTTGCAGTGTGGTGAGGAGTAAAGTTAACATTAGCATCACTCCAGAGCAGCAGCAGGAGTGACCATGAGCAGCTGACCAATAAATAAGTGTTTTCAACATTAAAACATTCGGTCCTGACTAACAGCAGACATTACACCAAGCTAATTTTTGTAGTTAAATTATTCACGTTGATGGCTGGCTGCTCAGAAGTGTGCTGTGTTTTATTATGTTAACTAGTCAAGTTGACTGCGTTGTGTTAAACTGAAACAGTTTCATGTTACAAATCTACCTTGTCAACACGCCTTAACATTACAGATGTTAGCTTTATAAATTCTGCCTTCATAGGACATGTGCGGGCACTGTGAAGTCTCTTTAGCCTGTGTCTCCCCCTGATTAACTCAATACTGTTATACTAGTTCACTGTGAAAACATAATATTTTCATTGCTGTAACTTAATAGTTAATTATTTTAATGTTAGGTCTGATAGAAAAGGCAAACCCAGAGGAAAATTTTACTGCTCAAAGCTTGCTCTTCTATAGCTTGAGAGACAAATTTGAGATTCTCGTCTGAGCCTCATTTTAGTTTCAATCTTGTCTAAAATGTTTCTCATATGTTTCTCCTAAAATTCACTAGGAGCAATAGGTGAGACAGAATAATTAGAGGAGTCATACTTGAGACTTAAGGGAGATACCTTGCTAATCTCAATTCAGTGTTTTTAATGGCTCCTTTATTTCTCCTGAGCTACTATGGAGCAATATGTGAGCTACTGTGGAGCAATATGTGAGCCGCTATGGAGCAATATGTGAGCTACTATGGAACACACACACGCACACACACACACACACACACTAAACAATCTGAGGCACTTAATAATAATATCTAAGGACTTCTATCATGTGACCCTCTCCTCCCACCTGACTGGTTTACCATTCTAAACAACACAGATCATCATCTTAATGGTTCAAAGAAATAACGGCAGTGGACAGCTCCTCTCTCTTGACCGGAGGACGGATGGATATAGAAGATCTTTGTACCAACAGCCATCAGACTTTATAATTCTATAGCAAATGAGCTGACAGACAAATGAATTTCCCTTTTTGGGATGAATTAAGTAATCTGAATCTTTATTAAAATTCCAAACAGCAGTACTCAATTGTTAAGTACAATGACAATGAGTATTTTTAGTATTTCAAGTAGCTGTAATAACATTAACAGTAACAATAATGTTAACAATTAAGTTAACATTTAAAGACAGCAAAAGCTATTCTTACATAACATTATAAAATCTGAACAATAAATGTGTCTCTTTGATGTAAAACTATGTTTTTAAAACAGTAACAACATCTCCAACAGTGTTTTGAGCAGTGACAGCACAACTTTACAACAGTGCACAACAAACAACTTAAGAGTCTTTAAGGCCCTCATGCAACATTTGCATACCGGGGCTTTTTTGAACATAGTCATTTCAACAAATGTCTATCAGTATGCCACATCCAATACTTTACAATGTTGTGGCCCTGATGCGGCATTTGTTTATGAAGGCTTTTGGACCTTACTTTTCTCCACTGGTGTCCATCCATCCAGGATACTACAGTGCATGATGTAAGCTGCAAGAAGAAAAGAAAGCATAAATTACAAATTCCATAATGTAACAGCAGTTACTGTGAAAAATTCACATTTAAATATGTCTATGGTTCACACGAGAAAATTCAGTAAAACTGTGAGGTAACTGAAACAATCAAAACATTAAATTAGGGCCCGACAGATTTATTGGTTGGCCGATATGAACCTATCACAGACATATCCGAGCATATCAGTATATATTTTTTCCGATATTAGGACTACTTTTACAGAACATAATGCAGGAAATGATGTTTCAGCTGGTTTAGACATGGTGTTGTCACATAATTTGTCCAGCAGATGGCACTGTGAGTCCATTGTCACACTGTCAGCCCTGTTTGCAACAGGAGACAGTATCTTTCGCATCACAACCACAGCTGAACAGACTGCTGCGGATTCAGAGAGTGCAGTGTCTTCAAAGGTGAAGCTAAGTTGCTAACTAGTTTGTGAAAGACATACTGGAAAGTTAATAAAAAATGACCCCATCATTTCCCCTGGTCAGTATAACTAATATAACGTTAACGCTGTTCACAAACTAGTTAGCAACTTAGCTTCATCTTTGAAGACACCACTTGCTCTGAGTCCGCAGCAGTCTGTTCAGCTGTAACAGGGCTGACAGTGTGTCAATGGACACATCTGCTGGACAAACTATGTGATGACACCATGTCTAAACCAGCTGAAACATCATTTTCTGCATTATACTGGATGTTCTGTAAAAGTAGTTTTCATATTGGCGAATATTGGAACAAATATACGCCGATACAATATGCTCCGATATGTCTGAGATAGGTCTATAATAATACCGGCTAATAAGGTCGGGCCCTACTAAAAATAAAAAGTAGAATTAGAACAAATTCATTTTTGAAAATAATTTGTTGTTACGTTATGTATTTTTATTAATGGATTTCCACAACCTTTCCATAACATTTCCATAAATTGTTAACAACCAAATGAGCAATGTACTTACTTAGAATCCCATTGACTTTGAACTTATCCAGGACTGTCTTCCCATCTGGCACCTTTCCATGTTTCACAAACGCCACAGCATTTCGGCACTCCTATGCAGTAAAGAATTAATCAAAAAGGAGATTGAACAAGCGAAGGCAGTCCTTCTTTGCACCTGCATGGATTGCAGCCAGGTGGGTAGACGACACGAAGAGGCCACTTTCTGGATACAGCTCTTGCTTCCCAGATCTGTTTTTTGGAGCCCCATCACCAGCCTGAGGTTGGATCTGCTCCACTTTGTCCAGAAAGCTTTTTAATGCCTCGAGGTGCTCACCACCTGTGACACAAAAGATGAAACACCTTACAGGGGCACAGCAGCAATAATAAACTCAAGACAAGGAAGAGACAGGTTTGAAAAAAAAAATCAAGAGATTTCATGATAGGCTAAGATTTTTACCAAATTGTTAAAAGCTTTTAAGTTTCAGCTTAAGCACCAAATAACTCCCAGTGTCCAAAGTAACAAAATTTAGTAGAACCTTACAAATCATAATTACAATTTAATGTTGCACAATTTATGACACTTGATTATTGTCCACATTATTTGCATTATAACTCATATTAGAACTCATTTTACAGTGCTTGTTTGTACTGAATAGCAATTGGGTACCTTAGGAAAATTGTGAGAGAAAAAGTAATAAGTGTTAAAGGAACAATTAACTGCAACAGAGACTAAATGTACTTACTTATACCGCACAGCACATCCTGCAGTTTGGCTTTCTCCTCCTCTAATTTTTCCACCTCTGCCTTGCATGCCCTGCATGGCTTTCATGATCTGTCTTCTCCTGATTCAGGTGATCTGAAAATTGGTTCTCCATATACTGGAATTGGATCACGTCGATGATGAAAGTATCGGCAGATGATGAGCTTGAAGAAGTCTCGTGTTCAGATGTACTAGGCTGGCCCCTGTCCCCAAGAACAACAGGTTTTTGGTTTTTATTAGGACTATACAACATTTTGAGAAAGCTTTCTTTGGGTGTTACAGTAGGAGCTGGTGGCTGTCTTTGCTGATCCAAATCCACCAAAACAGGCTGTTGTGACAGGTCTTGGTGATGCTTTGGATACTGCAAAAGGTTGGAACAATGTGTGACTGGAGACAGAGTGGATGTGTACTTGTGGAGCAGCTGGATAGGTGGATGCTGGTAATATGGATGTGTATGTGGTGATGACTGGGAAACTGGAAGCTGGTACTGTGGCCAGGCAGTTACAGGCTGGTGCTGTGGCTGGATAGGTAAAGATGACGCGGTAGGTGAAGGTTGGTACACTGGCCAGGCAGTTGGAAGCTGGATGACATTGTGGTCCACAGTATTTGGATGATCCTGTACAGGGGTGGACTGACCTACTTGAGGTTGTGTGTTGTAGAATTTTTGAGCAGCTGCATCTCTTTTTTTCATGTCTTTTTTTTTGTGGCGTTCTTGTCTTGTCAGCTGTTCCAGTGAAGTCCACTGTGGCATTGTAGAACTTGTTGTCGGATCATCTTGCAAGTACTTCTTCCCCTGGCTTCAGATTTCTAAGGCAAGCGGTGGGTTTATCATCTTTGCTTAGTATATCAGAGACATTAAAAATCTTTGCTGTGTGTCCATCTTCAATGGGTCAGAAATACAAAAAGTCCTGAAAATGAACACAGTAAATAAAGGAGATTTTGAGTAAACCAGTAGAGGCTAAAAATCAATCTTACTTAAACATGCTACTATATATTATTGGTCTCAATTCTAATCCTCTTAGACCATAGCAAAGCTAAAAATGTATCTCTTCACTTCACCCTTCAACTAGCATCAACTTTATTCTTTTTGCATTTGCCTCACACTTCTTCACTCATGCCACACTTTACAATAACAATGTATTTGTTGATATTGAATCATGCACTCTGTATTCTATCTTCTGAATTGGTTTTTATTCTATTTAATTATTTAATGATTACTGTATGAATTTTATTTTTTACACATTTTATATGAAGCACTTGGTGCTAAAATCATTTGTTGTAAAGCACTTTAAGCTGCAATTCTTGTATGAAAGGCGCTGGAAAAACACACACACAAAATGACTTATTTTCAATATATAAAGTGATTGTAGTCTGGATTTTTTTTTTACCTGTTATGACAGTCTTTGATTAGTCATAGATTCGTAACAACTTTGACTTTGATGCATCTTTAATTTTTTTGCGGCATCAGATTTAAGGTTTTTGTTACACATGTGCACTTAGTGGACAGCCACTAAAATGAACAGCTGTAAAAATATATCAGATAAATATATAATATATAACTTTTAATCTGTTAATCAACCTTAGTCCTGATCAAAACTATTAAATGTAAAAAAAAAAAAAAAAATCCACGATTTTAACCCTGTAAATGCCTGTTTCATAAGTGATGAAAAGTCACTGATTCATAAGTGATGAAGAATCACTGATATGGACATGTGCACTTGGAGTGAGTCAAAAAATGTGGTTATAATGGTCGTCTATTGGGCAAAAACATCCACTAAGTGCACATGTGTAACAAGAACTTCTGATGGTGCAAAAGAACTAAAAAACAGGCTCAATTTGCTTTAGTTGTAATTTAAACTTTTTATTTGCACAATTCACAGCCGCCTTTTGAACATTTTATTCTCCTGGCTGAATTGGTTCTGTAGAAGCGTCAAACAAACTTCTCCAATGTAAAAGTTCCTGGCTGAGGGCCATCAATTGCCACCCAGCAGAAGACATCTAAGTAACAATCTGTCAGCCTGTTTCGCAGAGGTAATAGTAAAATAAAAATACTTAGTGTAGTGTATGAATTCACTGCAAAAACTCAATCTTAAACATTTTTTACTTCAAGTCAGAAATATCTCATTACACCTGAGATAAGTCAATCACCTTATAAGTAGCTTGTTTTTAGACAGTTTCCTCTTGTTTTATTGGCAGATTTATTCTACTTATAACCCACAAACATTTTTTAATAAGTTTAAAAAACTGCCAATGGAACAAGTGAAAACTTTAACTGACATGAGTGAAAATGTTCTTGAACAAGTTACTGTTTAGGTGACTGTCCGTCAGTACAGTAAGTTGGTGCCAGCTGTGGAGATTTTGAGGAGAATTCAAGCAGGATATTTAAAACATGGCCAAGTTGTGTCACTTAAACTATTAACAAAATAAGCCCCATCTACATGTGTGTTGTACATTAGATGGTTTTAACTGTTCACATTTATTTAATGTATTTGATCTGGAGCAGATAGTAGCAGTCTCTTAATGTATTTAAAACATATTGGACTGGTTTGCAACACAATGCTTTTTACTCCGTATAGTTGTGACTCGCACTGGCATGTTACACAACCCCCCGCACGCACACACACGCCAGGTGAACAAAAACTTTTCTGAAAACAGATAGGTGTAAACAGGATTTTTTAAACAGAGAAGGTGAAATGTCCATTTTTGGAAATACCCAGCAACATGTAAAGATCAATGGGAAGCAATGCGGCTCTTGTTTTTGCTCACCTGCTCTATTTTTTCTCTTAGGCGGGAGGAAAAAATGCTTGGGCGTTGCGCCTAAGCCGTATAATGGCAGGGAAAAACCTGCATTTAAAGAATTAAATTATACAATCTGCAATAAAACGGCAACAAAGTTTCTGCAGGTATCAACAATTAGAGACCTATTTGCAATTTCATGCCTATCCTGGAAAAAAGTAGTTACTTTTTCCAATGATGAATTTTCGATTATTGAAATAACATTTTTAAATGAATTTCCCAGCCCTGAATGTAGTGATAATTTGACCAATAGAGTTGTAAAATTATGTCACTAAAATGTATACAGTTTCAAGAGAGGGTTACTCTCCCCTTTCTTGACATTTCTTTAAAAAAAATCCTGCAAATCAATGTTGTTGCCTGAAGCTGCCAGTATATTGATAATAATAATCCCAGTGATAAGAGGCCAGAGACCAGAGGTGGGAATTGTGGAGTCTTCAAGTCATCTCCACGCCATGTATTTGTTTTGCCCAGTCACTGAACCAGATGCATTCACTAATTTACCATCTCCTGCCTGTGTGTGTTGGTGAATTAGTGAATGCACCTGATTCAGTGACTGGGCAGAAAAAATACATGGCATGGAGATGACTTGATGACTCTACAATTCCCACCTCTGGCAGAGACTGTCAAATATTTTGATTATTATAGTGTCCAAAGTAAGTTAAAAATGACAATCACTTCAAAAATCAACTAAGCTGTATAGTGAAATAATAACAACTCAATTACCATCTGAGTCATCTCTGGGTGAGCCGGGGTCTGGTTCATAAAAACTAATTCTTCGGTGGGTTTAGCGCTCTTTTGGGCATCTCCTTTTTAGTATTTCCTGCTGGGCCATCCATTCTGTTAAATCAGGAGTCGGCAACACAAAATGTTGAAAGAGCCATATTGGACCAAAAAAAACAAAAAACAAATATGTCTGGAGCCGCAAAAAATTAAAAGCCTTATATAAGCCTTATAATGAAGGCAACACATGTTGTATGTATCTATAGTAGCTATATTAGCCTACTATCAAAATGACTAAGTTGGCTACAAATACATAATGAGCCTTCATGATTAAATGTTTATTTTCCCTGCAGTGCATCCTGTAGAGAATGACGCACCACGTGACTACTCTGTTGTGCGATGCCGCCTCAATTTTAACTTCATTACAATATTAATGAATTATGTTTCATTGCTTTGAGGAAATTAAAGAAATGCAATAAAGATTTTTGATGTTGTTTTTATTTTGAGGATTCGAAAAAACAACAACAAAATGGAACGTGCATAATGTGCCCCTTATCTGGGCAACAGAGTGCAATAAAACGCAGCCTGCATTTATAAAAATAAAACATAAAATCAAATTAATACAATTCAAATTTGACGTCTGTGCAAATGCCAAGCAAGTTAGTGCAAGGGTAAAACGCAGCAGCATCCTCTTCTCTTTTGACACGCAACCAACGCAGCTATCCTCGGACCTGAGCAACAAAACACAATAATATCCCTAAGTGTCATTCCAAATATATACTGACAAAAATCAGAAATCACTTTATAAAAACAACCACTTTGTTACTAAATATGTGCCTATGACAGGATTGTGTTCTTACCCGTTTAATGTGACTTCTGTTTTCGGACATCACTGGTCAGCTTCTCAACATCGGGCATGTAAGATGAAACTTGAATCTTGACGCAGCTGCATCTGTGAGGCGGGTGCGATATTTTGATTTGATGTAGTTCATGTTTGAGAATATCTGCTCGCACAGGTATGTTGATCCAAAGATGGATAATACTCCAAATGCATATGTCTTCATGTTCCTATAACTGTCAGGAAGAGCATTCCATGTATCATAGATGTATCAAGTTTCTCGGGTGTTGGGAGGCTTTCAATTTCGCTCCATTTGTGGCTTTGGCCAAGCTGGGCTTTCTGGCAAGTGACGTCTTCAAGCTCGGCTGTCAGACGTTTGAATTTGGACACCCATAAATCTTGTCGGCTATATCAGCCATTTCCATCTCAAGGTCAGCTTGATTTACTCCTGGGAATGTGCTCAACAAGGACGGGTCAATCTCCAGGGGTGTGACAGGGAAAGACAGTGTCATTTTTTCCTTTCGGAACTCGCAAAATCTGCCCCCAAATGCAGTTTGCATATCAACGATCGCATCTTGCAAATAATCACCGTTGAGTGTGTGATCATGATAGGCTTCTTTGGATTCTCTCAGGGAGGGGAAGTGGGGGAGCGTGCCTCGCTGTACATCTCTGGCAAAGACAGTCAGCTTGCGCTCGAATGATAGAACAGCTTCCAGCATTTGCAGTGCAGTGTTTCCCCGGCCCTGCAGACTTTCATTCAGCTTGTCATATCCACCATAAAGTGCAGTTTTTCTAGCCACTCGGTATCTTCCAGTTGCGGGTAGTTCAGGTCTTTGCTTTTCAGGAATGTTTTCACATGCTCTAAACAAGCGACAAAGCAGTGCAAAACCTCACCCCTGGATAGCCATCGGACTTTGTTGTGTAACAGGAGATCGGAATATTCGCTGTCAACTTCATCAAGCAATGCACGGAACTGACGATGGTTCAATGCTTTTGCAATTATCTTGTTCACCATCTCGATCACCAGGTTCATCACTGCCATACACTCCGATGGGAATGTTTGTGCACACAGTGCCTCTTGATGCAAGATGCAGTGGAATGCAAGCAGATTTCGATCCAATGCTTTCTGTAGCAAAGTCACAAACCCCCTTTTTGATCCTCTCATGCTGGGTGAGAAACGTTGAATCCTCTGTTCTCAGTTATTTTTCTCTTTTTCCCTTTGGGATCCATGGCCCATCACACAGCCTCCGGTTTGTTTACAACAGCCACCTGCCTGGCATCCCGCCCTGCTGATAGAAACGTGTGTCGCAGGCTATGACGCAAATCTTCGTTGACAGAAATGTTGAAATTTAATATTTATTTTACACATTTTTACAGCATTGGAAAACGTTAAGAATGTTTGTCCTACAGAAACCATATTAAAACAAAAAATATATTTCCCTCCCTCACCTTTTCCCATTTTCAACTATTTTTGAAAAAGCTCCAGGGAGCCACTAGGGCGGCACTAAAGAGCCGCATGTGGCTCTAGAGCGGCGGGTTGCCGACCCCGTGTTAAATACTTAAAAGTACAACACATTTTAAATATTTAAAAAGGTGGTTCAATGTCTTATTTAGTTTTATCATGTCATTATATCTCATTATTTGGTACGGCAACTTATTGATGCCCTTGGATACATCGATTGTGTTAATTTAACTATATCATTTTAATAGGGTGACTATATTTTGATTCCCAAAACAGAGGGCATTCAGCTCTGCCTAAAGATACTTAAATGATACTTTTAAGTTTCTAAGTTTACTCAAAGATGCCTTATAACTTTAATTTATTTTAAGTATGCCTCCTTTGTATGTGTAACCAAAGATACAAATTCAGATCAGCTTCACAGAGGTTATTCAACATGCTTTATAATGCTTAAAATAGTCTCTCTTTAACAAGTCTCAGTGATACAAAATTAAAATTTAAAAATAAAATATCTAATATTGTAGAAATAACAGAGATTTTTTTTAATTTTTTTTTTTTTAAGAGAGTTTTTTTCACTCCGTATCCATGTGAGTTTTCAGATCCTGGCACCTTTATCTGACATGGAAACATATGTGCCAGCTTTGCATACAGTGCACTTCGTCTCCCATTTGTCCCGGGATGGTAAAATTATTATATCTTTCTAGCAATAGCAGAGCTGCCCACAAGGCAGCTTCTCCACGATCAACGTTACATACAACAAAGTACAGTCTTCTATCAAAGCCTCAATCAATTCAAGTACATGCTTAAGGTTCCCAAACAATGACAACCGGACATTTTTCACGAATTGATTAAAAACAAACAAACAAACAAACAAACCAAAAAAAAAAAAAAAAACATGCCCAGGACAAGACTTGGCAAGTGGACATGTCCGGACGAAAAAGGACGTTTAGTCACCCTAACAATGTTAGTTAAATTAGTTGCATGAAGTTAGAAAAAGTTTGTCATAATGGTCTCACTACAATGAGACCACACAGTTTTCCAGTCACACAAGATTTATGTAACTCCAAGACTGTCAAACGTAGGCTAACCATGTTCGGTTGTTATACCCCTACTGGTTTCCAAGCTAAGTGGTTTCCGTACCTAACAGCAGCAGCTGTTTTCTGCCTCTATCAGCAGAGTCGTCACACAAACATTAACATATAACTCGCAATTTTCAAATCGCATCTCAAATGTACTGCGGCGAATATGAGCACATACAAGTGACATTACACCAACGCCACTTACGAAAAATAAATTAAACAATATAATCTTTGCAAGATCGCGTCGAGCTGGATTCGATCTTGCAAGAGTAAAATTACCTGTTCGCACTAATCAGTTATATACGGCTCTGAGCTATTCAAGTTCTCACAAGCTTCATCTTCCGTCACGTACTTGTCAAACACGTCAGCATCCAGGTAACATTTTGTTTTGGGGTTATCTAAAACAACTGGTTACCTGTAGCCTGCCTGAGAAAATACCCGAACATATTTATCAAGTTTCTCTTCTCCGAGGCTACAAACACATTGACCACTACATCACAGCCCTCTATGACAATAACGTTAAACATTGTGATAAAGAAATACTTTTAAACAATCACGATCTAGCAAGTTAAAAAAAAATCTAACAATACGCTGCATACTATGTATCAGTTAAAAATAAACACTGAGCCACAGGGTGAGTAATGCAAGAGGTAATAGTCTACAAAACATGAAAACATGAAACTCATTAACAGACAGTTAATGTTCTTAACAAGAACAATGTTCTTTTGTGTATATTGTGTAGGAAAATAAAACAGCCATATCACTAACCAGTTGTTTTAGATAACCTCAAAACAAATTGTTACCTGGATGCTGACGTACTTCACGAATACGTGACGGAAGTTGATTCTTATGAGAGTTTGAATAGCTCGGGGCGGTAGATATCTGATTAGTATAAACAGCGAAGTTTACTCTTGTAAGATCGAATCCGGCTCGACGCGATCTTGCAAAGATTGTTTTGTTTAATTTACTTTTCGTAAGTGGCGTTGATGTAATGCCAATTGTATATGTTCATATTCGCCGCAGTACATTTGAGATGCGACTTGAAAATTGCGAGTTATATATTTAAGGATGTGTGACGACTCTGCTGATAGAGGCAGAAAACAGCTGCTGCTGTTAGGTACGGGAACCAGTTAGCTTGGAAACCAGTAGGGACATAACACCGTACACTAACGATGTTCCGTACAGATGACCTTTTACCGCCGATCGCTGAATAAATGCTTCCAGGTCATGAATGTGTGATTTCTGTTTGCTAGGTGCGCTCACTGCGTTTGAAAAGTTTGAAAAGCCCACCTAAGCTACAGTCCAGACTGCAGCTTGGGTGGGCAGCTAGAGCAGCGAAAATGTATATTTAGATTTAATTTATGTTTCTCTCAGTACAACAGTCTATATGAAATTACTATAATGTTATCACAAATTGTTAAATATATTACCTCTTGTTGAATAAATGCTTCGAAATGGGCATTTTTTAACGTCAGTTCCGAGCGATGACCGCTTGGCGCCACTGTCCACCTGAGAATGAGTGAGGCGGCAATTCTGTCAACACAGACGCCGCTCTTACGTCACCCTGCGCACAGTGATGATGATCATATTTATTAATTAACGTTAACATTAACTTTTAATTTAACAGTTTTAATTTAATTTTAAAAGTTAATTAACGTTAATTCATTCATTAATTAGGTTAACATAACAATGTAAAAAAAACTATAAAAAGAACACATTTGTGTATTTTTTCCCCACACATCATCACAGCCATTTTCACAGACTTTAAAATTTAACGTTAAATAACTTAATGTTACGTTAATTTTTAATTAACGTTAAGTTAATTGTGATGTTATTTCATAGCCAACTTTTCATAAAGTTTTGGTAATGTTAAACATAATAAGTTAACTTAACGTTAAAATACACAGAAATTTAACTTTAAAGTTAACATTAACTGAAAAGATGTCATTCATCAGATGATTGATATTATTATATTATATTGATATTTATATCCACATTGTTTACATGAGTATATTTTCAAACAAAATGATTGTTAATGATGATTAAGTTAAATTAAGTTAAGTTAACATACATGATAAATGTAACGTATTAAACATGATTTAAGTTAAGTTACATAAGTTAAATTAACTGATTAAACATCACCATGATTACTGATTACATTTCATTTCATTTATTCATTTCAAGGAAAGTCAGGAAAGCAAAAGAAGGGAAATATGTCAGGGGGGAAAAAAAACAATACAGTAAGGAGACACTTGAAAAGGCAGTGGAAGAAGAAAAGGCAGGAGCCAGTCTAAGGGCCACATCAAAAAATATGGCATTCCCCTTACAAAATTATAAAAAAAAAAAAAAAAAAAGGTCCAGGTGGTCCAGATTCAAAGCCCGGCACCCTGAGTTGAGCTCCCGGACAGCAGATTCACTTGATCAGTCAAGAGTCCATGGTGCTACACCAGAGGCCATTAAGGGCTTTTTCAAGATGTACGAGGCCCTCTACAAAAAGTACAGTTTGGAGGACAAGCCCCACCTCATTTTTAACTGTGACGAGACAGGTTTTGGAGACAACCCCCATACAAAGGAGAAAGTCCTGTGCCAGACCGGGAGGACACACATCTACCAGCAGCAGCACACAACAAGAGAACACATCACAGTGCACTGCTGTGTGAGTGCAGCCGGGGAAAGCATTCTACCCTTTATCATTTACCCCGGCTGCCTCCCAAGTAATGCGTACAGGCTGGATGGGCCCCCTGTATGGGATCCAAGAAAAGGGGTATATGGACTCTGATCTGTTCATCAAATGGCTTGGACCTTGTGGTGGGGAAGACGCAGTTCTCACCTCTGCTGAAACATGTGTATCCCACCGCTGTCACTGCCAAAAACATTAAGGCTGGGTTCCAGAAAGCTAGAATCTTTCCCTTTTCCAGGGAGGCTGTGGACACAAACCAGGTAACATTAATGTTAACACATTAATACAGTTATAATTCATCCTCTAAGTTAACGTAACTTGCATTTCTTTTAAAAGTGTGCTAATGAGTTTTAACTATGCTTTACTTACTAGGTGGTGAGAGTGATCCCATTTGCCTCAGCCACTCCTGCCACAGTCACAGCCACTCCATCCAGCGCTCTTACCACTCCCTCAGACACTCCAGCCACAGTCACAGCCACTCCATCCAGTGCTCCCACCACTCCCTCAGACACTCCTGCCACAGTCACAGCCACTCCATCCAGCGCTCTTACCACTCCCTCAGACACTCCAGCCACAGTCACAGCCACTCCATCCAGTGCTCCCACCACTCCCTCAGACACTCCTGCCACAGTCACAGGTACTCCAACCAGTGCTCCCACCACTCCCTCAGACACTCCAACACCTTGCCCCACCTGTAAGGCCATACAACCAACTAATTACCTGGTGGCAGCAGGCATTATTCCGCAGAGTTTCCTGCTGACGAAGATGGGGAACATTACGCAATTTGCAACGGGGTAGTTCCACCTGGCTCAGGAGAGGACACTATTGATCAGTGGGTCCAATGTCTGCCACCTCTGGTTTCACCTGGAGTGTGCAGATGCAGAGTGGCTCTGCCATAAATGTTGTCTGTCTGTTTAAAAACATTTTTAACGTTAATTATATTATATTATATCTTATATCTATACATATATCTTATCATATAATTATTATTATATGTGTGTTTTAAAAATGTGAAATCAATGTGTTATGGCTCTGCCGTATTTTGTCCTGTGTTCTGGTGCAATATTTAGAAACGGAGTGAGAGCTCTGTCTTTTGTTGTTCCGTGTTATGGTGCCCCGTTTAACAACGGAGTTAGAGCTCTGTCTTTTGTTTTGTTTTCGACAATCTATGTTCATTTGCAGATGTCGGTTCCAGCTCGGATTGGCTGTTCCTCCGTGCCGCGGTCACCGGGGATTGGCTGACTCCAAGATGCCAGTCTTTTTAGCGTCCGGGATTCCCAGGTGACGCGGAGGGTTCGGAGTTGGCAGTGGAGTCTCGTCCCTCCTCGTTGCTTGACACTGGTCCTTTCTTGACACTGGTCAAGCAACGAGGAGGGACGTTGCTTGGAACAATGTAATTTATCTACCAGCTTATAAATGTTACTGTGATTGTTTTTATTATGACTGTGATTTAGTCATTTTTATTTTAAACAATTTTCATATACATATCATATTTTGTGCACCACTATATGCAAACTATGCAAACTCATAAATGAATGAACCTGTGCATTTTTTCTGTCATGCCTAGGTTAATTGTCCCTGCAGCTCCATTTCTGACACCAGTCAGCATGAATATTGCTCTTCAATAGAAGTTACAGATGATAGTTAGGTGAGTTTTTATTACACCACCCAGTAAAACACACTCACTCCACCCAAATTGACCACTTACGAGAAATTTGAGACCGATGTATTAGACAGCACTCTCTACCACCATTATCAAATAAGATAATCTTCTAGAAGATATATTTTAGAAGTTAAAGTAATTTTTTTTGTTTATATATTTATATTGCATATATATTGTACTATGAAAATATATAATTTGTATATGTTTAATTTTCAAGTGCGTATTTCTACTGTTGAAATTATTTCAGGCAAACAGTTATATTTCAGGCATATTTGAAAATGGCACAGAGGCATGACTCGCGCTGGAGGAGAAAAGTGAAGAGCCAACAAAATACTTGCAAAAGATACAGAAGAAAGGTAAGGAAATTAATTTTATTATTTTTATATTGTCACTTGCAGTGATTCAATATAAATACATTTACTCAAGTTATGAACTTAAGTACAATTTAAGGTGTTTGTACTTAAAGGTATAATATGTAATTATTCTGCATTAAAATGTTTAAAAACAACTAGACCTATGTTATATATGTTGTTGAGTTGTGTACTTACATTATCCCTATTGCTTCCAACAATTTTCAAACCCAGAGAAATATGTAATTTAATAAATGTAACGGACCGTTTCATTTAGTCGCATGTCAATAGCGTCACACGTCAACACAGAGTAAACTAATGTTAGCACAAGTTGCGAGTCTGCGCTGTGTTTGTCCACTGCAATGGCGTCTACCAAAGAGTAACTTACACACTACAAGATAATACATCAGCATTGTGTGTGTTCCACACAAACTGTTATAGATGGACTTTTATTCACTTTTAAGCCACCATTTTCATGATAAACTTAGGTCGTTTTTAACTATATCTTTTAGCTGGAAGAAGGATTTTAAGGCGTTTCTCAATATCAAGTACGCCAAGTTCGGACTTGCGCACTTAAGAGTTCGGACTTGTCAAGTTCGACTCCTGAGTACAAACTCCCAAGAACGGGAGGACGTAGTACGGTCATTCTGCTATTGGAACAGCAGTATACTTGTTGACATGACGTCACCATCTCCGCTCGTCTTTACAATGGGCGTACGTGCCTACGGTGGTTATTTTCAAAGTAAAGTATATTTACAATAAAAACAAATAAATACAATATAAACACAACCCTGCACCTTCTTGTTTTCATTAAAAAATATAGGAATATGTTTATATTTTGTTATGCATGATCTGTAGCCTACATATAAAAGGCAGTGGCGGGAAAAAAGTTTGTGGGAGTTAGTGGTGAATGAACAAAGAGAGAAAGTAGACTTAGGACATCGGAAAATTTGAAAGATCGCATCGAAATGGATCGGAGACTGGTTGCCGTCCTCATCGGTATGCTCTACATACTAGTGGAGGAGGAGGCTGCCCAACTGAGGAGGCGGATCCGTCAGAGGAGAGCCAGGATGCGGCGGAGGATGGAGAGGAGACGTGCCATTTTAGCATGTCTTCATAACTCTGTACGTTTGCCTAATCATTATGCTTTTCTGTTAACCAGTCTACTCTCTTATAGGTAGACTTGACAGTTCACTTGGTACACCTAGATAAAAAACTAATGTGGTTTAATAGTCTCAAGTCTTCATTAGATAGGTGTATTTATTTTTTTCTGTAATTTCTGGTGCTGTTGAACTGTACTTTACTGTATTAGCCTATATTCCACATACTGTTCCACTGTTTGTCTTTTTGGAACTCAAACATCAGGTTAACACTCAGACTGACAGCCCTGCTATAGTTAGCCACATAAATAATAATCATTTCTAGGATACAGTAATCATCTAGGCTACGGTAACTTTTTGACTCAGAACCTGGGAGGACAGGTGCACACTTACACAGCCTATCAAGTGTTGAAAGAAATAGAAACCTTCTCAATCACAAGCAAGCATCTGATCAAACAGGCCAGATGTTAGAGAGAAATTTAATACTAAAAGACTTAAACCACTGATAGACAATTCATATTGGGAATGCAGTTTAATAAATATTAAATAGTAAAAACAAATAAGCAATAAATACATAAATATAACAATTACTAAAAAACCTTAAATGTGTGAGAAATGCAGTCTGGGATACCTGGCTGTCAAAAGTCCACACAAGTCACCTCCCGATGCATCCTCGATGGAAAGGGCAGAGAAAGTTCACATCCGGGAATTTGGACTGTAACTTACTTGGCTGGATGCGAACTCTGAATTGGAACAGTACTTGGGCTACGATTGATGACGTTTCACAAGTCCACAAGAACACAAGTACAGACAAGAACGCAGATTGAGATACGCCCTGCGTCTCTGGACGTTATCAAGAAATCAACTGGGCAAACGTTAGTAGCAGCTCGGCCAACAGCCCTTCCAAGAAGTCTGTGATCACCAAACATAGCCAGAGAAATATTGATTTTTTTTTTTTTTTAGGTGAAACAGCTTTAAATATCTTTTTTTAACAATTTTTGGAGAAGTGGAGACCTCCGCGGATAATTCGGGTCCCGGGAGAAACCTTATGAACTTCTGGATGTATAGTTATTAAGATTAATAAACAAGTGTTAGCAGCAGCTCAGCTAACAACCGTCCGATGGTCACTAAACATCGTCGGAGAAACACTGATTTTTAAGGTAAAATAGCTTTAATTCATATTTTAACGATTTTAAACTGCGTGTACTTGTTGTTTTTGGAGAAGTGGAGACCTCTGCGGATAATTCGGCTCCCGTGAGCTCAGCTCACAGCCTGTATCTGACGTCCGTCCATCACCAAACTTAGTAGGAGAAACACTGAATTTTTAGGTAAAACAGTTTTAATCAATATTTTAATGATTTTAATCTGCGTGTACGTTTGACTTTGGGGAAGAGGAGACTTCTGCGGATAATTCGGCTCCCGTGAGAAACCGAACGAACGTCTGGATGTAAAGTTATAAGATTGATAAACAAGTGTTAGCAGCAGCTCAGCTAACAGCCTGTATCTGACGTCCGCGGGTCGCCGTACATCGTCGGAGAAACACCGATCTTTTAGATGAAACAGCTTTATTCAGTGTTTTTACCTGTAATCGCCGGGTCCGTTTGTTCTGGAGAGGAGGAGACCTCTGCGAGTAATTCGGCTGCCGGTATAAACATCCTGAACCATGTACACCGGAGTTATCCTGTCTGCATGAAGCTGATTATTTAACACCGAAGACAACAACTCCCATGATACCTTGCTAGTTCACACCGTCATCACACTCCGTCTGTTGTTATTGTTTTGATAGAGAGACCCCTAGCGGCTGAAATTACATATTGTGCGTTTAACTGATTCAGACAGTCAGATAAATAGTTAATATCAGATCTGGTAATTGGCCATGTCAATAATCAGCCCACCTCTGGTAGCCTACACAGTACATGTAAATATATAAGTAATTTACTTATACTTTTGATACTAAAGTATCTCAAACAGATTCAATAAAATATTAAAATTTTAATCCACATGGAAGGGGAATTTATAGCAGGATTTCTCATTAGTTTTACCCAGGTCTGCCTAATAAAATTTCATGTGAGTGTCAACCCCCCCCCCCCCCCCCTCTCTCTCTCTGTCTCTCTCTCTACCCAACCGGTCAAGGCAGATGGCCGCCCACCCAGAGCTGGGGTTTGCCTTAGGTTTCTTCTCGTTAAAGGGGAGTTTTTCCTTCCCACTGTCGCCAAGTGCTGCTCATGGGGGGAACTGTTGGGTCTCTCTCTGTAAAGTAAAGACCATGGTCTAGATCTGCTCCATGTAAAAGTGCGCTGAGATGACTTTTGTGTTGTGATTTGGCACTATATAAATAAATCGAATTGAATTGAAAATTGAAATATGTTAAATGTATTATTCTCATAGGACACATAGGACTGGAGAACAGAGGTAACAAATGCGCAAAAGTGTAAACAACTCTGTTAGACATGACAAGAGATTGCATGTTGTAAAGCTTTAAATTTTTATTGACTGCAGTGTTATTTCAAAGAAAGGTTAATGTATGTATACTGTTACTGATGTGAGACTTGCAAACGTCACTTGGTTTGTCAAGGTTTTACTGGCAGCTCAAGTGACTATTACACTTTAATAGTCCAGTAATTTGTAATGTGTTTAGCAGAAGTATAATGAAAAATAAACATGTCGAGTCTGGTAAGCTATAAATGTGCCAATACTGCTACTACTTGCTATAAGAAAACAAATTTGCTAAATACATCAGGACTTTTTTTGTTCGAGGTCAGATGACTGCCGTTCCGAGCAAGAGACCAGTTCCGCTAATCTGGAAGCTGATGACGTTGCTGATCTGGAAGACTCTTTGATCACAAATTTGTGTGACCTCCATAACACCAACCATTCATCCCAGTGCAATGGACACACAAGTGAGATGCATCACTCTGGACTTAATGTTGAATCAGAGCCTGAACAGCCTTTTCACATAGATACATTTGTTGATCACATACCTCAATTTGCTGAAGAAGGGACTTTAGCTGAAATGTGTTATTTGACAATGACCTGTCATTTGATGATGACCTATCATTTGAGGACGGTTTAGAGCTAAACCAAGAGGAGGGAACAGACCCCAAAAGCTCTACACACACTGGAGATCATCCACTTTACAGAAATGCACCAATTTCTGTTGCAGAGAGTCTTCTCCTCATAATGACTTTTGCAAACAGACACAAAATAACAGGAAAAGCTCTCAGTGACTTGCTTACACTAATCTCTCTGCACTGCCCCTCTGATATTCAGACTGAATGTCTTCAGAATTTACACAAATTTAAACAATTTTTTGACGATTCATCCTCTCTGCTTTTGCACAAATACTGTAGTGCATGCTTAATGACTGTTGAGAGAATGGGCCTCTCAATGATTCCAGAAACATTTCTTAATTGTGGAACACTGATGGCATACCCATTTTTAAGTCTTCAAAGTTTTCTGTTTGGCCTTTTTATTGTGTCATAAACTTTGTTGAACGCACTAAACGGGACCGTCAATGTTGACATTTCTTGAACCACTATGCGACACTCTGAACAAAATCAAAAGAGATGGAATTTCTGTTCAGTTTGCAGGAGCTCAAGAGCCTTTACCATTGCAGGGACCTGCGATTTGCCCACAAAGCATTGGTACTTAATACTGTTCAATTCAATGGACAGTTTGGGTGTCTAAAGTGTGAACAGCCAGGTCAAACAGTAAAGACAGGAGAAAGAGGTCATGTCCATGTCTTTCCTTTCCAGAAGACAGATCCAAAAGGCCCGCCTCGTACCCACAAGGGGTTTGTAGATAATGCTAAGATGGCCTGTGATTCCAACAGCATTGTACGTGGGGTGAAGGGACCTACCTTTCTCAGTTGACTAAAAAGCTATGATTTGGTCTTGGGTACAGGTATAGACTATATGCACTCTGTACTACTGGGAGTAATGCATCTATTGATGTTTTTGTGGTTTTCCACAGAGTTTTCCCGATGTGGATTCAGTATGGTTAGGTGAATCGGAGAAGTAGACAAACGAATAAAAGAAATAAGACCGCCATTTTTGATTCGATTTCCTCGTTCTGTGTCAGAATGTTCTTTAAAGCATCTGAGTATGGGTCCATTTTGCTGTTTTTTGGGCCAGTTGTATTCCGGGGCATCCTTGCAGGCCTGTACTACAACCATTTCCTGCTCCTTAGTGAAGCAATCTTCATTCTTATGATGGAGTTAATAACCCCTGTGCAAATAGATCATGCTGAAAAACTACTCTGGAATTTCTATTCTCAAATGAGTGGACTTTATGGTGAACGATACATGACAGCCAATATGCACTTACTTGTCCATTTAGCAGATGGTGTAAGAGCTCTTGGACCTCTGTGCACACACTCTTGCTTTCACTTTGAAGACAAAAATGGGTACTTACTTCGTCTTATACTATTTTGGGAAAGTTGATGTTCATTGATTTGTCCTCAATGCCTGGTATTGTGTTTGCTGCACATTTCCCTAACAAACTTGAAAGGGACTAAACATATTATGAAGTCAAAGACATGATCTTATTGAATTGAATTGAACTGAATTGAATCTGAATAGACTACATTAACACCACTAATGGTCTGAGTTTTTGGCAGTTAAACTTTGATACAGCTGAAATGTATTTCTTGATCTTAAAGGCGACATTGTCGGATGCTAATATAGTTTTATGATCTTGAAAGACTGTTATTTATACTATTAATACATGCATCCGCAGGTCTAAGCCCCCTCTGGAGCCAGTGACAATCTGTGGGGTGGAAATAGAAGTGGTGCACTCCTACACCTATCTAGGGGTCCTTGTTGATGACAGGCTGGACTGGTCCCCTAACACCGACGCTCTCTACAGGAAGGGACAGAGCCGACTGTTCTTCCTGCGGTCACTGAGGTCCTTTGATGTGTGTGAGGAGATAATGACCATCTTCTTTCACACAGTGGTGGCCAGTGCTCTCTTTTTTGCTGCAGTGTGTTGGAGAGGCAGCCTTGCTGACAAAAACGGCAAGACTGGACAGGCTGGTCAAAAAAGCGGGCTCAGTGCTGGGCAGGAGACTGGACCGTCTAAGCTCGGTGGTGGAGAGAGGCACAGTGAAGAAACTGAATGCTATAATGAAAAATAGCAGACACTCGCTCCACAGTCTCCTGGAACAACAGAGGAGTAGTTGCAGCAGTCGGCTCTTCTCTCTGTCCTGCAGGACAGGGAGATTTAGGAGGTCCTTCATCCCCACTGCAATCAGACTCTTTAATTTGAATTTGAATTGACTATCTATATATATCTATCTATCTAATATTGTTAGATTATTGATTTTGAGATGTCCAGTGAAACATATTGTTATACTGGTTTTTGTTGGCAAATTGAGATTTAGGTAATTAAAATCTTATTAGGTGTAGCCTATTCTACAAAAGCTTACTTTGAGTCTTAAAAACATGTGTTTTGATCATAGCTTGACTATTACACTGACAGTAATGGTAAAACATTTTTATTTTTTGTCATCTACAGTAGCTGTCATCCTATTTTCTGAAGAACATGAAGCAGCAGTGGAGGATCAAAGTGAAGTCACCCAGCGGCTCCTGACCTGCATCCAAAGCCTTTTGGGCCAGCACACTTGTGATGCCAAGTGGACTGAGGTGGGCTTTTGGACTCTTTACAGACAAGTACACATCCACAAACACAATTTTAAAGACTCTAAGGACACCTGAGTACCTAGTGACTTCTCCCACAGTTGAATATGCATGTTTAGATTACCTAAGAGTGTTTTGTTTCAAGGAAATAACAGTGTTAGTGTCTATATTATATAGACCTATATCAAGTTCAGTGATTTTGTTTTTTGTTTTTTTAAACTCATAGTGGGCTTATTAAATGGCATCAGTATTATTTTTTTCATAGAGATTTGTTTAAGAGGACAAAAAGTTGCGTATGGTCGCTGCTTCTTTTATGACAAACACTGAAAAGAAAACATTTATTTACTTCATTCTTATTTACTATATATTTATTTACTGTGTTAAGTTGTCAAAAATATTTACTGCTTTTACTACTTCTTCTTCTCACTGGTCTATCACTGTGTGGCTTTTATTATGAAGCATGTACGGGAAATAAAACAGACTGCAGTATTGGGCAGTAGACATTGCTCTATGCAAAATGTTTTGTGCTGTTTGTTCAGCAGATCAGTTTTATATATTGCAAGGGAGAGTTGGTATAAGAAAGGCCAATAGATTTCTGTAAACAATCCCTGTGCACAGTAAAAATACATGATACGTAAAATGTAGTAGTTGCTGTTCAACAGTGAATAAATAATTGTCATTTAAAGAGTTGGTTCTGTACTCATTTATTGAAATTTAAATGTGATTAGAAAGTTTACAGCATTATACAAATAACTGTAACCTAATTTACTGCAAAATGTCTGGTGATGTAATCCATTACACAGTAGCATAAAATTACTGTATTTTATTTTACAGTTACATACAGCTACAGTAGATACAGTACCATTGAATTACTGTGTTTCATTTTGCAATTGCTACTGTAAATAAAAACACAGTACACCAGTTAACTTACAGGAAGTGCACTGTGTTTTTATTTACAGTAATTAACTGGCAGCAATTGACAAGTAACTTATTGTGAAATAAATTACAGTAAGTTACTTGTCAATTGCTGCCACTTATTTACTGTCATTTATTTTACAGTGAGTTACTTCGCTTTGGATCAGCCCTTAGTTATACTGCTATACGCCTAGACTGCCGGGGGACTTTCATTGAATTGAATTACTTGTCAATTGCTGCCAGTTATTTACTGTAAAAATCACAGTATGTTTCTTACAGTGCAGCTTAGAGTGTGTTTTTGACACATTTTTGCTGGTGACCAGCCACCAGTGATGTTTTGGGCTGGTGTATGCTGGTATTTATTCAGGGACCATATTGCCTGGAGAGGATGATCATGGTGATTTTCAGCCAAGATAAACAATTAACTACAATGAAACTAACTATACGCAAGTGAAATATATCCATTAAAGACATTACTTTCCAAACAAACATACATTTTTTTAATCCAATGAAATAAACTAATGGTATTTGACAGTGGTGCCAACCTGTGGAGGTGGTGCTGTGAGGTGCTGAGAGTCAGGTTGTTGCCCAGGATGGTCAGATACACACTGAGGTCAGTCCAGTGAACCAGATCCCCTACAGGACCCTCTCTCTACCATGGCTTAAAAACACTGTCCTGCACTCCCAGCCAGGGCACCAGGATAAAGAAGCACCTAGAGGTTGGAGATTTTAAAAGTTCAATTCCTGAATTGTCTTTGATTTCTTAAGTTCAAGGTACTGCACATTATGATAGAAAGTTCTAAAAAGTACAGTATAATAAACTATATTCTTTAAGGTCTGAGAAATAAATCTGGAGATTTACTTTGATATTAAAATATTAGAATTTAGTATTTACATGAAAAAAAAATGTTTTTGTCAACATGCCATTTTAGCCAGTGTCCTGAAAATCCAGAAAATAAACTAAATGACACTTGGCAGAGCTTTCCTGCTCGTTATGAATCTTATTGCAGGGCTGTTGTTGTAGCTGAAGACCTCACACAGTGTACATAAACAGCCTGTGGAGGCTGCTGTGGATCAGGAGGTAGAGCAGGTCGTCCTCTAATCGGAAGATTGGCGGTTCGATTCCTGGCTCTTCCTGTCCACATGTCGATGTGTCCTTGGGCAAGACACTTAACCCCAAATTGCTCCTGATGGCTGTGCCATCAGAGTGTGAATGTGTATGAATGGTTCACCATTAGAGGTGAAAATAAATGAAAGCTTCATGGGTTTCCATGCACGATGGCTAAGCTACAATAAATGGCACATACTCTGGGTTGCAAAAACGAGTTTTGGACAGGGAACCTAATGCCATCTATATTCACTGTGCATCTCACAATCTAAACCTTGTCCTGAACGATGCATGCCAAAATGTGACAAAAGGAAAAGAATACTATGATACTCTACAGAAATTATATCTTTTCTTCAGTGGTAGTATTAAAAGATGGCTAGTTCTTGAGTCACAGGTCAAAGTGACAGGGCAACCAACACTGTGCCCGATGCGCTGGGCATTCAGAAATGATGCTGTGCACTCACTCAGCTTTTGTTACCCAGATGTGATGAAAGCACTTGCGAAAATATGTCTGTTATCTAAAAGGTCAGATGACGAGGCAGAGGGATTCAAACAGAAGATGGAACATTTTGAATTTGTTCTTCAAACTGTGATACAGGGTAAAATTCTGGAAATGATCAAAAACAAAACACTGATATCTTGCAGGCAAGCAAATATCTCGCCAGTGCATCCGAGACCCTTGTGTCACTCACAGGGGAGTTTCACAGCCTTAAAGAAACTGCCCAAAATCTTGCTCAGTCATGGGGTATTCCGCCTTCATTTCCACAAAAGCGCACAAGGTGCACCAAAAGACGTTTTGATGAGTTATGCGAGGATGAAAAGCTATCAAATGCAGAGGAGCACTTCAAAGAGTCAGTATTTTACGCAGCTCTAGACACTGCCATTGCGCAGGTAACACACAGGTTTCAGGGCATGCAAGAGGTGGCACAGAGTTTTTACGCCCACAAGAACTTCTGTTAAAATCCAACGGTGAAATATATAGATCATCAAGTGCTTTAGCAGACCAATACAAAGATGACTTGTCTGTAGATTTTCCAGACCAAGTGCTTTCAACAGCGCATTCATGTCCACTATAAAAGAAATCGAGCATGGCTCAATTAAAGATTTGGCACACACTCTTTTCATAAAGCACCATTCCATATTGCCAAGTGTGTAGCCACAGCTATTTTTAACTGTTACTCACTCTACCTGTCAATGTAGCAAGCGCCGAAAGATCCTTCTCAAAACTTAAATTAATTAAAACGTATCTGAGAAGCACAGGGGAGCCTGTCAGGGCTGACCATACTAAGTACTGAAAATAAACACATGCGCAGTCTGGATTTGAAGAGAGTGGTATGGAATTTGCTCATTGGTACGCCAAAAGATCAAAACATGTATAAAAAAAATGACTTGGGCTGACCCTTAAGTCATTTCACTGTTAATGTACACCAACACGTTCTCATCCCCAACGCGTCAAATACTGCCGATTGGTCAGTGGCCCGACACTCCAAAATATGACGCTCTAGGTACCCCTTTCGCGTCAGTTCTGCACGCGCAGGGCTGTTCAACAGATATCAACGGAGTAGTGATCCAGTCGAAATTATGCCGTTTATTCTTTCCTCTTGAAGTTCGTAGACCAACGTAATAGCTTGTGGCCAGTCTCGAAAGGTGCTAAACTAATGTCATAGCGCACTAATGTCACATTTATCACTTGTTTCTCTCCCCGTGCTTTCTATTACCGCTTCTGTGCTGTTTGCTCCAATTTTTACATACATACAGTCTTTTCAAAATACATTTCCGACAGACAGCTAAATAAGAGCAATACAAAAAAATATATTACAAGCGCACGGGGACGAGGCCGCATCTAACCTATGCGACAATCCAATAATAATCATATATTTAAAAATAGGGTTTGTCTTTGGCCCCGACAACATTGAGGCAAAATTACAGCAGATAATGAGTTTATATTCTATTATTTCTATGTTACTAATCGCGGTGACGGAAGAAGTGGTGCATGCTGGGTAATGTTGTTTGTTTTGGAGGTGGACTTTTATAATACAGCCATGGCTAACTTTGATAAACATGAAATGCATCACGATCTCTCTTTCTATCGTTTTTCTCGAAACGATAGAAAGCTTGCATGCTGTTAACTGGGAATGTTTACATCTCGGACAAGAAACACATCGCGTTACTTTGTCTTCTTCGTCGCTCTTTTGACAGACAGCGGATGGCTCAACGAACCAGACAGACTAGCGACCCCACGTGTGTCTACATTGAAATGACATCTTCATTCTTGAAAACCTGAGGTTGCAAGCAAAACGAGTTGGCGGGTTTTCAGTCCGCCATTCAAAAAATGTTGACCCGCGCGCGCGCGCACACACACACACACACACACACACACACACACACACACACACACACACACATATATGTCTAAAATAAAGTAACATCTTCAACATAGATCATTTAGATGCAGTGTAATTAGTCTGGTTGTTTAGCGAATATTTGATATATATATATGTTTTATGAACCTATTTTACGACCCTTCTTTACAAAACAGAAGAACTGCCATCCAAAAAACTGTTTATGAAACACTCACTAAAATATCTTAAACAAACCAACATCTTAACTTTTTGTTAACATAGATGATTTAGATGCAGAGTGATTATTAGTTCGGGTGTATTAAATGTTTGATATATTCAACAGATAGATCTTTTCAAAACCCTATCTTACTGCCCTACTCTACAACCAGAAGAACTGCAACTGTGGTGCTTATTTGTATCAAGAAGCATGGCGAGGCTCATGAGAATTGTAGTTTTAAGAACATATCAGCGTTTTTAATATAATTGGAAATTGTAAATACTAAACTGAGAGTACACTAGGGAGTTTAAGGGGACAATAAACACATTTGTGTAATCAGGTTTAAAATATCTAATTGCTATATGAGTGAAAATTAATTTTAACCATATTTTACCCATATCCGACAGCGCCTCCAATTGTTGACTATATTCACATGATAGCTGAGGCCCAGAGCTCTATAACAGTTGGTCCCATGTCCATACCCCCTTTTGTTGATGAATTATAAGCCTTCAAATATGCACTGAGGTCAAAGGTCAGTTTTTCAAAGCAGGAGCCATGTAGGATCTTCATACGAACATATGTTATTTTCCAAGCCGAGACCTTTCCAAAAATGTAATTGGTGTAGCTCTATGACAAAGTTTTAATTTTCACATTTCATGGACACAAGCTGACCCAGGCCTAGTTTCAGAGAGCACCCGAACTAATAATCACTCTGCATCTAAATGATCTATGTTAACAAAAAAGTTAAAATGTTGGTTTGTTTAAGATATTTTAGTGAGTGTTTCATAAACAGCGTTTTTGGGATGACAGTTCTTCTGTTTTGTAAAGAAGGGTCGTAAAATAGGTTCATAAAACAACATAACTACTGAATATATCAAATATTTACTACAACCAGAATAATTACACTGCATCAAAATTATCTATGTTCAGAACACATAAAGATGTTACTTTTTTAGACATATATATATGTGTGCGTGTATGTTTGCGCGCGCGCCAACATTTTTTGAATGGCGGACTGAAAACCCGCCAACTCGTCTTGCTTGCAACCTCGGGGTTTCAAGAATGACGATGTCATTTCAATGTAGACACACGTGGGGTCGCTAGTCTGTCTGGTTCGTTGAGCCAGCTAATGTCTGTCAAAAGAGCAACGAAGAAGACAAAGTAACGTGATGTGTTTCCTGTCCGAGATGTAAACGTTCAGTTAACAGCATGCAAAGTGCATTGCGAATTATTATTTAAGCACAACTCCGAGGGCTTTGTTCCCGAAATAAACAAAGAAAATAAAAATCATATTGTTTTCATTTGAAAGTAAAAAGACAATAAAAAGGGGATGTTGTGAGGTGCAGGGGTTCATTTTGTGGGACCTTACTTCGACATGCGACACGCGCATTATACAAGAACATCATGCGCTTGTAATATTTATATTATATTTATTATTTTGTATTGCTCTTATTTAGCTGTTTGCTGTGACCACGGAAATGTATTTGGAAAAGACTGTATGTATGTAAAAATAGGAGCAAACAGCACAGAAGCGGTAATACAAAGCACAGGGAGAGAAACAAGTGATAAATATAAACAGGGAGAATACGCTATGACAACGAGGCTGAAGTTGGCATCTGATTCGCAGCTGCCGATTAAAATTTTCCAGTCCACCTTAAAAATGAAATAACGCCTGTAGATGGCGTTGTTCAGTCATTTTCAAGCTAATTCATGAACTTAATATTTTGATTTTTTTCTCACCCAGACCACATTAGACCAGGTCCACATCAAAAACCACTATACTTAGAACTGTCAAACCTGGACTAGATTATTTAAGAAACCTTAAACTATCTTAAAAACACAGTCTCCGATTTGTGAAACCTTTATTCTATTTGTGAAAATTCAAAAAAGGGCGATTTCACCTCGTTTTCTCATCCAGACTACATTAGACCAGGTCCACATCAAAAACTACTATAGATAGACTGGTCAAACCACAGTCATGAGTAGCAAGTGGGAAAATCTGTTCATGTCATGAACATGATTTATGTAAACTTTGTAGCTAAAGACAAATGACCAAATTGAGGAGCATACACTTAACCTGATCTGTTGATGATGTATCACAATGTAATAAAACAATATATGAAAGGGGGCGCACAAAAACACAAATGAAACAATATAAGTTTTTTGCTAAATCTACTGCCAGTTTATATAGAGAAAGTGTAATAAGGTTGTGATAGATGCAATCTGCTTCTTTATACATAAGGCTTGGTCTCCTCTGCTAGACACTCCATCATGCTTAAATGTACTATACTATACCTATAACAGAGGAAACACTCTGATACCAAAGCACTGTATAATGGCTATAATATGAGGGTAATAGCCTATTTGGCATCAGCCACATCACTTTCCACAGTAAACTGCAACATTACATGTTACATGGAAGTTAAAGTGAGTTACACTGATGAGTATTAAAGCCACACTTGTCCACTGTGGAGAGGGAGCCACATTTGGTGTAATTCTGCTTGCTTTCTGTCACTGGAACTGATGGAGTAGGCTACAAGATAGGTGTTTGAGACAGGGTTGGTCCCACCTAATTGGGATTGTTTTCCCAGAGAAGGAAGCAGGAATGAGTAGATATAAATATTTGAGTGTATTTCATTCATACTTTTCATGTCATTGTCTCCGGTGAGGAGCAGCCATACTTTACTTTTGGGGAACGGTGGGTCCCAATCATCTTTGATGATAACACCCAGCTGGACAGGATTGTGAGATACCTGTCAGACTTTCTCAACACCTTATATGCTGAAATTAGCAACATGGTTTCTTCTGACAGGATCAAATACATCCTGAATGCTGAATCCTGATGCTGTCAGAGGTAGGTTGACAGCAGTTATAACTACCTGAACATATTTTTAGTATAAGTATAGAAGAGAAACAAACTATTAGTGTTTATTACTTTGGCAATTGAAGTATATTTACTTTGTCATTAAAACAAAAATAACACTCCACTTAGACAATAACAACAGGCTATGTCTTGGGATCAATATTTTCACCAACTTGCCATAACTTTTTTTTCTAGTAGAAAAGAAGAATTTATCCTCTGGAACAATGTGCCATTGCAGGAATTGGAATAAATTGTACTGTACAACTGTAACAAGCTGGTGAAGATGTGTATATATATGTATATATATATATATGTATGTGTATATATATATATATATATATATATATATATATATATATATATATATATATATATATATATATATATATATATATATATATATGTATATGTGTGTATGTATGTGTATATATATATATGTGTATGTATGTGTATATATATATATATATATACACACACACACACACACACACATATATACACATGTATATATACATATATATATAATATAAATAATATTATATATATAATATATGTGTTCTAAGTATTGTGGTTTCTGATGTGGACCTGGTCTAATGTGGTCTGGATGCAAGAAAATCAGTGAAATCCACCTTTTTTGAACTTTCACAAATAGAATAAAGGTTTCACAAATCAAAAATTGTGTTTTTAAGACTCTTTAGAGTCTCTATGATAATCTAGTCCAGGTTTGAAAGTTCTAAGTATGGTGGTTTTTGATGTGGACCCGGTCTAATGCGGTCTAGATAAGAAAAACTAGGTGAAATCGCCCTTTTTTGCACTTTCACAAATGAAATAAAGGTTTCACAAATCAGAAACTGTGTTTTTAATTTTTGATGTGGACCTGGTCTAATGTGGTCTAGATGAGAAAACAAGGTGAAATCAGCCTTTTTTGCATTTTCACAAATAAAATTAAGGTTTCACAAATCAGAGACTGTGTTTTGAAGATAGTTAAGGGTCTCTAAAATAATCTAGTCCAGGTTTGAAAGTTGTAAGTATAGTGGTTTTTGATGTGGACCTGGTCTAATGCGGTCTAGATAAGAAAAACGGGGTGAAATCACCCTTTCTTGCACTTTCACAAATAAAATAAAGGTTTCACAAATCAGAGACTGTGTTTTTAAGATAGTTTAGGGTCTCTAAAATAATCTAGTCCAGGTTTGAAAGTTCTAAGTATAGTGGTTTTTGATGTGGACCTAGTCTAACGTGGTCTGGATGAGAAAAAAGTCAAAATATGAAGTTCATGAATTAGCTCGAAAATGACTGAACAACGCCATCTACAGGCGTTTTTCAAGGTGGACTGGAAAATTCTAATCGGCAGCTGCGAATCGGATGCCAACTTCAGCTTCGTGCTATGACATTAGTTTAGTACCTTTCGAGAGTGACCACAAGCTATTACGCTAGTCTATGAACTTCAAGAGGAAAGTAATAAACGGCATAATTTTGACTGGATCACTACTCCGTTGATATCTGTTGAACAGCCCTGCGCGTGCAGAACTGACATGAAAGGGGTACCTAGAGCGTCATATTTTCAAATGTTGGGCCACTGACCAAGCGGCAGTATTTAACGTATTCATCCAAAATCACTGATTCTATTAACAGTTTCACTGTACACATAGAAACTGCCTTTTCTCTAGTTCCAGGCTGTTTCGCAGTTATTCTGTCTCAGAGAGCAAAGTATGCAAAAGTGAGCAAAATGGCAGGCCCCTCACATGAAAGGTCATTTCATTGTTATTGTACAAAAATTAGTGGTGCTTCATCAAATTCGAGTCAGAATCATGCAAAAGCAGTAATTCCAAGCTCAGACACAGAAAAGGCTCTTTTGGAGAATTCATACACACAGCATCTTTCGCCTGTCATATAATACAAAAATGAGGGGAATTTCATGACATCAGCTCAGTAAAAATCATCAAAAACAACTGATTCTATTAACAGTTTCATCATGTTGCCTTTTCTCTTGTCTCAGGCTGTTTTGCAGTTATTCTGCCTCAGAGAGCCAAGTTGTGGTAGCCCCCTCACATTAAAGGTGATTTTACTGTTATTGTACAAAAATGTGTGGTTTTTCATCAGATTTGAGCCAGAATCATGCAAAAGCAGTAATTCCAAGACCAATTTCAACATAATATTATAGTTATATAATATATAGAACAGATTTCAGGTAGAATCATCAAAAATCACCAATTCTATGAGCAGTTTCATCATACAAAGAATAGTAGCTTGTTGTCTCATTTCAAGTCATGTCCCATTTATTGTGCCTTATAAAATAATGTTTTACTGTATCCTACCATAAAAAGCCTTTCCAATGTCATGGTACAGAAATTTGTGGTTTTTCATCAGGTCTGAGCCAGCAGGGCATCTTGTGGATAAGGCCTTTACCACAGGGTCTGTGGGGAGGATTTTTTCTATTTAAATGGCCCCAAAATGTGTGTTTGTCCTGAATGTTTTTGAGTAGCAATTGGGGTGAAATCAACAAAATAGATCTGTCTCATGATAGTTTGTATTAGACATGGACCTAATATGAGTTACAACAGGCACAGATCAAGTAAAAAATATTGAAGTCAAGGAATGCTCCCTCTTAAATAAGTTGCAGGCCCTAAGTATGTAATTTATACACAGACTGATGTGTGGACTTCTAGAACTAAAAATGTCAGTCATTTTGGCTAGTTTCTGCCTAAAACCTCCATAGGCCTACGTCATATAATTCAGTATTAATTTTTATCGATTGATTGATGTTACTTTATTTATCCCCGAGGGGAAATTCAAAATGTCACTAGCTCAATAGAAAAATAAAAATAAAAACAAAAACAAAAAAAACACTTTGTGTCAATTCATGTTAAAAAGTCTGACTGCTGTGGGGACGAATGATGTCCTAAATCTCTGCAGGACAGAGAGCGAAGTCGACTGCTGCAGCTACTCCTCTGTTGTTCCAGGAGGCTGTGGAGAGGGTGTCTGCTATTATTCATTATAGCATTCAATTTGTTCAATATTACTCTCTCCACCACTGATCTTAGAGGGTCCAGTCTCCTGCCCAGCACTGAGCCCGCCTTTTTGACCAGCTTGTCTATCCGCTTGGGGTTTTTGTCAGAAAGACTGCCTCCCCAGCACACTGCAGCAAAAAACAGTGCACTGGCCACCACCGTGTGATAGAAGATGGTCATTATCTCCTCACAAACATCAAAGGACCTTAGTGACTGCAGGAAGAACAGCCGGCTCTGTCCCTTCCTGAAGAGAGCGTCAGTGTTAGGGGACCAGTCCAGCTTTTCATCCACAAGGACCCCTAGATATCTGTATGTTTGCACCACTTCAATGTCCACCCCACAGATTGTCACTGGCTCCAGAGGGGGCTTAGACCTGCGGAAATCCATGATCATTTCCTTTGTTTTTGAGGTGTTCAATTAAAGGCAATTTTGTCGACTCCATTCACTGAAGGCTGTTATTAGTTCCCTGTATTCGGATTCCTTGCCATTCCTGATACACGCCACAATAGCAGTGTCATCCGAGTATTTCTGGATGTAGCAGGACTCAGAGTTGTATTTGAAATCCGAGGTATACAGGGTGAACAGGAATGGAGCCACTACAGTCCCCTGTGGAGCCCCCGTGCTGCTCATGACTGTCCCCGAAACACAGTTCCCCAACCTGACAAACTGTGGTCTTTCTGTCAGGTAATCTGTGATCCAGGAAACAAGGGAGGAATCCACTCCCATCTCTCTGAGTTTGTCTTTGAGTATGATGGGTTGGATGGAGTTAAATGCACTAGAAAAATCAAAGAACATGACTCTAACATAAGTGCCTGATTCCTCCAGATAAGAGAGGGCACGGTGAAGCATATAGAGAATAGCATCATCCACTCCAATGTGTTCTCTATATGCAAACTGCAGGGGATCAGGTTTGTCACTGACCACTAGCTTCAGAAAAAGAAGGAGCAGACACTTTTTCACTATGAGTGAAGTCAGGGCCACTGGTCTGTAGTCGGTGAGTTGAGATGGAATTTTTATTTTTGGTACCGGTACAATACAAGATGTTTTCCATGTAGCCGGTACCCTCCCCAACTGCAGACTCAGGTTGAAGATCTTCTGTAGAGGTTGATATAGTTGGGCAGCACAGTCTTTGAGCAGCCTTGGGCACACACCATCTGGATCAGCTGCCTTCCCAGAGCAAAGTCTCCAGAGCTCCAACTTCACTCCCATTTCAGTGAGAGACAAGAGTGGAGGCACAGGTGTGACAACGGGAGTAGCTGCAGCAGTGGAGATGGACACATATGTAGGTGGAGGAGGGGAAGGAGAAGGAGGAGGAGGAGGAGGATGAGGAGGAGAAGGACCAGCAGTGGAAGTGGGTGTGACCACAGTGTCAAATCTGTTGAAGAACTGGTTTAAGGTCCAGTGTGTAATATATGGGGTATTTGGCGGCCTCTAATGGTGAGGTTCTAGATTGAAGCACTCCGCGGCTCCCCCCTCCCCTCCCTAAGACTACGGTGGCCTTCACGGACAAGAGGCTATTTGCTGAAGAAGACAGCTCCGAGCATTTCTAAGAACTCAAGGGAAGCGGTGAAGATGTATTTAGTTATTTAGTCTATAATACTAGAGGATATAGGTCGCAAGTAAGATAGCAATTATGAGTGCTTTACAAGCTAACATTAGCTACGTAATGCTAAACAAAACTTACGGTTATTTTTATTCTAATGTTAGGCGTATTGATAGCGAGATAACGTTAGCATTGGCAGGATAACATTGCTAATTGTGTCCGTTTGCAGAGTCAAGTACGGAGATTAGAGAGAGAGAGAGAGAGAGAGAGGGGGGGGGGGGGGGGCTAGCGGTGCTGCTTAGCGTGCTGCTGCAGGCAGGGCCAGGCAAGGGAAGAGAGAAAACACCGGGACTGCAACAGCAATGGAAGAAGCTGGAAACCCTCCGACGGGAAACGACTGAGGTTTGTGACGTTATTTATACTATTATTTTATTAAATTACTAACTCGTTCTACACGATATTATATTTAAAATACCAATACAACACAGTGGTATTTAAATAGCAGCTTTGTGCTTTACATTACTGTAGTCTGTATAGTTTGACCTGTTATAGCAGTGTAATGTGAGTCCGTAGCCTCTTTTACAGCCCGTTCAAAGCGGGAATACTGCGCCTGTAATCCGCCTCGTTGTTCTGTTTAGTCCGTATTCAGACCAAATCAGGCGGTGCATAGCATAGCTGCTGGGTTTAGGGAGGCGTGTGGGTGTGTTTGTGCTTTAGAAGCTAACAGCTGTAAAACAATTAGAAAATAACGTTTATTGATCTGATTCACCGGCTTCTTCAATAACAGCTCAGCCTCTGGCTCACTCAGCTGCTCTCTCGTCTTTTTTATTATGAATCAGGAATAAAGTCTAACTTTTTTTTACGTTATCAAACAAAGAAAACTGTCCTCCCCTCAGATATACAGCTACAATGCATGTTCTCTGTATAAAAGAGGCTATTGAAAACATCAGCAACACTAACCTTACTGAATGACTATATAAATAAGATATAGTTCACTAATGAGCAGCACTATTTTGACTTTTTTTTTTTTTTTTTAAAATCATGTTGTTGTAGACTTGTTTGGGGACACTGGACAGCCTACAATCCATATTCTGCACTACCATCACCATATTTCCAACATATCATGAAACTTATAACTTACTAAACCTTATCTGTATTTTTATTTTTTCAGACTTCTTGAAGAGATGATCTTGGAGGAGAACAGCAGCTCACCAGTGAACTGCTTCAGAGGCAGCCAGGGTTCATTTGTTCAATTTAAATGTGCAAGTTTACCAAATAAAAGATATTAATCAGATGTGCTGTAATAATTGCTTTGATAGACAATGACAGTACTTCCCTGCAGTGTCAGTATATTGTCATTACCACTTCCACTATTGATTTATATTTTCGTTATTTATATATTATAAAGCAACATGATACAGTAGTGAAATTTGAATACCACTGATCCTCAGAACAGGGCATTGTAGAACATGTTATGGATTCATTTTCATCACTTCAGGTTATGTAAACTGCAATTTACTAGTTTGAACAACAAAATAACAATATGAAAAACAACACTAAGAATAACATTTATGATATACATATCTTTTATTTAACAGAAACATTTTTGGACATCTTTTTCAAACAAACATTTTTACAGTTTATTCTGTTTTCTTCAGAGTTGACTGATAAAGACAGAATAAGTTGTCAAATCATTAGTCTGTTTAACTAAAAGCAGTCAATTTGCTGCACATATAATAGCAGACAAGGGTCAGACCAAAACCACACCAAAGGTATTCAGTTTACTGCTCTGGATGAAGATGCTCTCATAGCAGGAACGACACCCATGATTCACTGGCACTGCTGTTTTCATCTGCTCATCTACTCCAGGAGCTGTGTAGAGCAGCAGCTGCAGGGACACACAGTTCATTTACTATTTCATACATCTTATACAGTCGAACATGTGAAAATAACACTATTTAACCAAGAGTAGGACTTACAGGTAAGTTAATATGCTACATAGGAAAACAAATGTGTATCACTTACCTGGACCTCTCCTGATTTGGTCTGCAATACTTCTAATATGACGGCTGTGAATGTCACAGACACAGTGAATAATGCCGAACCATAGTGCCTGAGAAAAATGTCAAAAAAAAATTAAAAAAGCACATGAATGAACTTACTATTATAAATCATCTATCTATATACCTATCTATCTAATGTGTTTATCAGAAACTGCTGATTTTCATCCCAACAACTGACTAGATCAGATTATTTCATTAACACATTTTCAGTCAGAGACAAGTAGCTATTCAGTGAAATCAACTTCTGTTGTCTTTGGTTGTAATGAAAACCTGCGTACTTGCAGCCATTAATGGCACATGGTGAAATATTCCTGACCTATTATGAAGATGAAGGCAACACTATGCATCGATGCTGCAGGAGCTCTCTCATAGCGGCAGAAACAGCAGTAACATCAAGAAAATAGTTTCATGAAAAGAGTTACGTGACAGAGTCACATAACCTGTAATACATTATGCTACGTCCAAAAATACTTCTGACTGATAAATGTAAAATTAAAGCTGTGGTAGCGATTAACGTTACATGTTCTCCAACATTGAAACGTGTGAAACGTTACTTGTGTTGGACTATAAGCTAACTTTACACCGTGTGTACATGTGCTACTAAATGACAGATTAGCAGCAAACAATGAAATTATGGAGCACTATGAAAAATATTCACAGACTGTATTAACTGGGTGACGAGCGGACTTCTCAGTTTATCTTTCACATTAACTCATTACTCTGACTTACTGTCTTTAGCTCATCACCAGCACTAAATACCTTAGATATCGGTCCGTTGTCTTTACTGCCACAGAAAATGAATAAATCTTTGGGTTATTAGCACCACGTCAAATCCTTGTTGTCTCTTATCAGACCAGCAGCTCCGAGAGAGGCTCAAACTGAAGCTACAATCTGCTAATATGGCTAATATTTCACGCTACATAACGTTAGCGGTGTTTCTATCCAGGGAAACGTATCTACTGCTAATACATATTGTACATCACCTAAGTTATGAAACATTACCAGCGGAGTGAAATAAATATATATTACACTCTTACCTGTCCAGCAGAAAACAGGAAACTTCAGCATCAGTCTGCAAACATTTCTCTCATCACGGATTTCCATCCGGGTTTTTCCTCTTTATGCAGTTGCTAGTCCGTTTAGCTTCTTCTGTTTTCGTTTCAATGACGATGACAATTTTCTAAATAAGTATCATCCTTCATTTATCAGGTTTTGGTTCCGAATCTTCTCACAATACAAAATGTTTGGTTTGTTCTTCTTTTTTCCCGTTTCGTTCCAAAGCCGGTGCATTTCCGGTAGTCCCACTGAATCTAAAACGCGTTTGTGTTGTTTTTTCCGTTCTGACAGAAGCTCCTCTCTAGAGTAAGAACAGCATAATTCATCCTCGATTGACAAGAACAAAACAAAACAAAATACAAAAAAATACAACGAAAATAAATAAATAAATAAATAAGTAAAAGTAACAAGCTATCTGACTATGCTGCTGCTCCTGGCTGCGCACGTTCTGAAAGCTTTAACAACTCCCACTTACTTTCTTCTTGATCACTGACCTCCATCAGACCTGCTCCTTCAGCCCTGTCAGTCTCCTCCATCTTCCTCCTCTCCCTCTCTTTGCCTGTTTTTAGTGACACGTTGTTGTTTTTTTTTTTTTTTTTTTTTTTTTTTTTTATTAAACTCAGATTTACAAGAACTCAAGGCTTAATGAGTAATCAACCAGTTTAAATTTGTATTTGTCTGAACTGGCAAAATCTTGTCACCTGATGGCCTTCAGCAGATCTGCCACCTATTTTGAAGAAATTTCATGTATCCATCTACAGGTTGAGGAATTGAGGGATATAAAATTGGGTTATTATCAACACAATGTTACCTTTTCACTGACATTAACTGATAATAAACAATAATCTATGCTTACTTGATTGTTTCAAAATACTCAAGAGGCATATAAAAGCAAAGTATGTAAAGAGCTGTCAATAATTATTTCTATCTCTTGTGCTCATTCACACTTTGGCTGACTGGCTCGTCAGTTAGTAAAGTGATCACATCCGTCTAGGTCAAATTAATCACAATGAGTGATATTATAACCAATGTTTCTGTTATGTGTTTTATCACATAAAAAAGAAATGAAATGGCCAGCTTTTCTATTTACTGTAGGTATTTCAAAATACAGTACATCTGTTTCAAATACTTGTTTCACTGCTTCATCTAAACCAGAATCATCTAAAATCACAGATTGTATAAGCAGTTTTATCACACACAAGAAGTATCTCTCTCTCTCAGAAAAAGCACTTCCACTGTCATGGTGGGAAATTTGTGGTTTCACAGGTTTGAAACACTGATTCTATGGCCAGGTTTTTTATACACAGGAGAGTCATTTAGACCTCACTTCTTATTGCATGTAGGCAATGCTACATTGCTACATACGACATGAGTGAAATATTAAGCCCTACATTTACCAGAGGGCAACTCATATGGATATACATTTTCATGAATATTCGACATTGCACGTATCACTTCTTGTGTTCACTATGTGACACTAGACAACACCCACTAATTATATGTCATTTTGCTGTATATCATGTGTAGACCATACCATATACATTTAATGTAAATTGGACTATGTTTGTCACATAACGCTGATTTCCTACTGTCAGTAGGTTGTGCTATGACTAAATATTGATATATAGATGTATTCAGGCCTGGACTTTTAAATCAAACATGAGGAATTTGGGGCAGATTGGACAATATGTAGTGGGGTCACAACAACCTCCTATTTAATGCCCCAAACATGTTTCACTTATGTTGTATTGCCTACATGCAACATGAAGTGAGGCCTAAATAACACATAGTTCATCAAATGTATACACAACTTCTAAAGTCATCTCCAGTGCCAGGTACTGCACACAGGAAATAATATTTTACCCATTCACACAGTGTCCAGTAATCCTGACAATTGAGAGCTGTCTCATCATGATGAGTATATATCAATACCATGGGTGCCACTCCGTCCGGTGTACGCAAGGTGTGAGGGCCTGTTCATTGCTGATTGAGATTTTTCACTTCTCAAAACACGACTTAACATATTCTTAACATTCTTGAAATCTCAGAATGCCTCTCTCCCCAAGTAGTGGCCCTAAAATGTAACATACTTTTTGTGATTTGGGTAAACACCATTGTGCATTCTGCACTGCTCTGTCTTACTAAGCTGTCTTATACAGTATACATAGAGTATGCCCTGTAGATTTCCCAGACATAAATTAAGACATTCCTATATATGTTTATTGCTATCTTTCGCATGATGGATTTACAGATAAACACAAAATACTCAAAAAATAATTAGTGAGAGGCCTTTATTAGTTGTAACAATGTATACCAGAAATAATACAATATAAGAGAGGAACATACACTGTCACTTCCTCCTTTTCACTGCAATAATAACCATAACTCGTGAGGCAATGTGAGTCAGACAGCTCGGGGAGAATACAGCCTTTCACCAAAGATCCCAATACCAAGGGAATCCCCTACTTGTGAGGGGTCTACTGATCAGCTCAGTTAGTTGATTTAGGAAACAATGCAACTTTTAGTGAGACATTTACATATCAGAGCTAATCAGTACAACATTATGCATATGTAAAACTACCCTGACAAATGTGTTCACATAAATGTCATTAGTCACAGAACAGACCAACCCATAAACTCAACAGTTTGCATCAGCAAGTTTGTCAGCTGGGAAAAGTTGACCAGGGGGGTGTGCATGAAGCTGGCTAACTGGATTGCCTGGCTTATTTCGACAAGCTTCGCTAATTTAAGTGAGAGTTCCGTTCCATCAAAGTGGCTTATATGTGTTGCAGCTCAGTAACCATGGTAAAGCTTAGCTCAGCTGTGTGTCAACGAATGTCTGACGGACGGAAACACGCTTTCAAAAGACGGTTCCATCATGTCTTTTCGCACTTGCAACTCTTTAATTTAAAAGCGTAGCATTTATGATTTAAGAAATAAAAGTGTGCCAGCATTATTTTGAAATGATTTATTTATTTATTCACTGATTTTGTTCAAACTGTGAAGACAAAAAGAAATTTAAATTAAGTCCAAACTACATCCTTCTGCTGTGTTTAAATGTACACAGTGGTAACTGCTTATACTTATTACAGTAGTACAAGCTCTGAGACAAAATCATTCATATGCAACATTTATGCTGTTTAAATAAGTCGCCAATAGAAAACAAGCAATCTGCCTACAGTATTCATCATGAGTCTCTTCATACATGACAACATATGGAAAACATTTTAAACCACATAAATCTATGTTTGTACTTTACTCGTGACACTTAATGAAATCATGACGGAGACAGAAAGTCGTTTTCTCTCAATGACAAACACATTTTCCCCGAAACATATGACAATTGGGGGATTTAAGTAAATTTCACCGCTTCATAAATGTGCATGCTGCATTTGAAAAAGTTGTACTATATTTTTTTGTCATTAAAATCCGTATCTTTATATTCATGTAGGCTAATAAATATATAAATGTCAATTAGACGGTATTCAGCATGACAAATAAAGTTCTAATAATCATATGCTCATAGTGAACATTATAAGTGGCTTCCACTGTACTTATATCCTTCTCCAGATTGCACTTAATGTTTAACTTTCAGTGATGCTTTTAAATGGACATCAAAAAATATAATAATGTTGGAAAGTTCTCTTTAATTGCTTACACCATAATTTTAAATATACATCTGATATTATATTACCTAGTGATAATATAACCAGTCACTGAATGCTCATTTATTAACAAATACAGATAGAACCATGGACAAGAAAAGCACTGCTCTTCACTTTCAACCTGCAGACTCATTAAGTCAAGTGAGGGTAATGAACCATCATCCTTCTACTTATAAACACGCTTCTCTAACCTTCAGGCTATCACTACTCATCTAAAACTAAACATTTAATCTATCATCAGTTTTGTGCCAAGTCATCTCCTTCACCTTGTTAATTGCAGTCATTTTGCCCTTTTTTGGTGAAAACTCCTTTATATTCTCCACCTAATTTCATGAGCAGGTTTGTTCTGCTGCTGAGAAGAACACCGCTCAAGTTTTCTCTCCTTTTTGCGACACCGTATCAGCTTTTCAACAATTGACTGTTTGTGGCTGCTTATGTCCTCTGTACACACGCACACTTACTTAGCATTGACTAGATGCAGCCAAGCTCCATTAGTGGAACGGCTTGAGCCTCAAGTGAAAGTTGACGTTAATTCAAGCCAGGCTATATCACATCAAGACGTAGCTTTCTTTAGCTGCTTTCATGGAACACCCCTCTAGATTGACCCTTCCATTTCTATCTAAATTTCCTTGTTTGCTAATTAGTGTGATCCTATTCCATGAACTGTTTTTTCAGGAGGAGGCAAAAAATATCCGGCAAATGCAACATCTTCATTTCAACAAATCTTATTTTAGGTACTGCGGAACTGACAATAATTGTGAAAATGTAATAACTGTTTGTCACTAGGGATGTGAATTGATAAAACGCATTTGTGTGCAATGAAATGGCCTTTAGAAGCCAGACAGGGCTTAGTAGCATAAACATAGCAAAGGCGTAAGAGAGAACAATCGTACCATACCCACTAACAGTACATTTTATTAATAGGAAAATACCTACTAAGAGCTCTGATAGTTTTGGGACAGTGTTCATTTACTTTAGTTGACCAATGAGATTTGAAAAGGATTTGGGGGGGGGGGGACAGAATGCAAACATGCAATGATCAAAGACTTACTGTATGATTCTCATTTAATTCAATTCAATTCAATTTTATTTATATAGGGCCAAATCACAACACAAAGTCATCTCAGGGCACTTTTACATGGAGCAGGTCTAGACCACGCTCTTTAATTTACAGAAAGAGAAACCCAACAGTTCCCCCCCATAAGCAAGCACTTGGCGACAGCAGTAAGGAAAAACACCCCTTTAGCGGGAAGAAACCTAAGGCAGACCCCGGCTCTGGATGGGCGGCCCACTAGAGCACTGCACTCCCAGAATGCAGGTTTACTGGTGGTTCCTACAGTATTTAAAAGTAGAATGGGAGGCAGAGCCTTCAGCTACCAGGCTCCTCTCTTGTGGAACCATCTCTCTCTCTCTCTCTCTCTCTCTCACTCTCACTGTAGCCAAGTGCTTGCTCATGGGGGGGAACTGTTGGGTTTCTCTTTCTGTAAATTTAAGAGTGTGGTCTAGACCTGCTCCATGTAAAAGTGCCCTGAGATGACTTTGTGTTGTGATTTGGCCCTATATAAATAAAATTGAATTGAATAAATTGAATAGAATATATTTGTAAAACAAAAAACGGAGCGATGGCTGAAAAGAAAAAGTATTCTATCATCCCAAGATGATCAACAGCAGGGGCCCCAAGATGAAAGCCTACCACCACCTGAAAAACGTATGGCACTGGGGCTGACACCGGCTACTACACGGCTACGTACATACCAGGCAGACTTTTTAAAATATGGATTTTCATTCATAACCAAAAATAACAGAACAGCCCCAGTGGGTTATTTGTTCAGAGGTGCTGGCGAATGACAGTTTTAAGCCAGTTAAACTTAAGACACTTGGAAACCAAACACGGCAGCTTAATTCACAAACCCTTAGATTTTTTCAGCACAGGGAGCAAGAGCTGAAAACACAGTGATTAGTGAATATGCTACAGTCCCTACTAAGGCACTTGCTGGTTCGTATGAGGTCGCGTATTTGGTGGCTCAGTCAAAAAAGGCGTACACTATAGCGGAGACTCTCATCCATCCCGCAGCTGTTGCCATGACGAGGGAGATGCATGGGGAGAAAATAGCCAGCACCCTTTTAACCATCCCCATGTCAAATGATACCATGGGGCGCTGCATTCAGGAGATGTCAAATGACATAAAAGATCAGCTCATTGACAGAGTGAGAAAGAGCGGAAGCTTTTCCCTTCAAACTGATGAATGTACAGATGTGTCGGGAGATGCGCAGCTGCTGGCATTTGTGAGGTACAGCTACGAAGGGAAAATGCAAGAGGATCTGTTATTTTGCTCATCAATGGAGGGAAAATGCACTGGACGGGACATTTTCAACAAACTCGACTGCAACATACAAAAAGAGGGACTGAAATGGGAGAGTTGTGTGTCTGTGTGCACAGATGGAGCTGGAGCCATGCAGGGGGCAAGAAAGGGTTTGAGGGCCTGTATGTTGGAGGTAGCTCCCCACGTAACATTTCTGCACTGTATGATCCACAGTGAAGCACTCACTGGCAGGTGCGTCAAGCCAGAGCTTCGTGATGTTCTACAAACATCAGTTAAGATGGTCAAATTAATCAAATCAAGGCCACTCCAAAGCAGACTCTTTGCCACACTCTGCCACAAAATGGGATCAGACCACGAAGCACTTCTCTTTCACACAGGTTAGATGGCTTTCTCATGGCAAAGTTTTAACAAGGCTATTTGAACTGCGTGAAGAGGTCCGCATATTTTTATCGGACTGTGGTTCCCCCCTTGCTGACTATCTGACTGACCAAAAGTGGGTCGCGAGCTTGGCATATTTAGCCAGGATTTTTGACAAACTAAACAGCCTAAATCTGTCCCTACAAGGACCAAACACAAATGTCCTTATTCTTTCTGATAAGGTCACAGCATTTAAGAGAAAGCTGGAGCGGTGGGCTGTGACAGTGGAAGGGTGGAGTGTTGACATGTTTCCCGAGCTTGATGACTTCATGGACAGTTACAACATAACCATTCAAACCATGAAAGGAATAATTGCCTCTCACCTCAGAAGCCTGCTTGAAAGCTTCAATAGGTACTTCCCAAGCGATGACACTCTGGAGAAGTATGACTGGATACGCCAACCTTTTGCCACCTCCACTGCGCACCACCTCCCACCAGAGCTGCAGGATGCCCTGCTGGAGCTCTCCTCTGACCGGACACTACAGATTGCTTTCGCGGCATACACACTGGAGGAGTTCTGGTTGTCAGTAGCAACAGAATATGCAGCACTGTCAAAAGCTGCAATGGATGTACTGTTTCCATTTGCATCAACGTATCTGTGCGAGAAGACCTTTTCTGCGCCGATATATATGAAAAACAAATATAGATCACGACTCCTCAAAGTTGAGAGTGATCTGTGCGTATCTAAAATAAAGCCAAGAATGCAATTGCTCTGTTCAAAGAAGCAAGCCCAGACATCACAAATGGTATCAAATGGTGGTCTAATAAAATGGGATTTTGAGGAAAAACTATCAAATGTTCAATTTCTGAGAGAAGCCAATTAAGTCTAATAATGAGATAAAGGCAGTGCTAAGACGATCATTATCGACGTCCAAATGAATATTAAAATCACCTGCTATAATTACTTTATCTGTACTGAGGACTAAGTTTGATAGAAACTCTGAAAATTCAGATAAGAATTCAGAGTACAGGCCAGGAGGACGGTACACTATAACAAATAGAACTGGATGTACGGTTTTCCAGGTTGGGTGAAAAATATAAAGAACAAGGCATTCGAAAGAATTATAATTAAATATAAATTTAGGTCTAGGGCTGACAATAAGGCTGGAGTTGAAAATGCAGTAATGCAGTAATGATGAGAAAAACCTAGGATTAAGATGATTTCCTTTTGGATAAAAGCAGGAAACCATTACAGTCAAATGACCTTAAAAAAACTCATTGAATACATTTATTGTTAACATCTGTAGCAATATTTGGTTATTATTTATTTTTAATGATAAAAGACACTGCATTTACACAGCAAAACTGAAAAGTTCGAGCTTTCACTTACAGTGAAATAAAAATGTTCTGCCAGGTTTAATGGAGCTCAGGGCTTATCCGAAGAACAAGTGCTTGACTCCAACTGTAGAATTTCTATGTTACAGGTTATCTGTAAAAGTCTATGGGCCCTATTTTTGTGGAGGCATAATAAGCAGTGCTCCAACAGCTTGGTATTTCCTGACCTTGAAACTCATTTTGCCCATCAGTGTGGTGTTGCTGTGACCAGTGCAGAGCACATGGTGCACAGGTGGGAGGTGAGGTGCAAACAAGTGGGAGGTTCATTAAAATGAAGCACTGCAAAGCTATGTTTTAGTTGAAATTTGGCCCTAGACATGCTAAAAACAGACATCTCAGAAC
>CM055847.1:2500-72500 GCA_029490765.1 Euthynnus affinis
AACATTAAAAACAATTACACACAATTTCATTTAAAAATAAGTTTATTTTAAAACAATTTAAAAACAAGTAGTTGGACTTACCGCAGGGGGAAGGAGGGGTGGGTGGAGAGTGCTCCTACCACCCCTTCCACTGGAGGGGGATGGTTTAACCCCACCCTAACTCAGCCAGGTCCTCCATCCCAACCCTTCCCCCTTAGGGTAGTCACCATGCCAAGTCGGCATCCATGGCCAAGTAGGCCTATTAGTTAGTCCTCAGCCCCCAAGTCGGGGGCATTGGACTTTGTATGGATGGCTGGATAATCAGACCTCTAACCCTAACCCTAACCTAACCCTAAATCAGGCCCTAACCCTAACCCTAACCCTAACCCTAAATCAGGCCCTAACCCTAACCTAACCCTAACCCTAGGCTTCAACCCTAACCCTAACCACAGGCCCTAACCCTAACCCCAACCCTCTTGCCTAACCCTAACCCTAGCCTAACCCTAGGTTGTAACCCTAACCCCATCCCCCCGCCCCCACCCCAACCCCACCCCCACCCCCCACCCCAATTCATGATTACAAATAGGTAACATGTAAATAAATAAACAATAAACTCATGGGGAATAAACACAAATAAATAGGGGGAAGAAATAAATAAATAAATAACAATTAGGGGGAATAAACACAAGCAAGTGAATACAAATAACAAATATGGGGAATAAACACAAACAAAGGGGAATAAATAACAATTAACGGGGGAATAAATAACAATTAATGGGGAATAAACAATTGATGGGTTAAATAACAAGAAGGACAATTCATAGGGGTGGACAAGAGGAGTTTATTGGGAAAGAAAGGGTTAATAACAAACAAGAAATACAATAAATACATTTCATAATTTGATAATAAATAAATTACAATAAAGGGTTAAAATTTGATTAATAAATTACAGGAAAGGGTTAAAATTAATGGGAAATAGGGTTAAAACACAATTTGGCTAATTTGGAACAGGGATTATAGGGTTAAAAGCAAAAACACTAAACACAGAAAGCAAAACCAAAATACTAATCGGTAAAACTAAATTCGAAAAATACAGAGGCTATATAAGGAGGAGCAACAGGAGAAAGGCCAGTTCCCACCTGCAGTCCCAGGGGGAACTCATGGCTCTCCAGCCATTTATTACTTACCGTTTTCTGTGCGCCCACGCCTGAAGAAGATAAAGACATATCGAAACGTCGCGACTAAAAAACAATTTATACTTTTATTTGGCGCACCTTCCTAAGTTGTTTAAACAAAATTTAAAAACAAATAAGTTAACATTAAAAACAATTACACACAATTTCATTTAAAAATAAGTTTATTTTAAAACAATTTAAAAACAAGTAGTTGGACTTACCGCAGGGGGAAGGAGGGGTGGGTGGAGAGTGCTCCTACCACCCCTTCCACTGGAGGGGGATGGTTTAACCCCACCCTAACTCAGCCAGGTCCTCCATCCCAACCCTTCCCCCTTAGGGTAGTCACCATGCCAAGTCGGCATCCATGGCCAAGTAGGCCTATTAGTTAGTCCTCAGCCCCCAAGTCGGGGGCATTGGACTTTGTATGGATGGCTGGATAATCAGACCTCTAACCCTAACCCTAACCTAACCCTAAATCAGGCCCTAACCCTAACCCTAACCCTAACCCTAAATCAGGCCCTAACCCTAACCTAACCCTAACCCTAGGCTTCAACCCTAACCCTAACCACAGGCCCTAACCCTAACCCCAACCCTCTTGCCTAACCCTAACCCTAGCCTAACCCTAGGTTGTAACCCTAACCCCATCCCCCCGCCCCCACCCCAACCCCACCCCCACCCCCCACCCCAATTCATGATTACAAATAGGTAACATGTAAATAAATAAACAATAAACTCATGGGGAATAAACACAAATAAATAGGGGGAAGAAATAAATAAATAAATAACAATTAGGGGGAATAAACACAAGCAAGTGAATACAAATAACAAATATGGGGAATAAACACAAACAAAGGGGAATAAATAACAATTAACGGGGGAATAAATAACAATTAATGGGGAATAAACAATTGATGGGTTAAATAACAAGAAGGACAATTCATAGGGGTGGACAAGAGGAGTTTATTGGGAAAGAAAGGGTTAATAACAAACAAGAAATACAATAAATACATTTCATAATTTGATAATAAATAAATTACAATAAAGGGTTAAAATTTGATTAATAAATTACAGGAAAGGGTTAAAATTAATGGGAAATAGGGTTAAAACACAATTTGGCTAATTTGGAACAGGGATTATAGGGTTAAAAGCAAAAACACTAAACACAGAAAGCAAAACCAAAATACTAATCGGTAAAACTAAATTCGAAAAATACAGAGGCTATATAAGGAGGAGCAACAGGAGAAAGGCCAGTTCCCACCTGCAGTCCCAGGGGGAACTCATGGCTCTCCAGCCATTTATTACTTACCGTTTTCTGTGCGCCCACGCCTGAAGAAGATAAAGACATATCGAAACGTCGCGACTAAAAAACAATTTATACTTTTATTTGGCGCACCTTCCTAAGTTGTTTAAACAAAATTTAAAAACAAATAAGTTAACATTAAAAACAATTACACACAATTTCATTTAAAAATAAGTTTATTTTAAAACAATTTAAAAACAAGTAGTTGGACTTACCGCAGGGGGAAGGAGGGGTGGGTGGAGAGTGCTCCTACCACCCCTTCCACTGGAGGGGGATGGTTTAACCCCACCCTAACTCAGCCAGGTCCTCCATCCCAACCCTTCCCCCTTAGGGTAGTCACCATGCCAAGTCGGCATCCATGGCCAAGTAGGCCTATTAGTTAGTCCTCAGCCCCCAAGTCGGGGGCATTGGACTTTGTATGGATGGCTGGATAATCAGACCTCTAACCCTAACCCTAACCTAACCCTAAATCAGGCCCTAACCCTAACCCTAACCCTAACCCTAAATCAGGCCCTAACCCTAACCTAACCCTAACCCTAGGCTTCAACCCTAACCCTAACCACAGGCCCTAACCCTAACCCCAACCCTCTTGCCTAACCCTAACCCTAGCCTAACCCTAGGTTGTAACCCTAACCCCATCCCCCCGCCCCCACCCCAACCCCACCCCCACCCCCCACCCCAATTCATGATTACAAATAGGTAACATGTAAATAAATAAACAATAAACTCATGGGGAATAAACACAAATAAATAGGGGGAAGAAATAAATAAATAAATAACAATTAGGGGGAATAAACACAAGCAAGTGAATACAAATAACAAATATGGGGAATAAACACAAACAAAGGGGAATAAATAACAATTAACGGGGGAATAAATAACAATTAATGGGGAATAAACAATTGATGGGTTAAATAACAAGAAGGACAATTCATAGGGGTGGACAAGAGGAGTTTATTGGGAAAGAAAGGGTTAATAACAAACAAGAAATACAATAAATACATTTCATAATTTGATAATAAATAAATTACAATAAAGGGTTAAAATTTGATTAATAAATTACAGGAAAGGGTTAAAATTAATGGGAAATAGGGTTAAAACACAATTTGGCTAATTTGGAACAGGGATTATAGGGTTAAAAGCAAAAACACTAAACACAGAAAGCAAAACCAAAATACTAATCGGTAAAACTAAATTCGAAAAATACAGAGGCTATATAAGGAGGAGCAACAGGAGAAAGGCCAGTTCCCACCTGCAGTCCCAGGGGGAACTCATGGCTCTCCAGCCATTTATTACTTACCGTTTTCTGTGCGCCCACGCCTGAAGAAGATAAAGACATATCGAAACGTCGCGACTAAAAAACAATTTATACTTTTATTTGGCGCACCTTCCTAAGTTGTTTAAACAAAATTTAAAAACAAATAAGTTAACATTAAAAACAATTACACACAATTTCATTTAAAAATAAGTTTATTTTAAAACAATTTAAAAACAAGTAGTTGGACTTACCGCAGGGGGAAGGAGGGGTGGGTGGAGAGTGCTCCTACCACCCCTTCCACTGGAGGGGGATGGTTTAACCCCACCCTAACTCAGCCAGGTCCTCCATCCCAACCCTTCCCCCTTAGGGTAGTCACCATGCCAAGTCGGCATCCATGGCCAAGTAGGCCTATTAGTTAGTCCTCAGCCCCCAAGTCGGGGGCATTGGACTTTGTATGGATGGCTGGATAATCAGACCTCTAACCCTAACCCTAACCTAACCCTAAATCAGGCCCTAACCCTAACCCTAACCCTAACCCTAAATCAGGCCCTAACCCTAACCTAACCCTAACCCTAGGCTTCAACCCTAACCCTAACCACAGGCCCTAACCCTAACCCCAACCCTCTTGCCTAACCCTAACCCTAGCCTAACCCTAGGTTGTAACCCTAACCCCATCCCCCCGCCCCCACCCCAACCCCACCCCCACCCCCCACCCCAATTCATGATTACAAATAGGTAACATGTAAATAAATAAACAATAAACTCATGGGGAATAAACACAAATAAATAGGGGGAAGAAATAAATAAATAAATAACAATTAGGGGGAATAAACACAAGCAAGTGAATACAAATAACAAATATGGGGAATAAACACAAACAAAGGGGAATAAATAACAATTAACGGGGGAATAAATAACAATTAATGGGGAATAAACAATTGATGGGTTAAATAACAAGAAGGACAATTCATAGGGGTGGACAAGAGGAGTTTATTGGGAAAGAAAGGGTTAATAACAAACAAGAAATACAATAAATACATTTCATAATTTGATAATAAATAAATTACAATAAAGGGTTAAAATTTGATTAATAAATTACAGGAAAGGGTTAAAATTAATGGGAAATAGGGTTAAAACACAATTTGGCTAATTTGGAACAGGGATTATAGGGTTAAAAGCAAAAACACTAAACACAGAAAGCAAAACCAAAATACTAATCGGTAAAACTAAATTCGAAAAATACAGAGGCTATATAAGGAGGAGCAACAGGAGAAAGGCCAGTTCCCACCTGCAGTCCCAGGGGGAACTCATGGCTCTCCAGCCATTTATTACTTACCGTTTTCTGTGCGCCCACGCCTGAAGAAGATAAAGACATATCGAAACGTCGCGACTAAAAAACAATTTATACTTTTATTTGGCGCACCTTCCTAAGTTGTTTAAACAAAATTTAAAAACAAATAAGTTAACATTAAAAACAATTACACACAATTTCATTTAAAAATAAGTTTATTTTAAAACAATTTAAAAACAAGTAGTTGGACTTACCGCAGGGGGAAGGAGGGGTGGGTGGAGAGTGCTCCTACCACCCCTTCCACTGGAGGGGGATGGTTTAACCCCACCCTAACTCAGCCAGGTCCTCCATCCCAACCCTTCCCCCTTAGGGTAGTCACCATGCCAAGTCGGCATCCATGGCCAAGTAGGCCTATTAGTTAGTCCTCAGCCCCCAAGTCGGGGGCATTGGACTTTGTATGGATGGCTGGATAATCAGACCTCTAACCCTAACCCTAACCTAACCCTAAATCAGGCCCTAACCCTAACCCTAACCCTAACCCTAAATCAGGCCCTAACCCTAACCTAACCCTAACCCTAGGCTTCAACCCTAACCCTAACCACAGGCCCTAACCCTAACCCCAACCCTCTTGCCTAACCCTAACCCTAGCCTAACCCTAGGTTGTAACCCTAACCCCATCCCCCCGCCCCCACCCCAACCCCACCCCCACCCCCCACCCCAATTCATGATTACAAATAGGTAACATGTAAATAAATAAACAATAAACTCATGGGGAATAAACACAAATAAATAGGGGGAAGAAATAAATAAATAAATAACAATTAGGGGGAATAAACACAAGCAAGTGAATACAAATAACAAATATGGGGAATAAACACAAACAAAGGGGAATAAATAACAATTAACGGGGGAATAAATAACAATTAATGGGGAATAAACAATTGATGGGTTAAATAACAAGAAGGACAATTCATAGGGGTGGACAAGAGGAGTTTATTGGGAAAGAAAGGGTTAATAACAAACAAGAAATACAATAAATACATTTCATAATTTGATAATAAATAAATTACAATAAAGGGTTAAAATTTGATTAATAAATTACAGGAAAGGGTTAAAATTAATGGGAAATAGGGTTAAAACACAATTTGGCTAATTTGGAACAGGGATTATAGGGTTAAAAGCAAAAACACTAAACACAGAAAGCAAAACCAAAATACTAATCGGTAAAACTAAATTCGAAAAATACAGAGGCTATATAAGGAGGAGCAACAGGAGAAAGGCCAGTTCCCACCTGCAGTCCCAGGGGGAACTCATGGCTCTCCAGCCATTTATTACTTACCGTTTTCTGTGCGCCCACGCCTGAAGAAGATAAAGACATATCGAAACGTCGCGACTAAAAAACAATTTATACTTTTATTTGGCGCACCTTCCTAAGTTGTTTAAACAAAATTTAAAAACAAATAAGTTAACATTAAAAACAATTACACACAATTTCATTTAAAAATAAGTTTATTTTAAAACAATTTAAAAACAAGTAGTTGGACTTACCGCAGGGGGAAGGAGGGGTGGGTGGAGAGTGCTCCTACCACCCCTTCCACTGGAGGGGGATGGTTTAACCCCACCCTAACTCAGCCAGGTCCTCCATCCCAACCCTTCCCCCTTAGGGTAGTCACCATGCCAAGTCGGCATCCATGGCCAAGTAGGCCTATTAGTTAGTCCTCAGCCCCCAAGTCGGGGGCATTGGACTTTGTATGGATGGCTGGATAATCAGACCTCTAACCCTAACCCTAACCTAACCCTAAATCAGGCCCTAACCCTAACCCTAACCCTAACCCTAAATCAGGCCCTAACCCTAACCTAACCCTAACCCTAGGCTTCAACCCTAACCCTAACCACAGGCCCTAACCCTAACCCCAACCCTCTTGCCTAACCCTAACCCTAGCCTAACCCTAGGTTGTAACCCTAACCCCATCCCCCCGCCCCCACCCCCAACCCCACCCCCACCCCCCACCCCAATTCATGATTACAAATAGGTAACATGTAAATAAATAAACAATAAACTCATGGGGAATAAACACAAATAAATAGGGGGAAGAAATAAATAAATAAATAACAATTAGGGGGAATAAACACAAGCAAGTGAATACAAATAACAAATATGGGGAATAAACACAAACAAAGGGGAATAAATAACAATTAACGGGGGAATAAATAACAATTAATGGGGAATAAACAATTGATGGGTTAAATAACAAGAAGGACAATTCATAGGGGTGGACAAGAGGAGTTTATTGGGAAAGAAAGGGTTAATAACAAACAAGAAATACAATAAATACATTTCATAATTTGATAATAAATAAATTACAATAAAGGGTTAAAATTTGATTAATAAATTACAGGAAAGGGTTAAAATTAATGGGAAATAGGGTTAAAACACAATTTGGCTAATTTGGAACAGGGATTATAGGGTTAAAAGCAAAAACACTAAACACAGAAAGCAAAACCAAAATACTAATCGGTAAAACTAAATTCGAAAAATACAGAGGCTATATAAGGAGGAGCAACAGGAGAAAGGCCAGTTCCCACCTGCAGTCCCAGGGGGAACTCATGGCTCTCCAGCCATTTATTACTTACCGTTTTCTGTGCGCCCACGCCTGAAGAAGATAAAGACATATCGAAACGTCGCGACTAAAAAACAATTTATACTTTTATTTGGCGCACCTTCCTAAGTTGTTTAAACAAAATTTAAAAACAAATAAGTTAACATTAAAAACAATTACACACAATTTCATTTAAAAATAAGTTTATTTTAAAACAATTTAAAAACAAGTAGTTGGACTTACCGCAGGGGGAAGGAGGGGTGGGTGGAGAGTGCTCCTACCACCCCTTCCACTGGAGGGGGATGGTTTAACCCCACCCTAACTCAGCCAGGTCCTCCATCCCAACCCTTCCCCCTTAGGGTAGTCACCATGCCAAGTCGGCATCCATGGCCAAGTAGGCCTATTAGTTAGTCCTCAGCCCCCAAGTCGGGGGCATTGGACTTTGTATGGATGGCTGGATAATCAGACCTCTAACCCTAACCCTAACCTAACCCTAAATCAGGCCCTAACCCTAACCCTAACCCTAACCCTAAATCAGGCCCTAACCCTAACCTAACCCTAACCCTAGGCTTCAACCCTAACCCTAACCACAGGCCCTAACCCTAACCCCAACCCTCTTGCCTAACCCTAACCCTAGCCTAACCCTAGGTTGTAACCCTAACCCCATCCCCCCGCCCCCACCCCAACCCCACCCCCACCCCCCACCCCAATTCATGATTACAAATAGGTAACATGTAAATAAATAAACAATAAACTCATGGGGAATAAACACAAATAAATAGGGGGAAGAAATAAATAAATAAATAACAATTAGGGGGAATAAACACAAGCAAGTGAATACAAATAACAAATATGGGGAATAAACACAAACAAAGGGGAATAAATAACAATTAACGGGGGAATAAATAACAATTAATGGGGAATAAACAATTGATGGGTTAAATAACAAGAAGGACAATTCATAGGGGTGGACAAGAGGAGTTTATTGGGAAAGAAAGGGTTAATAACAAACAAGAAATACAATAAATACATTTCATAATTTGATAATAAATAAATTACAATAAAGGGTTAAAATTTGATTAATAAATTACAGGAAAGGGTTAAAATTAATGGGAAATAGGGTTAAAACACAATTTGGCTAATTTGGAACAGGGATTATAGGGTTAAAAGCAAAAACACTAAACACAGAAAGCAAAACCAAAATACTAATCGGTAAAACTAAATTCGAAAAATACAGAGGCTATATAAGGAGGAGCAACAGGAGAAAGGCCAGTTCCCACCTGCAGTCCCAGGGGGAACTCATGGCTCTCCAGCCATTTATTACTTACCGTTTTCTGTGCGCCCACGCCTGAAGAAGATAAAGACATATCGAAACGTCGCGACTAAAAAACAATTTATACTTTTATTTGGCGCACCTTCCTAAGTTGTTTAAACAAAATTTAAAAACAAATAAGTTAACATTAAAAACAATTACACACAATTTCATTTAAAAATAAGTTTATTTTAAAACAATTTAAAAACAAGTAGTTGGACTTACCGCAGGGGGAAGGAGGGGTGGGTGGAGAGTGCTCCTACCACCCCTTCCACTGGAGGGGGATGGTTTAACCCCACCCTAACTCAGCCAGGTCCTCCATCCCAACCCTTCCCCCTTAGGGTAGTCACCATGCCAAGTCGGCATCCATGGCCAAGTAGGCCTATTAGTTAGTCCTCAGCCCCCAAGTCGGGGGCATTGGACTTTGTATGGATGGCTGGATAATCAGACCTCTAACCCTAACCCTAACCTAACCCTAAATCAGGCCCTAACCCTAACCCTAACCCTAACCCTAAATCAGGCCCTAACCCTAACCTAACCCTAACCCTAGGCTTCAACCCTAACCCTAACCACAGGCCCTAACCCTAACCCCAACCCTCTTGCCTAACCCTAACCCTAGCCTAACCCTAGGTTGTAACCCTAACCCCATCCCCCCGCCCCCACCCCAACCCCACCCCCACCCCCCACCCCAATTCATGATTACAAATAGGTAACATGTAAATAAATAAACAATAAACTCATGGGGAATAAACACAAATAAATAGGGGGAAGAAATAAATAAATAAATAACAATTAGGGGGAATAAACACAAGCAAGTGAATACAAATAACAAATATGGGGAATAAACACAAACAAAGGGGAATAAATAACAATTAACGGGGGAATAAATAACAATTAATGGGGAATAAACAATTGATGGGTTAAATAACAAGAAGGACAATTCATAGGGGTGGACAAGAGGAGTTTATTGGGAAAGAAAGGGTTAATAACAAACAAGAAATACAATAAATACATTTCATAATTTGATAATAAATAAATTACAATAAAGGGTTAAAATTTGATTAATAAATTACAGGAAAGGGTTAAAATTAATGGGAAATAGGGTTAAAACACAATTTGGCTAATTTGGAACAGGGATTATAGGGTTAAAAGCAAAAACACTAAACACAGAAAGCAAAACCAAAATACTAATCGGTAAAACTAAATTCGAAAAATACAGAGGCTATATAAGGAGGAGCAACAGGAGAAAGGCCAGTTCCCACCTGCAGTCCCAGGGGGAACTCATGGCTCTCCAGCCATTTATTACTTACCGTTTTCTGTGCGCCCACGCCTGAAGAAGATAAAGACATATCGAAACGTCGCGACTAAAAAACAATTTATACTTTTATTTGGCGCACCTTCCTAAGTTGTTTAAACAAAATTTAAAAACAAATAAGTTAACATTAAAAACAATTACACACAATTTCATTTAAAAATAAGTTTATTTTAAAACAATTTAAAAACAAGTAGTTGGACTTACCGCAGGGGGAAGGAGGGGTGGGTGGAGAGTGCTCCTACCACCCCTTCCACTGGAGGGGGATGGTTTAACCCCACCCTAACTCAGCCAGGTCCTCCATCCCAACCCTTCCCCCTTAGGGTAGTCACCATGCCAAGTCGGCATCCATGGCCAAGTAGGCCTATTAGTTAGTCCTCAGCCCCCAAGTCGGGGGCATTGGACTTTGTATGGATGGCTGGATAATCAGACCTCTAACCCTAACCCTAACCTAACCCTAAATCAGGCCCTAACCCTAACCCTAACCCTAAATCAGGCCCTAACCCTAACCTAACCCTAACCCTAGGCTTCAACCCTAACCCTAACCACAGGCCCTAACCCTAACCCCAACCCTCTTGCCTAACCCTAACCCTAGCCTAACCCTAGGTTGTAACCCTAACCCCATCCCCCCGCCCCCACCCCAACCCCACCCCCACCCCCCACCCCAATTCATGATTACAAATAGGTAACATGTAAATAAATAAACAATAAACTCATGGGGAATAAACACAAATAAATAGGGGGAAGAAATAAATAAATAAATAACAATTAGGGGGAATAAACACAAGCAAGTGAATACAAATAACAAATATGGGGAATAAACACAAACAAAGGGGAATAAATAACAATTAACGGGGGAATAAATAACAATTAATGGGGAATAAACAATTGATGGGTTAAATAACAAGAAGGACAATTCATAGGGGTGGACAAGAGGAGTTTATTGGGAAAGAAAGGGTTAATAACAAACAAGAAATACAATAAATACATTTCATAATTTGATAATAAATAAATTACAATAAAGGGTTAAAATTTGATTAATAAATTACAGGAAAGGGTTAAAATTAATGGGAAATAGGGTTAAAACACAATTTGGCTAATTTGGAACAGGGATTATAGGGTTAAAAGCAAAAACACTAAACACAGAAAGCAAAACCAAAATACTAATCGGTAAAACTAAATTCGAAAAATACAGAGGCTATATAAGGAGGAGCAACAGGAGAAAGGCCAGTTCCCACCTGCAGTCCCAGGGGGAACTCATGGCTCTCCAGCCATTTATTACTTACCGTTTTCTGTGCGCCCACGCCTGAAGAAGATAAAGACATATCGAAACGTCGCGACTAAAAAACAATTTATACTTTTATTTGGCGCACCTTCCTAAGTTGTTTAAACAAAATTTAAAAACAAATAAGTTAACATTAAAAACAATTACACACAATTTCATTTAAAAATAAGTTTATTTTAAAACAATTTAAAAACAAGTAGTTGGACTTACCGCAGGGGGAAGGAGGGGTGGGTGGAGAGTGCTCCTACCACCCCTTCCACTGGAGGGGGATGGTTTAACCCCACCCTAACCCTAACCCTGACCCTGACCCTGACCCTGACCCTAACCCTAACCCTAACCCTAACCCTACTAACCCTAACCCTAACCCTAACCCTAACCCTGGCCATTTTGAGCCATTTAAGTTGACGCACCATGTCCCAACTACCAGGTACCCTAACCCTAACCCTAACCCTAACCCTAACCCTAACCCTTTTTACCCCCATACCTAACCCTAACCCTAACCCTAACCCCAGGCCCTAACCCTAACCCTAACCCTAACCCTAACCCCTAACCCTGACCCTAACCCTAACCCTAACCCTAACCCTAACCCCAGGCTCTAAACCTAACCTACCCTAACCCTAGGCCCCAACCCTAATTTCCATCCCTAACCCTAACTCAGGTTGTAATCCAATTCATTAACACCAAGCAAGGTTTCTATAAATTAATAAATACACTAATCAAAGGAAATTACAAGTTATAAATTCATTAGATAATCAGAACAATAGAAAAATACATTTAACAGGGACTGACAAGGGTTTATAATACATAATCTAATTTATTTGGCATCAAAAGGGTTAAAAATAAATACTATCCATTTTATTTGACAATCATGGGGTTAAAAATACATACATTCATATCAATTGGCATTTACAGGGATAAAAAATATATAATATTAATTTCATTGGGGAGAGAAAGGGTTAAAACACATTAAAAACAACACAGTATATCATAAATAAACATTAAAATAATTTAAAATTACAACAAAGGGTTAAATTTTATTATAATAGGGTTACAAATACATTACAACCAATTCGATACAGCATTTACAGGGTTAAAAGCAAAATAACTAAAACCGAACAGCAAAACCAAAATACTCAACGAAAAAGACGAACGGAAAACAACAGAGGGTATAAATAGGGGAGCTTCCAAAACAGCTCATTTCTCATCCAGACGCCGAACGGAGCGCATCATTGACCAGCCATTCATTCTAATATAGTTTTTTGTGTGCCTTGACCTGAAGAAGACCTATTAAGGGTCGAAACGTTGTCGGCACACCTTCCTTAGTTATTTATTAGAGAATTTATTTTATTTCATTTTAGAACAAATTTAAAAACAATTGGAGTTGATTAAAAAACAATTTTATTTCATAAAAACAAGTTCATTTTGAAGAATAATTTAATTTAAACATTTAAAAATAACAAAGATAATTTCATTTAGTTTAAAAACAATTTAATTTCATATTTTTGAACACTAAGAAAACAACAAATACAAACTTACCTGAAAAGAACCTAAGAAAGAAGAAAAAAGACAAACAATACTTACCGGACACGACACTTACCTGACAGCCATAACTATGGCGAGGAAGAGATGGAGGGGGTGGATGGAGCGTGCACCTACCACCTCTTCCTTCACAGGAAGGGGATGGTTTAACCCTCCCCCTAACCCTAATCAGGGGCCCTAACCCTAACCAACACCCCCCCACAAGCATAAAAATATAAATATAAATAAATAAATAAATAAAAGACAAAGACATAAGAGGGGAATAAATAATTAATTAGGGTACAAACAACAAACAATTGATTAATAAGGACAACACAAGGGGATGAAATTCATTTTATTGGGAAGAAACAGGGTTAAAAAACAATTAAAAACAATTCATGGGCTAAAAAATCAATAATAAAGGGTTAAAATTCATAAGGGAAGGGTCAAAATTAATTTAAAATAAGGGTAAAGATAAAATCATTTAATTCGTAACAGGGTTCACAGGGTTAAAATTCAAATTTGAAAAGATTACGGGCAAAACCAAAAAACTAATTGGAAACACGAAACGGAAAAATAATTCGACAGAGGCTTTAAAGGGAGGAGCTTCATAGGGGGAAGCTCAGTCCTCACCCGAAGTCCGGGGAGGACTCATGGCTCTCCAGCCACCCTATGACCACCAGTTTTTAGTGTGCCAGCGCCTGAAGAAGGCCCAAACAGGGCTGAAACGTTGCGCTCCTTAATGGCACACCTTCCTTAGTTATTTAAAATTAAAAATACAATTAGAATAAATTAATTCAAATTAAAAACAAATTAAAAAACAATTTCATTTATTTTATTTCATTTTTTTATCTTTATTAAAACACAAACACGTGACACACAAACACAAATTGATTTTATTTCATTTTATTTCTTAAAAACACAAACATGTAACACACAAACACAATTTTATTTCATTTATTTTTTTTATTTTACAACATATTCTAAAAAACACAAACATGTGACACAAAGGCTCCCCACAGCTGCAGGGGGGACGGGATGGGTGGAGAGTGCGCCCCATCTTCCCCTTAGCTGGGGGGGATGGTTCAGTCCCCTTCCCCTAACCCTCTAACCCTAACCCTCTAACCCTAACCCTAACCCTCTAACCCCCTAACCCTCTAACCCTAACCCTAATCCTCTAACCCTAACCCTAACCCTCTAACCCCCTAACCCTAACCCTCAACACTTAGTCAATATATGGTTCCAATCGTCTCCCATTCATTTCCTATGGGAAACACATTTTGGCTTATAACTCAGGAACAAAAGGTCGTAGAGACTCGGGAGTGGGTGGCGTCAGACCTAATTAGGGGGCGCTGAACACGCCAGACTTGGACCCGTCTCTCTACGACTTACGGTTCCCGAGATACAGCCGATTTAAAATTTTCAAGTGATGTATCTCCGGAACGCAAGGTCGCACAGACTCGTGGGTGGTACCGTTGGAAAGGGCGTGGCCGAATTAGTGTGGGCGGAGCTTGGTTTCAAGGCTCTACGACCTTCCTATCAAAAGTTATTCACGTTTATATCCGTTTGTCCACTGTGGACAAACCCCTTTTTACCCCCATACCCTAACCCTAACCCTAACCCTAACCATCCCCTTCCCTAACCCTAACCCTATCCCAAACACTACCATTGGCGACAATATTCTGCTAACTAACCATGAAGAGAAAAAAAAGAAAATTCATGTCATGTCTGTTACTAATGCTGACCCCTACTCCCTTGAGTCCCTATATCACAGGCCCAAACTAGGAAATACGGTACAAAATCGTCTCTGGAGACAATGAAAACTTATTCAAAGCAGAGGATGACCTGCTGGGAGATTTCAGATATTTGCAATTGAGGACCAAAGGAGGCAGCACAACCATTCTGGACCTGAATGAGGATGACTCAGCCAATTTAAGGCACTTGATAAAGGAGTAGAAGGTCCAAACTCCAGAGGAGTTGAAGTGGAGAAGTAAAGCCAGGACTGTGGAGGTGGACAGAAAGAAAGACGCTCTCCTACTCTATCAGCTGACTTCACTGCACTTAATCGCCGTCGCTGATCCGTCGCGATGGGGAGGGAAAGGGTGGGTGGAGAGTGCACCTACCACCCCCTCATATTGAGGGGTTAGACACAACCCGTGCAAAAACAGTGGACGCTGTGTCGACCTGGTGAACAACTTCTAGGAGTCCATCACAAAGCTCTACTTTTACCAGATTTGACCCCAACCCTGAACCCTAACCCCTTCTAATGAATTTTTTTATACAATTATTTATTTTTTATCTATTTATTTATTTATTTATTTACCATTTTATTGGACAATGAACTGATAACTGATAATGAAATTTACTCCCAACCCCACATCCACCCTAACTCAACCTGCCCCCTCCTACTATAACAGCTATGTATTTTTTATATTTTGAATATTAATTCCCTCCTACTACTACAGATATCTATTTTTTTATATTTTAACTACTTTTTACTTTTTTTATAATTTGCTTACACAATTAATTGTTATTTACCCCTTTACCCTAAGTCTAAGCAGACCATCAAGATTGGCTCAACATTCGCAATACCCAAGGCCCAAATACAATACCTAACACTGACCTTTGACCTGTGGAAAAGTGTCAATTTTTTCAAAAAATGTCCCTTGACATAGGGTATCAATCGACTCCAAATGGTCTGAAACGTGCTCCTAAATGGTTTCTAGGAGGTGGATTTTGGCCTCAACACTGTCAATATATGGTTCCAATCGTCTCCCATTCATTTCCTATGGGAAACACATTTTGGCTTATAACTCGGGAACGAAAGGTCGTAGAGACTCGGGTGGCGTCAGACCTAATTAGGGGGCGCTGAACACCCCAGACTTGGACCCGTCTCTCTACGACTTACGGTTCCTGAGATACAGCCAATTTAAAATTTTCAAGTGATGTATCTCAGTAACCGAAGGTTGCACAGACTCATGGGTACCGTTGGAAAGGCCGTGGCTGATTTAGTGTGGGCGGAGCTTGGTTTCAAGGCTCTACGACCTTCCTATCAAAAGTTATTAGCCCATAAAGAGGATCGGTCATGACCGATCGGTGTAATCATCCCCTTAACCTAACCCTAACCACCACCCCCCCAATACAACAAATTACTATAAATACATAAATAAACAAACATGAGGAATAAATAATTACAATTCATTAACTATATACATAATACCAAAAACAATTTCATTTATATATACTAATTCAATTGCAAATTCAGGGGCAAATACAATAGAAGACATATACAAGTTAAAGAACACCAACTCGAAAGACAATTTGACAACAGAGCAAATACAATTTGGTAAAACAGTTTTAAAACACCACACTTTAGAGAAAGTTATAAATAGACGTCCAAAGCAAATCCCCATCATTTCTATTTCAATCAGCCTAAAGAGAACATCGTCACTGCTTGTTTCCAATGCCAGCCACTATTATCGTTATTTTAGTTGTGCCTTAGCCTGAGGAAGACCTTGTAAGGTCGAAACGTCGTGACAGGCACACTATTATAAATAAATAACTAATAACAAATAAATAAAAAATAATTTCAATTTAGTTTGAAAACATTTATTTCATTTTTTTATTTCATTTAATTTAAAACCATATAGGGAACACACAAAACACTAACAGCACCAATTCCATAGACATGGACAGTGGGCCAGAATATGGGTGGACTATGGTGCACCGCGGGAGACAACATGATTGCTCCCATGGCCACCCAGAACCAGCAAGACCATGCCAGCAGTAAAGGGGAGATTGGTCCCAATTCTCCCAGGACCGCGGAATTGCCGGCCTCTGGGGGAAGGACCGTGCACCTCCCTTCCCCCATTCAGTTGGGGGATGGGCTCGATTAAACTGTCTTCTCAGCTGACAATTAACACGAGTGTTTCACTAAAACTTTAGACAGTTCCTTTCCTTTTTCCCCTCTTCAATTTTTATTGAATTTCCAGAAAGATGTAAGCACAAAAACATCAACACACACACACAAATACAAGGTACTCAAAAATAACAAGTTTTCTTGAAGTATTTCTTGGTAAGTTCCTTTTAATATAGAGCATGATCAACATATAGTTTTCTGATGCGTGCCGACATGAAAAAATTTTCAACAGAACATAAGGTAGAAAACTATGCTTGGGGTGATTTAGAAATTGTGTGATCACATAGTTTGTCCAGCAGAGCGCACTCCAACTCCATTATTTACAATACATCATCACAGCTGAGCATGTGGTGGACTTGGAATCAAACAGTGTCTTCATGGTAAGTTGCTAACACGTTTGTGAAATACATACTAGAAATTTAATAAACAATGACCCCATCATTTTCCCCTTTTAATATAACTAATGTAACATTAACCCAGTCCCTGACCATTGTCGTGTTACTCATGCTTATCACATGGCTTTGTTATGTAAGCCAGCTAAGTTATAGTTTGTCAGTAATGTAGCAGATTCAAAGTTAAGCATCAGGTAATGTATGCCTTCTAACCAAACAATTACAGTCATATTTACAGAAGTTAAATTTCAAGAGTCTTGTTTTCAACCATCAAAATTTCTCCCTGAATGTACATATAATACGATGTAGCACTGCTGAAGCTGTTCATCATTTGATTGGCCAGCAGTGAACCAGGACTTGCTGTTTATAACCAATAATACATGATAAGTTACATGTTATACATTAACCATTTTGACAATTAACAAATCTGTAGCATGAATATCATAGATAGCTAGATAGAGTAGAGAATATGTGGTTTAATAGAGAGCAATGGTGGAATTAAGTACATTTACTCAGGTACTGTACTTAAGTACACTTTAGAGGTCTTTGTATTTGACTGTCAACATGGCTTTTAAGCTACTTAATACTTCCACTCCACTACATTTCAGAGAAAATATTTTACTTTTTACTCCACTACATTTATTTCACAGCTATAGCCACTAGTTACTTTTCAGATCAATATTTTATATGTAAAATATGATTGATAAAGATGAGTTAAAATTAGCTGTTATCTCTACACCTGTCAAACTCTGACCTCGAGTAAAGGTCATGTGCCGGGTTTTTAAACTGAAGAAAACTCAAAACATGGTCCATTTGCAAAATAAATGCAGCGGTTTATTGCATTGACTTGAATACTGTACAAAATAAGGCAAAAAATGTGAACAAAGAATAAAACAAACTGAAAAAGTCCAAAAGAATATTTCCAGGAACACTACACTGCACCACAGCCCCTCTCTGACTCTCTGGGCAGTGTGGAAACCTCACCATATAAAGGCTAGGCCCCTCCCATTGGACCATACCACCTTTAATTGATGTGGCAATAACATGGAGCCAATTAATTTAATCTATATAATTTAATCAGCCATCATTAATTTAATCAATATATTTCTCCTATGCAATTTAGTCAATATATTTCCCCAGCGTAAAAACTAACTATTCACCAAATCATAGCCCTTTTTCCACCACAATTGTTATGGACCAGTGGAATGTGCCTGGCATTTACAGCAGGCACTATAAAAGACAGCTTGCCCATAGCTCGGGTCCTTTCATGCTGCCCAGGACCAGGAAATGCTGGTAGGTAAAAATAAGAGAACATTAGGCACAATTTCCAAATAAAGGATGACAATAAATGTGTGTGTGGTGTGAGTTTGTTTCTAGAAACTAAGAAAATAGCACAAGAAACTTAAAACTGTAACTGGCTCAGTGTGTGCACCACCAAATCATAAGCTGCCTGGCAGCCAATATTGTGTTGAGCTAATGTTTCATACCAGTGGCAGGGGTAACTGCCACAACACCTAAAGAATGTTCTTTCTTTTATCACATACAGATGACTGAAAAGTGACAGTGAAGGGACTATTTCTCCAAAGATGGTGATATAGTTAGCTGCAATCAAATCAAACTGTAATCTGTATCCATATCGGTCTCAAAAATCCCATATTGGGCGGGCTCTAATCATGATACAAGCTCTTGAAGGCAAATGCTTTAGCTGTACCAGCAAAATTTGATTTAAGACGTCCTTCATTAAAACAGTGTTACTCCACCACCTTCAGGTCTGGTGCAACATCTTCTGGGCAGCTCAGAGAGGGAACACTCTCCATACATTGATTCACCTTGCTGCCATCCTCCGGACTGATGAGACCATGCAGTTTAGGGTCCGTCTTCCTTTGGCGCCACATGTGGAACCCAGCTAAAATCAGGATGCAGATGCAGATCACCAGCATGAGGGAAACAACAACCAGCTCACTGTGGTAACTCTTCTCCTTGAGCGGCTCCTTCCAGGAGTGACTATCTCTTCCGGAGGTCGCTATGGAGTCCAAACCTTCACCATGAGGAATGTTTTTGGATATAGGCTCTTCTCTATTAGTTTTGGCCTTGTCTTCAGTAACAACAGATTCATCTCCTTTGTTCTTTAATGGGTAGTCCTCTGGGTCTCCGGAGGGTGGTATCAAAGAGGTCAGTGGTTCCTCAGTTACTTTGTCATAGGTTTCAGAGACATGGTCAACGTCTGGAGTGTTCCAGGAACGAGGAGAAACACTCTGTTGGATGTTGTAGCTTATGACTACTTCCTTGTACCCACCTTCCTCCGCCACGCAACGGTAGGATCCAAAGGTGTTGTCATTGGCGCAGAACTGCAGGCTGCCTTCAGCTGATTGGATGAATAGTTCCTTTGGAAGGATTTTGAATTGACTGGATGTCCAGGTGAGGGTGGCCAGATTGGAAGGTTTCAAACAATTAAGCCTCACCACTTCATTCAAATGAACATTGATGACTGTAGGACACAAATATTAAGATCATTAAAAGTGAAAGATAGTTTTGTGCTGAGTTAGACTCACTGTTTTCCATTTTTACTAAAAGAAGGTTTAATGGTAAAGGAAAATTTGAAGACTTAAAGTTGAAATCTATGAAACATTAGTGACACTTAAAATCAGTTTACAAAATAGCTCCTTAACATTTTGGAGTTTATCTCAAGCATTCTGTAAACTTTTCACATCTGTCAGCAGATTTAACATCTTTAGATGAAGGTGTTACCTGTGTTCACACTGGTCTCTGTTTGTCCATCACATTCCTCTTCCACATTGCTGTTCTCCAGGATTTGAACCCTGAGGAGGAAACCAACCACTTGTCAGTCAGCATGCAGGGCCAATAGTAATTTATAATAATTACTAATTAATAATAATTGCTTGAGGTACATTTGAGATTCCAATCATGGGTGTGTTTTCAGAGTAATATGCAATAAACCAATCAGAGTGACATCTCCCATTCCCTTTAAGAGCCAGATGTGCTTCAACCTTGGTGGATTATAATTACGATGATGCATTTGTCAAGTAAGAAGGAAGCTTCTCTGCAGAGGAAACAGATCTGATCCATAATGAGCACACAGCTGCTCCTGGACCCTCCCAGGGCCCCAGACCACCAGTTTAACATCCTGTTCATTAATTTGTGGTGAATGCATTTTTTAGTTTTTGAAAATTGTTTTGTTCAGTCATGGAGTAACAGCAGGGTTTTAATTGCTGAGGTATAGAAACCTGATCACTGTAATCTCAAAAATATTTGTTAAATTATTCATATTATTCATAAATTAAATCATTCATAATCAATCATAATTTCAATCATGTGAAGAATCATTTACAGAGTTATCAGGACTTGATCAGCTCTCCAAGTTGCTGATGCTGCTGCTGGCAGCAGCTAGAAGCTGCAGATTTATTTCCTTTGTTAGTTTAATAATTGTTTTCACCTCATTTATTTCCTCATGTGTTCCTCATGTCATCATGTATTGATGAAGCAGGAATTTCTCTGTGATAGGTTGTTGTCTGTCTGTTTAAATACCTATGTGTTTTGTCACAATTTGGTCAAATAGATAAATTCATTCATCATTACTGTGACTAGTTAATTCTGATAAATATTATGACTAAGCATTATGATGTATTTTTTAAACTATGTTGATGTGCACAATAATAATCTCTCACATTGTAATCCTTTTATATGTTACCTTTTGCAGTGAAACAATGCACCATTGACTTCAGACCAGGTTTTTGTTGGTCAATAGAGCAATCGTTCTCTGCTGCCTCAACATAGCAACGCACCAACAAAGCTCCTGACCACACCTCATTTTAAGACCAACACATCCATGGGTGCTCTGATGGGTGCAAGTGCAGTTGCTATTTAAACAACATGAGGCACTGGATGAGAAAATTTTAACTGCGTCGGTCTAAAAATAAAGACACTTGTGTTGAGCTTGGTGCCGCTTTGCACTGGGTATAAGATGGGACCCATAAAGTTTGGTCTGTGGGGTGTTCCTCCATGGCGTTTTTTGCTTTATAAAAGGTGACTTTGAAATAGGTGGAATTTCCTCTGATAAGGCAGCAGAAGCACAGAAGCTGTATTGTTAGCTCCTTTGTCATTCATTTTTAACTATAACAGCAACATTACTCATGACCATAACCCATGAATCAAACAAGAACAACAAATGGAAACATTAAATAAATAACATAACTTGCATAATAAATAACATAATAATAATATAATAAATAGTTTGATTTAGTCATGTCAATCACTCCATTAATCCAGTCTGGGGTTTCTGGAATTTACTGCTGGGTTGTGGTGAGCTTCAAGCTTCCGTAAACAAAAGGAAAAGAGTGGATTGTGGAGCTATTCCAGGGAATGCAGGAACATGAATTGTTTGATTGAGGGGCAGCTGTTGGTGGCGGATGGATGAATGATTTGGAGGCACTGAATGACCTCATTGTACTTTTTAACTGTGCTAGTGAGTGTGTTGCTCCTCATAATATATGTCCTCTTTACTCTCCTGCTCTCCTCAAAAACTGAATGATGGATAAAATGAGGGGGTTGAATTTTGATGCAAATCAGGAATGAATCAGTGAATATGCTGTGAATAATGGGTGTTTATGGGGGTGTATCCAAGTGAAACTTGGGTTGTCACCTGGTCACTTACATGTTTTCAGGACTGCTGTGCAGACTGGTGCAGGCTCTCCTGGTCCGGCTCCATCCACAGAGAGGATCTCTGGCCAGGACACACTGGGTGCAGCTTCTGTAGATGGAGCAGTTGGCCACAGCAACAGCTGTCACGCCATCTGATGTCCCCACATAAAGAACTCCCTACAACACCAGAAAACACTGAGCTGTATTCTGTAGTATTCATAACTTGCATTCAAAGCTTTTACCCAACTCAACTTGACCTGATCTATTACATCTTTCAGATAAGCATTTAATATTTAGCTATATATCAGATATAATTTAATTTCAATCTAGGTAGAAAGATAGTTTTTGGCAGTTTGATGGTTATGTACAGTTATGTTCATAATAATAGCAGTGTGTTTAAAAAGGTGAGTAAACCTCAAAATTCTTCAAATAAACTGTATTTTAATGAACACAAATGTATTGGGGACACTGCACATTCTATTTCAAAGCCAGAAAATTGGAAAAAAGTAATTGAATTTGATAATATTTTACAGAAAGTCAAGAAATATAAAACAAAAAATAGCAGTGTTGACATCTTTCTTTACAAAACTCAAAAATGTACTGTATAAACTAAGAAAGGCTTGAAGATTCAACTTTCCTGAGAATCATAAACTAATATTTAGTTGCATAACCACGGTTTCTGATAACTGCTTCACATCTGTGGCACATGGAGTCGACCAACTTCTGGCACCGGTCAACAGGTATTGCAGCCCAGGACAATTGTACTATGTTCCACAATTCCTCTGTATTTCTTGGTTTTGCCTCATAAACAGCATTTTTTATGTCAGCCCACAAGTTTTCAATGGGATTAAGGTCCGGGGATTGTGCTGGCCACTCCATTACTTGAATTCTGTTTGTCTGGAACCATGGTTTTGCTCGCTTGCTGGTGTGTTTGGGGTCATTGTCTTGTTGAAACACCCATTTCAAGGGCATTTCCTCTTCAGCATACGGCAACATGACTTCTTCCAATATTCTGATGTACTCAAACTAATCCATGATCCCTGGTATGCGATAAATAGGACCAACACCATAGTACGAGAAACATCCCCATATCATAATGCTTGCACCACCATGCTTCACCGCCTTCACTGTGTACTGTGGCTTGAATTCAGTGTTTGTAGGACGTCTGACAAACTGTCTGTGGCCCTTAGACCCAAAAAGAACAATCTTACTCTCATCAGTCCACAAAATATTACGCCATTTCTTTTTAGGCCAGTCAATGTGTTCTTTAGCAAATTGTAACTGCTTCAGCACATGTCTTTTTTTTAACAATGGGACTTTGCGGGGGCTTCTTGCTGGTAGATTGGCTTCACATAGACGTCGTCTGATTGTTACAGTGCTCACAGGCAATCTTAGCTCTTCTTTGATCCTCCTGGAGCTGATCATTGGCTGAGCCTTTGCCATTTTGGTTATTCTCCGATCCATTCGAATAGTAGTTTTTCTTTTTCTTCCTCGCCTTTCTGGTTTTGGCTGCCATTTTAAAGCATTTGATATCATTTTAGCTGAACAGCCTATCATTTTCTGCACTTCTTTATAGGTTTTCCCCTCTTTTATTAATTTCTTAATCAAAGAACACTCTTCTTCTGAACAGTGTCTTGAACGACCCATTTTTCAAGGACAAATGCACAGTTGCCTTGATCCTTAAATAAGGGCCACCTGTTTAACACCTTTTTTTCCCACATAATCAATGACATCACTAATTGAACTCAGCACTGCTATTTTTTTTAACACGCCCCTTTTAGTAAATGATTCAGTTTCACGGAATCAGCAGCATGCACGTCATGCCTGTTGGGTCTGTTGGTTTTCTATACCTTTACTAAACCTTCTAGAAACTTACTTGCAGTGTAGAAGTTGAAATTCTAACAAAAACAGTGATTTATCTTGCTAGTGATGTGGGACTGCTATTATTTTGAACACAACTGTAGCTCTGACATCATGTAAGATTTGGGTTAGGGTTTGATTCTTCATTACCCCTCAGCAGAAGCAACACAGAGGTATTCATTTGGATTGTTGGAGCCACCGCCAGGCCAACAATGCAATCATTATTGTATATTTTGGTCCTACCCTGTCCTGGCTACCTGGTAGACTTCAGAGGAGGTACTCAGAACCACTATGCCTTTTAGATTTGATGTTCAATACTTGTGCAATATCCCACACGAGATAAACTCTGAAGATAAAACACAATTCCTGTGTGTGAAAAAGCTTTAACTGGTAATGGCTAAAGCCCCAGGCTCCTTTGATTGAGGATTGGATAGATCAGGTTCATAAAATATATACAATGGAGAAACTGACATATTCCTTTAGAGGTCAAATTTACCAATATACAGTCAAGTCAACACACACACACATATATATATATATATATATATAATGTGAGAAAAATGTATATAACTTGAATATCACAGTTCCTTCAAGATATTGATATTTGACCCAACCCTAGTATAGAAGTTAAGTGTCAGGTAGGCACCTTGAACAACCTCCAAAACACCTGATCTGAAGATGTCACATTTACCTTGGAGGAGGAGAGGACCATGCTTTTGACCAGCTGAGGTTGAGTGAAGACCTGAATCTCCTCAATGATGTGTGCATCCTGATCAAACAAAACCACTTTGTGGAGGAATCCAGACTCTGGACATCAGGCAAAAGAGATTACGGACATTTTTTAATCCAGAATACAGATTTTCAGGTGGAATTCCTGTAGAGGCTTTCTTAGGCCGTTTTCTCAAGGTCAAAACTGTTCCTATTATCATCATCATCATCATCATCATCATCATCATCATCATCAGTACTGTTTAATGTGTGACTTCTCACCTGTAAGAAGGAAAAGGATGGTATACTCTTTGCCATTGGCTGCTTTTGTCCTCATCGCAGCCACACGACTGTAGCTCTGCTCTGAAGAAACAAGGATCGGACGATCTCTGACTGGTCTCACATCGTCGCTGGTCAGGAAAGTTCTCTTCACCTCTGCTAACCTAGAGTCTGATTCTTTTTCCAGTCCACACTGAACAGAACATGGAGGAAGTGTGCTATTACTTTTCAGCTTTTTATCATAAACCATTGATTTTATATGAATTTTTAAAAATATTAAAATTTATAATGGCAGTCTATGGGAGGACTTCTTTGAAAGCTAATATCTCAAATACTAAAAGTGCTAAAATGTTCATATTTGATATACAGGTGTCCCACCTGAACATGCTTAACATATTAAAATATGGTATCAATAGTGCCACCATGTGGTCAGTTATTCAATGTTTTCTGTTTTGGCTAATAACTCATGAACGGTAAGTCCTATCAAAAAGCTTTTTGGTCAGGATGTTCCTTGGATGACCCTGATTAGAATGATATGGGCCACGCCCATTTGCGTCTATAAAAAATGTCCGCCATTTTGTTTTTTTTCATAAACATATGTTTTGCTCCTGTCGGCTCATATTTCATCCAATCTTCACCAAACTTGGTACACACCATATTTAGAGGACCCTGAACAAGACTTATTCATTTGTTTTCAGATATCACTTACCGTTTGTCTGTTATTGGCTAACAAACTTTTGGAGGTGTGGCCTAATGCACTTAATGGCCAATAACTCCTCAATAATGAATCGGATCGTGACCAAATTTGGGGATGTTGTACACAACGTGACCTTACAGAAGTGTGTAAAATTTCACAAAATTCTGCCTACAGGGGGCGCTAAAGTCACCTTATAACATATTTCAGCAATTCTGATGTCATTAATGGAATGAAACTTGATCGGCAGGTTTTCCAGGAGAATCTGCACGACATACTGAATCATGGCAGCAATAGCGCCACCTTGTGGTCATAAATAAATCAGCACCATACTACTTATTATCTACCAAATCTCTTAAATGTAACATGCCATGGTAATCACATTCTATTTGTACAGATGGGGATCCTGAACAAGTGTTTAGTATTTTCAGCAGTGCTTTGCAATTCATTCAGTTTTCAGCATTCACACACATTTTCCACAGGAAATGCATTTCTAGTTATATTTGTTGAGGCAAATTCATTTATATGTTTGTATTTGAATAAAAGTTTGACAGAGGCATAAAAATCCAGTTTTTATTAGTATCATGCTCTTAATTATGGAATATTAAAGTGTTAAAATAAGTGTTTATGAATAAACTATCTGAAGAAGGAGGTCCCCACGCTGGGTCTCTAACTGGAGTTTCCCAGATCATAAAAGACTGCAATGACTACTGAACTAAAACTTTACTCATCGTCTCATTGCAGACAGACCTCTACCTATTTATACACCTGTAACACAGAGACAGCACAGCGTGTAATATGTAGGGAAGAACTTCAAAGCCAATTATTGCTTTGCACTTTTCATTTATTGCCTATTTTTTACAACCTAACTTTGTGGAAAGGAGACGGGGAACAACAGGTTGTAACAGTTGAATATATGAAATGTGCCTTTAACGTGTGTCGCTTACCAGTGATGTCATCAAACTGCATTTGTTATGGTTTGAGTTAGTTGAGAGCATGCTACTACGCTGGTCGGATGTATATCCACAACTCCTTGTTCCTTCCTACTTCTCTCAACTCAGTGATGATAATAAGTCCGTGTGGTAACTATTTATTTCATGTATGAATATATATAGCAGCCGTACAACCGGGCTTTGTAAGGTTGGAGTGTTTTAAGTTTATGTACAAATAAACGACGAGTATTTGTGAAATCCCACACTCTGTCGACGTGCCTTTCTACCCGCCTTCTCACTCCAAGCTACACACGGACCCAAAATCATCACAAGGTTATGGAGAGTCAGTAGTTCAGCTTTATCTCTGGGGAACACCCCCAACTCCAGGACTAATGTCCAAATAAGGAAATGTGCATCATGTAGCAGGTGGATGTAACAGCAGAGCAGAGGAGAGACACTGAGATAGCAATGTAACCAACCTGCACGCCGTTTTATGTTTTTTTTTAATCTCCTGAAAATAAATAATTTAAAAAACATTTTTATGAAATAAATGTTTATAAAAACACTATTTGTGTTCGGGCATAACCATATAAAATGACCTCCCACCTGTCCAAAATAGGAGTCCCACCGGGTGCTCTGCATGTTGAAGGTCTTGTACCCCCCGGTGAACACTGTCCTTAAGTCCTGCAGCTTAAAGACGCACACAGCCGACTCTGGACGCAAGGACCTGAACAACACCGGAGAAAACATTGTTGTTACTGCTGATATTCATAATAAGAATAATAAACTTTCCTTAAAACACTTTTCAAGAAGACAAAGTGTTTCACAAAAACAATAAAATCAAATGGGCACACTGTCTTTTCATGGAACAACAATTGGGAGAAAATGATCCAAACAACTTGGCTTTTGGTTCTTTGCTACATAACTTTTATTCTTGAATTTGAGTTTTTATTCTTATTTTCTTACCACTGGGAGGTGAAGACGCCATAGAACAGAGTGTCTGAGGTTTTGCTGCTCTCTGGTGGCTGAAGGGTGAACATGTCCTGCAGGATGTTGAAGGGAAGCTGTTTAGGATACTGACAGAGCAGAGACGCTTTGGCAAAGGACGTCCACTTCCTCTGCAGAGTCCTCTGTCCTCCAACATCATCCTGTAAAACAAAGACAAATTTCTTTTAGATTTCAGATTTCTTCTCCAGGAACAAGAGTTCATTTGCAAAAACTAATAAACACTATCTTTTCAGAAATCCACGATGACATTCTTGGGTTGGAATTGGATCGTAGAAATCTGAAATGGGAGTTTTTGTTTTCCTGGTAAGAATTCTATTGCAGATATCCAGAATTTTCATTCTAGATAGCAAATATCTAACTGTGGATATCTGAAATTCAAATTCCAATACACATGAATGGCAAAAGTGATATAATATGTCCCAGGGGGAATGACGTTATGGATATCTGAAATGTTCATTTTGAGTTGGAAGAACTGAATTACAGATATAAGCGATGCATATCCAGTCTAGCTATTAAAATGTTAAAACAGCTTGCATATTCCACTCAAAGTCATCTTTAAAGATGGACAATTGGGATGAAACTAAGGAGGCTGATATGTTCTCCTTGAGAGAAGTAAAACAATGATACTGAATTCAGAAAGTACTGAAATATTAAACACTGAAATACTAAAAACTGTGAAATACTAAACTGAAACACTGAACACTGAGTTAAAGTCAGTACTGTGAAGCACTGAGCAACAACATGGAGTTATACTGAATACTAAATGGAATACTGTAAAATATTTAATGTTTTTCCAGGTTAATACAGTTTCCAAAGAAGTGATTGTAGATTAAAAACTGTATCAATTTAATGTCAATGAGTCAGTTTAGCAATGAGCTTGTCTTGTCATCACTGGGTTTTTCCAACTTTGCACACAAATGGATTGTTTGTGATTTTCAGCACTTTACCTTCTTGTTCTGTGTTACATACAGAATATAAACTCTGAAGTTACCTGCTTTTGCCCCAGAACAGCCTAGTGAAGTTTAATTGTGTAAGTTCTGTATTTTAAAAAAATATATTTTTAATAAATCAAAACAAGCTTACTGCAGATGATTGATATTACCAGTAGTGTATATTTTCTGTTTATATCGTTTTTTGCAAATGAGCTCTTCAAGTCCACAATGGTTATATAATCTAACATCACATCATGCAGTCATGGGTCTTCATTGGGGTTTTTGTCACCTTGCAAACTTGGGCCACCCGTGCAATCTGCAGATTATCCACAAAGCTGAACTCTTTCCCAACTTCACTAAAGAAGAAGTAGAGTTTCCTCTCTGCCGGGTCCAGCGACAAGCTGACAAAGGTCGGATCTGAAATACAGGAAGTGATGACAGCGGAGGAAACTGAGGGTGCTGTGAAATGTGATCTGAGTGTAGAGAAAAGAGATCTGATAGTATGTAGTTGTACTCTATGAACTACTCATCCGTTTTACAGATAAGTTTCTGAATCATACCAGCAGTTTTTTAAATGATAAATGATGTCAGATTTCAGTACTTGACAGTTACTGATCAGTGTGCCAAGAAACTGAGGCTGTTCTAAGGTTTGATACCAAGTTCTAAGCAGGAATGTGGTTTTATTTTGGTTTTGTTTTGTTGAGTTTTGAATATGTAATCTCATCAGCAGACACTGAAACAAAAAGACTCATTTTGTACAGAAATAACATTAAAGCAATGAAATAAACCTACGAGTAATAAGTACTGATTGACACAAAAAAGACAAAACAAAAAAATAAATAAGCAACAATAATAAAGACAATAGAACCAGGTCATCTCTATCTTGTCAACCCTCGATTATCTCAACTCTAGATGCTGCAAAAAGGTCCCAGTTATTAAAAGATTGTACCCATTTTAGGAAACGAGTTGGAGTTGTTGACTTTCAGTCTTTGAGAATAAGTTCTCTGGCTAACAAACGTCTCATTATCGAGGTGGTAAACATTCAAAATAACCAAAGTAGTCTATGTGGGACGAAACTTTACTTACAGACACAGGAAACAGGTTGCAAATAGAAAATATATGTAACAAGGTTCCCTCTTTGATTTTGCATATATCACAATTTTAAAACACGGAAGACCAAATTAATAAGATTTTTGAATACTGGAACTTTAAACTGTATTAACTTGTGCCTGAAGTTTACAGCACATGCAGAATTTACCCTCTCTTAGGCACATCATTATTTATTTATTTCTGTCAGGCTTCTCTGACAAACTTAATGGAAGTCATTAAAAACAACCACAAGTAATACAAATACATTTAAAACCACATGTATGGCCTTCAAAGACAGACATGAGGCCTCAAAGATATGCTTTGAAACAAAGAGGAAATGAATCATTGGGGACTGAAACAGGAAGTGCAGGGTGTTACTTTTGAAACATCATTACAGCGTAGTTTGGCTGAAAGTGTGTGAGGTAACAAAGTAGTTAGTAGTAGTTATCTCAGCAAATCTTAGTCACACAAGACTGTTCAGGCAGGAGTCACTTATCTCTATTTAACACCAAGACAGCGTGATTGTAAATAAAGTCAAAAGAAAGACAAAAATACAGATGAAATTAAAAACAACTTTTTGTTATACTATTTTCTGTGCCTGCAGATCACATTTAAAATCATAGTTCATTTGCTTCTTGCTTTAACTTTTACACTTTTCATTTCATGGATGCTTTAATTGAAAGATTTCCCTATAATTTCAGGATGTGTATTAAAAATGAAATGCATCCAACCAACGGAGCAACTAGACCTCTGATTGGCCAGCTGTTGAGCTACAGTCTCTCTCCCTCTCTCTGCATGAAGCTTTTATCTTTTCTTCCTTTTCTATTTGTCTGATTTGGCAACACTATGTTTTCATTTTCTATTTATTTCTGCTTATTCAGTCTGGACAACACGGAAAAGCAGCAACTTCTCACAGTGACGAAGCGGAGTAGTGAGAGAAATCAAGTTAATTAATTCTGTCTGAATGGTCACCTTGCAGTAAGCCGACAGACGTGTCCTGGCTGACATCTGGGCGGCCATCTTTGCTGAAATAACGAGAAATGTGTGGGTCGACTCCTTTGAAGTCAGTTGTCGTGGCGGTGAACAGTTCGCCGTCTGGATAAACAGAACAGTATTAAAAACACGTCTACAGCAGCACATGTGACAAACCTGAGATCCGATTTAGTAACGTATTAACAGGATACCGACCAGAGACATAGAGTTAAATCTGATTGTGAAGATCCATGTTTTCCTTCCTTCAGTAGAAACTCCTTTCAAATCCCCAAATGCTCATTATTACACTGATCAGCTTCATATCATATCTGTGGTCAGTTATATGTTGTCTCTCAGGTGATGTACTCGCTTTATACAAATGACTGTTTAGGTCTGCAGATGAAATTACATTAGAAGGTTTGGTTTCTAATAATACTGAAGAGTCCTACAGGAGTGAGTTCTCTTCCCTGGTGGACAGGTGTGGAGCCAACAAAAACAAAAGGAACTACAGGTTGAATATCTATCAGTTGTCATTAAGAAGTTCAACAGGTTGAGAAATACAAACTCCTGGATGTGACAATCTGCTCTTATTTAAAGTGGGAGTGACTACAACAGACAAGGTAAAGACTACATCACAGGGAGGTGTGGCACAGTTTTATGACGTTGGTATTGAGAGCGTCCTCATCTTTGCACTTACTGTGTGTTATGGCAACACATGTCATAACACACATAAAGTGTTGCAGATTGCTTTAAATATCATTGATCAGGAGCTGCCAGCTAGGCATCTTTTTAATTACCTCCCTTCTTTAAAAAGACCAGCAACATTATAACCAGGAAAGTCGGTACTGTAATGATTGTAAATAGTTTTCTATTAAAAGAATAAATGAAAATATCAGGCGGAAGGATGTGTCAGTGTGTTTCTGATTCACAGCAGCTGCTGGTATTACACAGTATGAACAGGGACAAAAACAAACAAACAGCTGTAGCTTCAAGTCAGACGGTGTCTTGTTAGTATTGAAGAGTAAGAACCAAAGATAGATAACCACAGTTAGATAAGGAGACTTTAGCAGGAAAGCTAATGTAGGTTTATGTTTCTTGTGTTGTGCTGCAGGATGCAATCAGGCTCAGTGTAACATCTACTCTGCTTATGGTCAAATGCCGTCATATTGCTTTATGCAACATTAAATATACTGTAAGAAAATAAAGTGATCATGTGATGTCCCAGAGTTAATAACATTACGTTATAATGGAAATAGAGAATTGAATCTTGAATCATAGGCTCATCATGATGACACTTGTGGTTAGGGTTGACTGACCGATGGTGATGGCGGTGTTCCTCTGGAACGGGTTGTATGGGCAGCGTTTTTTAGCATCATCATGTTGGATTATGGAAAAGGTTTCAAAATCCTGAAGGAGACGAAGGAAACACAGAGGCTGAAATGTACAACAGAGCATGTCTCAACTGGAGAAAATGTGAACCAGTTTCTGTGTGGACTCACAATGAAGGCATCACGGGGACTGTAGGCGTAACTGCCACAGGTGTAGAGATGAGTCGAGTTTATCTGCTGCAACGTCTGAATGAAGTTGGGACAGTCGACCTGCAGACAGACAGACAGACAGGTGACAGATTATGGTGCAGAAGATGTTTTGTGGAACTTCCTCTGTTCTACTTTTTGAGTTGTCAGAGCAGGAAAAGCACTGGTGTAAATACTGTTAATGAGGATGTCTCATTTCTCTAAAAACATCCCCTCATTTCCTGTTTCTGTCCATCTTCAGTGGGAAACACTACAACAAAAGGAAAAGATACAATGCAATGAAGGGAAACATGTAGGCAATTAAAGAATTGGAATGTACCCAAAGGCTCCTTTAATTGTCCCAGTAAGCCATATCAGAGAGTGGGCATGAACAGGCTCATCTACATGAAATGCAGCCATCATTAATCTTATTGATTACACCATTGCTTTCCTGCTTTGGTCAAAATGTCTCCTGTTAAAATGTTCTATTTCAATGGATTCAATTTAATTAATGCAACAACCGGAGTAGATCATAGGCCTGGTGTGGCTTAAAATATACAGTATCACTATTTTAACATATATAACAACATTCTTCTTTGAATGATAATGTTTGTCTGATGTGGTTTTGGGTATGCACAGGGAACCTTTAAAAACAAACTGCACAGAGAGGAACAAACACTGGTTTCATTCTAGGAAGACTTTAACTTTTCCCAGTACAACAACAGTCCCTCTTCACTTTTATGGGCTGCTCTGTTATCCATTTGCACGATTCACGGAAATGAGATGACAAAGACACACAAAGACAGAATAGCAACATTTAGCTTAGCATTATAGCATTTCACTGAAAAGACAACACTCTCATTAGAGCTGCTAACAGTAAAATTATCATAATAAAAGATGAAGATAGAGGTGTTTCCATGGTTACCGTTGGGTTCTTCACTTTAATTTGACACTCATTTAGTTCTTTCTCTGATGGACTCCACTCCACCTGAATGAGACAACACAAGAGACACGATGCTGAGTCTGAACATTATTTATAAGTAAATAAAATGAAAAGGGGATTTATAAGAAGTATATTTATGAACAAAGAACAAAAAAGAAAATACAGAAATAAATATCAGTTAATGGTTTGTGCCACACAAAAAAATCTAAATTAGAATTTGCAAAATTGAATAAAATTTTCCTAAATTGTAAAATATAAAATTGCTAAAAATGATTACTAATTTTTAAAAAATATTTAGATTTTTAGACTGTGGGACATCTTATTAATAATAACTATAATCATCTTTAATAAAAAAAAATGAGCACTTTGGGGAGAAACACCATATTACCAGATAGACTGTGAGATTTCAATATATACGGTTGCAAGAAGAAGTATGTGAACCCTTTGGGATTACTTGGATTTCACAACAATAGACAAACACATTCTGCTTAAAATAATAACACACAAAAAATTATGTGTTTTCATGTTTCTATTGAACACAACATGTAAAGATTCACAGTGCAGGGTGGAAAAAATATGTGAACCTTTGGATTTAATAACTGGCTGACCCTCCTTTGGCAGCATTAACCTCAAGCAAACGTTTCCTGTAGTTGCAGATCAGACCTGCACAACAGTCAGGAGGAATTTTGGACGATTCCTCTTTACAAAACTGTCATGCCACTGCATCTCAGTCGGGTTGAGGTCAGGACTCTGACTGTGCCGGTCCAGAAGGTGTATTTTCTTCTGTTTAAGCCATTCTGTTGTTGATTTACTTTTATGCTTTGGGTGGTTGTCCTGTTGCAGCAAAGCAGCCTCAAACCATGATGCCCCCTCCACCATATTTCACAGTTGAGATGAGGTTTTGATGTTGGTGTGCTGTGCCTTTTTTCTTCACACACAGCGTTGTGTCTTCCTTCCAGACAACTCAATTTTGGTTTCATCTGTCCACAGAATATTTTGCTAGTAGTGCTGTGGAACACCCAGGTGCTCTTTTGCAAACTTCAAACGTGCAGCAATGTTTTTCTTTTACAGCAGTGGCTTCCTCCATGGTGTCCTCCCATGAACTCCATTCTTGTTTAATGTTTTACTTATTGTAGATTTGTCAACAAAAATGTAAGCAAGTGCTAGAGATTTTTGTAAGTCTGTGTAGTATTCTTTTTCACCTCACTGAGCATTCTGCATTGTGCTCTTTACAAGGCGACCACACCTAGGGAGAGTAGCAACAGTGCTGAACTTTCCATTCTCCAATCTGTCTTACCGTGGACACATGAACATCAAGGCTTTTAGAGATACTTTTGTAAGTTAGTAAGTAAGTAAACTTTATAAAGCACCTTTCAAAACCAAGGAGTTACAAGGTGCTGTACAATGCAAATAAAACGAGAGAAATAAAATACAATAAAGATAAAGGTAAAATAAATATCACACAACATCGAAATAAATAAAAACAGAAGTCAGATAAAACAGTAAAAACAGTGAGAGCAAAGCAGAGACTAATCAGATATTATTCAATAAAGTGAATAAGAAAAAGGTGAGTTTTTAAAGGGCTTTTTAAAATTTTCCACTGACTCTGCATTTTGAATTATTAAAGGAAGGCGATTCCAGAGGGTGGGGGCCACAACCGTGAAAGCACGGTCACCCTTTGTCTTCAGCCTTGATTTGGGTACAGCTAGAAGGCCTCAGTGATCTCACTGGGGTTAGGGGGCACAGTAGTTCTGAAATGTAGGTTGGAGCCAGTCCATGAAGTGTCTTAAAGGTAATTAAAAGGATTTTAAAATCAATCCTAAAAGCTATTGGTAGCCAGTGAAGGTTGGCGAGCACTGGCGTGATGTTGCTCTACGCCGTGTGTTGGTTAGCAGTCTGGCTGCCGCATTCTGGACCAACTGGAGGCGAGACACAGAAGAACGGTTCAGGATTGTGAATACTGAACTGCAATAATCCAGACGGGAGGACACAAAAGCATGAATAATTTTTTCCAGATCTTGATAGGTTAATTGGCTTTGAGCTCGGCGATGTTTCTGAGGTGGAAGAAACAGGGTTGGGTGACTTTCTTAACGTGACTTTCAAAGTTCATGTGATGGTCAAAGAGGACTCCCAAGTTTTGTGCAGCTTGTTTGACATGTGTTGTAACCCTTTCCAGCTTCACATAAGTCAACAATTTTTGATCATAAGTCTTCTGAGAGCTCTTTTGTGCGAAGCATGGTTCACATCAGGCAATGCCTCTTGAGAACAACTAACTCAAAACTGGTGTATGTTTTTATAGGGCAGCGCAGCTTTAACCAACACCTACAATCTCATCACAGTGATTGGACTCCAGGGTGGCTGACTTCTGGCTCCAATTAGTTCACATACCTCTTCCACCCTGCACTGTGAATGTTACCATTGTGTTCAATAGAAACATGAAAACATAATTTTTTGTGCAGTATTATTTTAAGCAGAATGTGTTTGTGTATTGTTGTCCCAAAGGGTTCACATACTTTTTCTTGCAACTGTATGTATATAAAATACTTTGACATCAATCTGATAAATTAAAAACGCAGATTTAGAAATATAATATTAAAATTGAATTTATGTTTATGTGGTTGATTATTAATGTTATTCTGCTGCATTTGCTCAAATTGCTTTGAGCTGCAATGAGCTAAAACCAGGAAACAACAACAGGAAATTATGTGCAAATATGAGCCCAGTCAGTCAGATAAAGGTGTTGCAGTTAAAGTTACATCTCTCACAGCATGAGACCAATTGATTTGGAATTTGACACATAAGTCCAGCTTAATGCCCTCTACAAAAAAGCCTCATGGACAATGAAAGTCCACCGTGATGGATTTTTCTGCCACTTTGCATAAATCGAAAAACAGTAATATAAATAAAACTCTTTGGATTTTGACACAATCAAGACCAATTTTGGCATAAAGCCATGAAAACATGGACAAACACCAGGAAACAAAATATCTTTGCATAGGGCAGGAACTTCCTCATTAACCTTTTGTCTAATTGTGGTACATTTTCCTACAGTCCATCGTTAGGAACAGATCTACATAGGCGGGACCAAAATGCTACAAACACTTATTTGAAAATCCAGTTGACAGGATTTCACCACCATTAGTGTGCATGCTGAGGGCGAGTATTAACCAAGACCTGAAGCGCCATATTGATTGGTGGGCGTGGTCTATCACATATTTGCTCATAACTCAAGAAGCCTTTGAGCAATTATGATTAAATGTTTGGAACATGCACACTGACTTTTGTTAAAATTCGATGAAGGTTCAAATGACTTTGTGAAGTTTGAGTAAATGCTGCAGGTATGAGAAACAAGTGTGTGATTGGTTTCACTCCTTTAAAACAGAAGGAAATTAAAATAAGAGCCACACAGACTTTGTCTCTGGTTAAATTTCATTACAAAGCATCATGGGAGTTGAAGTAAAACACTCACCTTCTTCTTCAGGGTGATGACATCACTCTGACTGACGTCCAATGAGAGGATGGCATTCCGTGCCCCCACGTACAAAGTGGAGCTGTCGTTGCTTAGCAACAGTGTGGTGGTATTGTGGACATCAGGGAGGCTGAAGCTGTGCAGCGTTCGGTCTGCAGAGTCTAAACACAAACAGAGAGGATATTTGTCTTTAGTGCTTGTTGTTTATTGATTAGGTTTAACTGAATCTCAGAGATGAGAAGGAACTTATTAACAAGGCAATTAACATTTAGATTGAGATTTAGGGCAGCATAGTGATGTTCTCCAACAAAATATCATGTCATGTAATTCACTCCATGGTAACAAAATATAGCTGAAAGCAGTGATTCCTGGTTCAAACCTGTAGCAGCCAAATATGTTACAGGGATGAAGTAAGTGCATTGTAATACACTTTGTGTCCATGGGGTGTCGCTGTGAGGTTACCTGGGCAGTATTGCATATAGGTGTGCACGTCACTATTGTTGACAGGTGTTTGACCCGGAAGGGCAAAGGGTTTCTGACCGCTGTGGCGGTAAATGCGGGCGTTTTTCTTTGTGTTGCCTTTTTTATTTTGGTTATCAGAATATGGACTTTTTATTTTCTGTACAATAAATCATTCATCATGTCGCATCAAAAGAAGTGTCCGGACTCTCACTCATCATCTTCATCAACGCACAGTATTTTAATATGCGCAGCGAGTCAACCAGGCTCTGGGTCAAAACATCTCAGTAGCTAAGTACTAGACTTTGCTCCTACAAAACCTTTTTATTGGTCAACAGAAGAAAGCAGCTCAATCACCCACAGCCAAAGCCTGAAGCATAAATGATCAATGATCAGGCTCCACAAAGCTAGTTTAGTTCCGTTTAGGAGTGAGATCAATCGTGCATTTGTTTCATCAGAAAGCAGGCAGCATTTCAATAACTGTGTTCAGGACATAGTGCAGGATGTCTCCTGTCACTTTAATCAAGATTTCTCAAAGGGCATCTTGAGTTATGAGCAAATATGTGATTGGGCACACCCACTTGCGATATCAGTTGCTACTCACCTCCAGAGCAAGCACACCAACGTTGCTGAAATTCTGTCCACTGGGATTTTAGGTGTTTATGGTACTTTTGGTGCCACCTATGGGTCGGGCTTGAAATGCTTTGGTATTCCCAATCATGAACTGTTATATTAACATTTATGATGATTTATTAGGAGATCGGCCAAATGATTAATGAGTTATGGCCAATATTTGCTAAATCCAGCCCATTGTGAAGATATTTGGTTGATGGTGGCCATGTTTGACTGATCCTGTGTTTTTCAGTCCCACGAGGCTGTATAATAAATTTGGTGTTGATAGAGTCAAAATTCAAAAAGTTTTCTTAATTTTTTCAGTTTATAAGTGATAAGTGATAAGTTGGTCACCTGTGCAGGTGAAGCCTGAGACGGCTTCCTGTTACTGAGCTCAGGATGAGCAGGTAAGGGCCCAGCCTTCCCATCATGCACCTGTTCTCAGCATGTCTAACTTTACATTAACCAGAACTAAACAAAGAGCTGGTTTGAGTTAAAGTGGAGTGGCAGTGCTGAGCACAGCAGAAATAAATAAACACATCTTCTGCTTCTGTAGTCAGCTGACCCACACGGAGACACCACTTCCTGTTTCTGAGGCTGAAGCCAACTCTGTAGGTTACAGTTCAGAGAGGATGTGGTTCAGATCTGCTGGGAAACTCAGCATCTAAGTAAGACGGAGGTTAAAATGTCTTACAGCAGTTACTGAACCTTTAGATTATAATAATTAGGTGTTTTTGTGTTTATATAAAACAAAAGGAGGGAAATGAAATATTGGATGGATTACAGTATTTGTTGGTCTCTAGTGGTTTTATTTTAGTGTTTTGAGTTTCCTGAAAAACATCAGTATTAAACATAGTGATGTTTGTTTCCATCCACTGCTGTTGTGTAAATATTAACAGACAAACAAGAAGAATTGTACACAATGCGATAAAGTCCTTAAAAGCACCAGCAGTCATTACCGCCTGCAGGTCACTGTCTGAAACAATATACATAAATAGAGTGTAACTGAGGTTTAAAATGAGACACAGACAGTGAAACAAAAAGTTGTGTTTATATATATATATATATATATATATATATATATATATATATATATATATATATATATATATATATATATATATATATATATATATATATATATATATATATATATATATATATATATATATATATACACATACATACACACACACACACACACACACACACAAGTTCAGCCACAACGCATCGGTTCCCACGTCTGTATAAATAAACTACAAACTTGTATTGAGTGAGAAACGTGTTTATGTTGTGAAAGCGGTCAATGAAGAAGACGACCTAAAGAGGACAGAAACGCCTGTGACGATGTTTGAAACCCGAAATAACACTGACCAACATCATAATCAACTGTCTCATTTTTGAAATGACTCCAAGATTATTGATGTCTGATATTTATGATCATTTCTCTGTATTTCAACTAATTCAAACTATAGAAAATATGCATATAAATGTAAAGAACAGCGAGTCCTTCAAGTCTTTGATTAACGGTCTTTCATCGAGGGAAGTTTTAAAACTGCAAGATGATGAAAAAAAACTTATCCGACATCTTTAGTGCTCTTTATGTTTTTGAGAGATGTTTCTACTGATTACTACAAAATATGGAAACTTATACAAAAATAAATACTCAATCATTAAGGAAAGCTAAAGAGAAATATTTACCCAAGCAAACAGACATAAATTGAACTTGGAGTCTCATTAATCAACTGTTAAATCCAGAAAGCTCCAGCAGTCGAACCTGTTAATGAGGGATGGTTCTCTTCATAACTGAACCCCTAAACGTTGGCTTCTCTCCGCCATCAAACATCAAAGACTCTGATCGAAGCTCATTTAGTTTAATTACAAGTCACTTTCCTTCACTCTGCAGTTTTATGCAAGACGTCCATGAAGCTGCTCAACACAATTCCCTTTATTAACTATTACAATATTGTTTGGGCTGTTCTGTATCCTTCATATCTAACCCACCAAAAGGTTTTTGAGAATTAATTCATATTCTGACAGAAAATATTCACTGCTGTCAACAGATTAAGGTTGATGTTTTTTGCACATGCTTGTTTAACATAACACACATCTACATAAACATTTCTTTCAACCACTTGACCCCTGGGGGCCTCCGTACTTTTCTTTTTTTGCTTTGCTGTGTTTATATTGACAAGTATTAAACATGTCAGTGGACACTGGTCCCAGTTTGTGTGTTTGATACTCCAGCAGAGCAGAAGCTTTTCTCTCAGCAGATTGTGTGACGCAAGTGTGACATTTCACACCTTAGTTGCAGATTCAGTTGTGGATTCAAAGGAAATGTATGATGTTGATTAAAGCTTCTTTTGAGCTTCTTCATTTTCCTGTTCGCAGTCAGTAAGTTTGAGTTACAGATAAATATACAGCAAATACACTGACAATGTGATTCATTAAGAAGAAGATATATTTTATATGAAGTGATAATCATCTGTGGAGGTCTCATTATTGTTTCTCATTATTTCACACACACACATTCATCTGTGATTAACACAAAGATACAATATTTGTTACTTAGATATAAGTACCAATGAATTATTTTACAAATACTTCACTGCAAAGTAAAAGTGCTGAATACAAAATGCTACTTCTGTTAAAAACAGTATTGATAATAAATGTCATCAGATCAATAAGAATAAAAGTTCCTTTAACTGAATCAGTAACTATGAGACAGATTAACTTTTTTCTTCCTCTGATAACATTTTAGGTTGATGATAAATACCAGTTAATGTGGGAAACATCTGGCCCCAGCTGTTGTTGTTAATACTTTAAAGTGCATCTCACCTCTGTAATCAATAAAAACAAAAAAGAGGCACAACAGAAAAAAACTGAAAAAAGAGGAAGAAGATGTCACATGTAAAAGTAGACACACATACACAGATAGTGATGTTAATATTACAACACAGGTTGGGTTAATAAACAGAGATCATGTAACAATACCAGGAAGCTAGTTAGTGAGAACATAAAGAACATTATGAGCAAAAAGGTTTTATCATATATGAGATATATGAGGGAGCCGGTCTGGTACTGGTAACCAGTGCAGGGACTTCTGAACTGGTGTACCGGACCAGTTGAAGACCTTTTGTTGCTGTTTGACATCGGCCAGAGAAAAGTGCATCGCAGTAGTTTATTCTAGATGTTCTGAAGGCATGTTTGAGGATTTCAGCATCTGAATTTGATCAAACACAGCATTTTATTTTATGAAGGTGGAAGAAGGCAGTTTGTGTAATAAACTTGATATGTGGCTCAAACATAAGCGATGGATCAAATATTATTCCCGGTTTCTTAATTATATGGGTCTGAGACATTCTGCAGCCATCGAGATTAATGCATAAGTCTGTGAAAAGCGATTTGAATCTAAGTGGACTGACAAGCAGCACTTTGGTCTGAAGTGCATTCAAACGCAGGAAGTTATTGCACATCCAGTGATGAACTTCTGATAAACACTTCTCTAATTTAAGCAGCGGGGAGGAGCCACTGACTCTAACAGGAAGACTGATTTGTGTGTCATCCGCATCTGAGCCAAGGCTGCAAGTAAATATAAAACAGAAGTGGACCAAGTGCTGATCCCTGTGGGACCCTGTGTTTGACTTTAGAGTAGTAACACATCGTATTATTATATAATAAATCTATAAACTATTTTAGGACCAACGATAATCAGACATGAAGGTGCTTATGTTAGTTACAGTTATAACCTCCACAGATAATTCATTTAAAATGGATATTAACAGTTTCACGTATGAATCAGGACTGTGTGTCTGTAATATTATGGTCTGTCTGTCCTGCATTTAGAGCTGAACATGTCACCAAATCCTGAGTCAAAATCAATAAATTATGAATGCACAATTTCTATCAATGTAATGTTTAGAACATAAGGAAAAGTGCATTACGTGTAATAAAACCAAACCAAATATAAAAGGAAATGTAGTAAATACATATATTTAATGATAAAACAAATGATACCCTCATTTTTTTCCCAACAGGGGAAAAAACATTAAAGATTTGGCAGATTTGGCATCACTAAATACAATCTATAATAAGTTAATACAAAATAATGATAAATGATCAATGAAGAGATTTGTAACATGTATATATATATTTATGAGTTATATATTCATTCAATTCAATTCAGTTCAGTTTTATTTATAAAGCGCCAAATCACAACACAAAGTCATCTCAGGGCACTTTTACATGGAGCAGGCTCTTTAATTCATACATTTATTCATAAATATAGAAATATATAAAGATATTGTTTAAGAAGACTGAATCATTACCACTATGACTAATATTTTTAAAGAGACATGGTTCTCTTAATGTTTATTTATCGCCTCCATAATCCTCCACTGACACAAACGCACAACCAGAGATGTTCCTCATCAAATGATCACAAACGTGTTTTCTGGACTTACTGATGTTGAAGGAGACTCGTGGTGAAGGCAGCGAGGTGACGGAGCTCAGCAGGCCGAGGAGCAGCAGGATGCCTGATGGAGCCATAACAGACAAAATGATTATGAAGATTTAAATGTTTTCCTCCTCGTTGGTGTTGAAGCTAAAGCTGTGAACGTAGCGACTGTGAAGAAAGACAGAAAGACTCACCACAGCTTCCTCTTTCAGTGTGGTCCCAGGTCAGGGGGAGGGGAAGAGGAGGAGCAGCATCATCTGCAGCTTTAACATCAAAGATGTAAAAACTGTTTCTATAAGCGACTGTTTCTCTGACAGCCAAATACAGAAGAGAGACATTTTGTTTCTTGAATGTCTCTGAATCAGTTCATCCTGTTTCACATCTTCCATCAGACGGTTTGATATTTCACACAGTTGATCTACAAACAGATGTTGTCTCTGTCCAGATTCAGAGACAGGACATGTGTCCTTTTCCCTTCACAGTGACTGTTCTGTTGTTGACAATCAGTAAAAAGGCCTTTGAAAAGAAGACATGACGTGTTTTCTTCTGCCTGAAAGCAGAGTGTTTAACTGAACCAGCAGGTGGAGACAAAACTCTTCAGACTCTTCATGTCTGCTCCGGCTTCATTCAGACGTGACAGAACATAAACACAGTTATCACCCCAACTCTCATCCACCTACACTGGCTGCCTGTAAAACACCGGATCTCCTATAAACTCCTACTCCTCACCTACAAATCCCTCCACTCCCTGGTACCCCAGTACCTCTCCGACCTCCTCCACCAACCCACACCTTCCCGGACCCTGCGCTCAACTGACTCTGGCCTGCTATCTGTCCCCCGCACTTTTCGGCGCACTTTTGGAGACAGAGCTTTCAGCGTGGCAGCCCCCACCCTCTGGAACTCACTCCCTGCAGCTATACGCAATGCTCCCACCCTCGACTCCTTCAAATCCACCCTTAAAACATACCTGTTTACTCAAGCTTTTGGTCCACTGCTAGCAAAATGAATCTGTTTTCTCTTCTGTTTGTTTTTTCTGTCCATGTAAAGCGTCCTTGGGTGCTATGAAAGGCGCTATAACAATTTAATTTATTATGAATGAACATCGCTCCTGACAGTGAATCCAACATTAACATTTAATAACATTTAATGTGTTTAAGTTTCTGTTCATATACTGTTTGTAAAGCCTGATCATCATCCTACAGCTGTTATAAACGCAAATGTCAAATATAAATAGATTATTGTGCTCTCTATGTTTGTAGACTGACGTGATGTCAGAAGAATCTATTTAGAGTGTTTATTCAGACATGAGACCAACATGTTAAAGGAGTTCAGGTCTCACTGAGTTATTTTAATGATCTAAAGTGTATTTAGGGTCCAAATCCGCTTTCGCTATTTTAACGGCAGAAAAATAGTCGATGCACCAGGCGCCTGGTTCAAAGGGGTTGTCCTTAGCCATTTAAATAATCATGGGTGTGTTTTCAGAGTAATATGCAATAAACCAATCAGAGTGACATCTCCCATTCCCTTTAAGAGCCAGATGTGCTTCAACCTTGGTGGATTATAATTACGACGATGCATTTGTCTAGTAAGAAGGAAGCTTCTCTGCAGAGGAAACAGATCTGATCAATAATGAGCACACAGCTGCTCCTGGACCCTCCCAGGGCCCCAGACCACCAGTTTAACATCCTGTTCATTCATATGCTGAAATTTTATCCTCGTTTAGTTTTTGAAAAGTTTTTTTTTTTTTAATTACAGCTTTAATTTTTTTTAAATCATTTTGTTCAGTCATGGAGTAACAGGTCAAATAAGCAGTTTTAACAGTTTAAATATAGAAACCAAATCACTGTAATCCCAAAAATGTTAAAGAATATTTGTTAAATATTGTTCACAAATTAAATCATTAATTTCAATCATGTAAAGAATCATTTACACAGTTATCAGGACTTGATCAGCTCTCCAAGGTGATTTATTCCCTTTGTTAGATTAATAATGGTTTTCACCTCATTTATTTCCTCATGTGTTCGTCATGTCATGTATTGACGAAGCGGGAAAGTCGATCTGTGTCTGATCAGCTGTCTAAAAAATACCTACGTGTTTTGTCACAATTTGGTCAAATAATGAGACAAATTCATTCATCATTACTGTGACTAGTTAATTCTGATAAATATGACTAAGCATTATGATGTATTTTTGAAACTATGTTGATGTGCACAATAATAAATCACCTGTGTGTAACAGGCAGAGTGTCTGTTGTGCAGCTGCCTGTATAGACACACGTTACTATAAACACTGCACCTCTGACTTCACACCAGGTTTTTGGACTCATGTAGTGAGTAGTGACAGCACATCAGACACCTAAAATGTCTGAACATAAATACCATGTCTCTAATTTTTTACAGCTTTTAAATAACTTTTCACCATTTAGTAACTTGTAGACAAAAATATGAGAATTTGTTGTCAGCAGAAGTTTTCTGGCAGCGATCCATCAATGGAAGTGACGACATATTGTGACTGTAGCTTCTCTGATGTCTGAACACCTGCTAATAAACATACTGTTGTCTCTCAATGTCAGATAATCTCTAATGTCTTCTACATACAACACAGAAAAAGCTTTTGTCCCCTTAATTTCATTAGCTTTGTGCTACAATATACATGCTAGTCTTGTGGGTAAATATTCAGTGTGCATTGATTTAATTTTAATGGGGCCTCAACCAGGTGGTCACACAAAGACAAGCCTACTTATAAACTCCAAAGCCTGACCCTTAATCCCTGAAACAAAGGAAGAGTTCACACAGACTACAACTCTCAGTCGGCCCTGCAGGACCTTGGTGTGAGATCTGGGAGAGGAAACCAGCTTTCCATACACGTGTATCTCCCTGAGTTTGTAGATCCTCCCTCTGGACAAGCAGAGACTCCCTGAGTTCAACTGAGCACGATTACCGGTTCCCCTTAAAGAGACCCCTTAAATCCACTAGTACAGGATGAGGTCACTATTAAAGATGCTGTTATCCAAAATGTACATGTGAATGGAGTTAATGTCATTTGGACCTGAAATGTCTAAAACAAGGATGCTCCTGAATCTGAAATACAACTTAGTGCTTATTGTACAGGCTGATTCAAATCATGAGCTGATTACTGTGACAAAGCTGCAACTCAGCAGTGATTAAGCAGAACTGGTTTTACAGCAGATTGAAACACACTTAAGACACAAATCACAGCAACAAAGCAACAACGGCTGCAGCAGCTAATGTCCAGTGTGGTTTAAAGACAAACTGCTTTCATTATTCAGGGATCTTTTTCTACAAATGACTCTGCATTTTATTTGGTTTTCAGATTGTTTATGCAGATTCCAGCCTCACATGAATTATTACACAACAGTTTCAGATTATTTGACTTTGCCCACATTCTTCCCTGCTGTTGACAATTAGAGTTCAAATGTGGCTGGATATTGTTTGTTCTAATGCTGGAGGATGACATGGATGCTGGCAGGAAGTGCATCATAAAAGGACTCTACCAGGATCCTGATGATCTGCTGCAGGACTACATGGTGAGAATGAATTGAACTGAAGTACTGATTAAAGATCACTCCCTGGAGCCTTCACTGCATCACACGATGTAATCATGCCCAACCTCACGTTGGAGAAATAAAGGCTTAGAAAAACACCAACTTGTGTTATGGGATACAAACAGGATAATACAAAAGAAACCAAACAGAAGGAAGCGCTGCCTTTTTTATCAGTCTGGGAAGGACTAAAGTTATCATAAGAGTCCTCTGAGGTATTGATAGAAGGAACTGAATTCAGCGCTAATGGAAGTGTTTCCTTAAATTTAGCTACAGCACTATCAGTAAGACATCTGGTGAAAACATTTTGTCTAATGGTGTGTAATCTACCAATAAAAATTCAAAAGTTATCAGATGGTGGTCTGATAAAATGGGATTTTGAGGAGAAACTATCAAATGTTCAGTTTCTATGCCATAAGTCAGCACAAGATCCAGGGTGTGATTCTGACAGTGAGTGGGTTTATTTACACACTGAGAGAAGCCAACTGAGTCTAATAATGAGATAAAGGCAGTGCAGAGACTATCATTATCAACGTCCACATGAATGTTAAAGTCACCTGCTATAATTACTTTATCAGTACTGAGGACTAAGTTTGATAAAAACTCTGAGAACTCAGATAAGAATTCAGAGTACGGGCCAGGAGGACGGTACACTATAACAAATAGAACTGGCTGTACAGTTTTCCAGGTTGGATGGAAATATAAAGAACAAGGCTTTCAAAAGAATTATAATTACATTTAGATTTAGGTCTAAAGCTGACAATAAGGCTGGAGTTGAAAATGGCTGCAACTCCACCTCCTCGGCCAGTATCTGGAGGAATGTGAGTATTAATATGACGGGGAGGAGTGCATTCATTAAGGCTGACATGTTCATCATGACATAGCAGGTTTCTGTAAGACAAAATAAATCAATATGCTGATCTGAGATCATTCACTAATAAAGCTTTAGAAGATAATGATCTAATGTTTAAGAGACCGCATTTAATTCTTTTATTTTGCTGAACAATTCCAGACTTAATGTTAATATGTTTTAGATTTTTATGATTGATCGGGGGACAGACACAGTCTCTATGTGGTTTAGGGGGACAGACACAGTCTCTATGTGGTTTAGGGGGACAGACACAGTCTCTATGTGGTTTAGGGGGACAGACACAGTCTCTATGTGGTTTAGGGGGACAGACACAGTCTCTATGTGGTTTAGGGGGACAGTCACAGTCTCTATGTGGTTTAGGGGGACAGACACAGTCTCTATGTGGTTTAGGGGGACAGACACAGTCTCTATGTGGTTTAGGGGGACAGACACAGTCTCTATGTGGTTTAGGGGGACAGTCACAGTCTCTATGTGGTTTAGGGGGACAGACTCAGTCTCTATGTGGTTTAGGGCGGGTAACTGCTCTAATGGAAGTGCAGAGAAGTGTGTAAGACTACAACTCTGCCTCCTGGTCTCAACTCTGGGTTGTCATGGTCTTGGTCTAGCTATAAACTCAGCCATATTTTTTGATATGAGAGCTGCTCCATCCAAAGTGGGATGTATGCCGTCTCTCCTAATCAGACCAGGTTTTCCCCAGAAAGTCTGCCAATTGCCTACATTACCTTCACCAAGTATAGCCAAGGTCATACAGGAAGCCATCACCATGTTCCTTGTTCCTATTGTGACAGGTGTACATTTTTTACCCACATGTGAGAGGACCTATGATTAGAAACATCCAAGAATTGCATATCTTAGGGTTGCTAGTTAGAGCCAGCCATTGTTTGATTCTAGTGTCTTCATGTAACGCTAACAGCGAGCTCCAGTTTGACTGCAAACAGTGCCTGCAAAACAAAAAGTCTTTAAAAGGCCGAGAGAGCAAAGGACGCTTGATGAGAACTAACACATGTTTAAATACACAGCAGGTTTTTATCCACAGTAATGAGAAATATAGCAAAGCATCAAAAACACTGACAGTAAACACAGTCGGCAACCAGAAATGACACAAAACGCTTCCCGTAGCACGTAGGACCGCTCAGAGAATCGCCTCACTGAAGAAGTCCAGGACTCGGACATGTTCATTGATAAAGAATTTTTTGTAATAGGCTCTTCCCAGACAGCTGTGGCCCATATCTGGCCCACACTTGTCACTTTCATGTGGCCCACATATCACATGGCATGACGACATCTGGGCAGTCCGCTCCTGTTTTCCCACTTTATGCCCAGTTTGCTTGTTTGCTGAGACACAAAATAAAGCAATTTGTAAAACTGTAAAGTCCAAAAATCTTTTTTAATTCTTATAAAGAAAATCAGAATCAGATTTGATCAGTGAGACTTTTTTGCATCTTTAATATCAATATGAAATAACAGCTGCGTTGTAGCGTAGGGTACGAAGAAAACAAATTATTGGGCGCCAGGCAGGAGAAAGAAACCCTGTCGTTTTTTGAGAAATCAGAAAAAAATATAATATGCGTATATGCCAATAATTTACAGATACACCCCCGGTTACCCTTTTACCCGTGCTACAAAAACATATCAAAGACCAATTAAGAACAACAGACCTAAAATAGATTAATCAGAAATAATATTATTCAAGCCACAACTCAAAAGCAAGAAAAAAAGTCAAATCCCATACATAATTACATAATTAACTCAAAATCGGTCTGTCACACACAAACCTTGCAATAATAACTTAAATCAAACTATAAACTATACATAAGGAACAGAAATCACATCCCCTTTTCTCTGTCCATGATGCCCTTTAACTTCAGTCTTTTTTTTTAAATAAGAGGGTGGTAACTGGGGTTTAATTAGGGAATGCACTTCAGTTCATTCACTTCAGTTTGTTTCGTTTCAGTTCATTCAGGTAATGTATGAGTGTGTGTGTGTGTGAGTGTGTGTGTGGGGGGGGGGGCGCTGAAGTTTGGGAAGCAAGGGAGTTTGTGGTTGAGGGCTGTTGTTGAAGGGAAAAAAAGAGGAGAGAATAGAAGAAGCCTGGAGAGGTACAGAGAGGACTTAGCTCTTAGCTTCGGTCTCAGTAGTTCATCCAGTCCAGCAGCAGAGTCCAAGCATGTCCCGGGGAAGACAGATACTTTCCTCCAGACAGACCAGCATTGTCCCTTCAGACTAGCCTGGGCACCAGCATCTGACCGAGCTTCTTTTTCTCATTTCACTGACTTTTTATAGCTCATCATCTTTGCTTCATTTCTGTCCTTTCCCTCTCACTCCTGTCTCTTCTCCTCCATGCTGCATTGTTAGGTTTCCCCCTTCCCCCAGCTCACAGGTGTGTATCATTAATCAGCTCAACCCCTCCCCTTCCCTGTACTTCCAGGTGGAGAAGGGCTGTGCGGCTCTATCCCCTCCTTCTTTCTACCACAGCGTCATTTTTGTTTAATGTGACCTTTTTATTTATGTCAGCTCTGTGACTCAAACACTGGAGACTCGATGCAGACTCGAGATTTAGACTGTTGGTCGACAAAACAAGACAGTTAGAGCTGTTACCATGGAAACGGGAATGGATAGGGTTAGTTTTTTTTTTACATTTCATAGATTAAATGATTCATAAATTACAAAAATAATCTTCAAATGAATCAATATAAATAATGTTTAGTTGCAGATTTCTTTAAGGTTGGCTCATATTGAAACGTTCAAAAGTGAAAAACAAGAAACCAAAACAGAAGATTTATAAACAGTCTGTTTTATTGAGGACATTTCCTCTAGCAGCAAACATAACAGCATGAATACCAATCAATAAATCAGCTGATAAATCGATCAGTCTGAAAGACGGTTTAAGGATCGTAAGGTGAAAACATTCAGTTCTGCAGCATCATTAACTTGCAGTTTAACCAACATGAGGAGCAATGACATCACTTCCTGCGGACACTTTTATTAAAACACTTATAAATATGTGAACAGCTGTCAGATGTCTGTCTGACGTTAATCATCCTCTAGCGCCACCATCGGGTCGACCTTTTAGTTCTTAATTGAAATATCTCAACACCTGTTTGGATTGTTTCACATGTTCATGTTCTTCAGAGGATGAACTGTAATAACGTTTATCTAGCGCCACCATCTGGTCAGATTTTAATTGAGTTTCTGCTGCTTCCACTCTGATGGGATCTTAACAGCAACAGAAAAATCACATTTTGATGATGAACATTATTACAGAATTGATGACACATCAATGAGTGGAGATGGCGACGCTGTGAACATCAGCTTCACTAAAATAAAATAATCTGTTTCTGCTCCGTTTTCATGAAGCTTCATTGTTTTAATAGATATTTTCTCTTTTTTAATAATTTCTTTGCCTTCTTGTTTTCTCTTCTTATTCTGGATGTGAATAAAAACCATCAAGGACTGAAAACATCAAATGTAGAACTGCAATGATTGTTGATTGATTAGTTAACTGACAGATATTCTGATAACTGGTTACAGACAAAAATGCCAAACAAATCTTTGTTTCCAGCTTATCAAATGTAAATAATTCTAATCTGACAGTCGACTGAATATTTCTTAGACTCATGCAAACTGGACCTTTTATTTTCTGACATTTTATACACCAAACAATAATAAAATCATCATTATATCACTAAAAATAAAAATGTGAGATGTCTGCTCAGATTTATAATCTTTCATCACTTTAGACGGTATTTTGTGTTCAGTCATTTGACAGCTTTGGTTTTGATGTTTGTTTTAGTCTGAAATTCAAGCATTTTATCGGCACTTTTGTTGAAAACGTTAAATCAAGAATCAAGAAGTCAAAGAAACAAATTTCTAAAACTGATCAGATTCCAGCATCTTTGGGCTTCAGGAAGAGAAACTGATGGGATCCTAATAAAATATTAAATCCACACATGGTGACGTTCATCCACTTCGTCTTTGGCCTTATAAGCAGCTGATGGACTCGCAGAAAACATTCCCCACTGTCTGATAGAAATCTAAAACTGAAAAACTGATGCAGTGCCTGCCGTCACGTCTCCCATCAGGAGCAGACCGGATCACTGGGATTAACCCAGTTCCTCCTCTTCAGGCTTTTAGTTCGACTGTCAAGTTCGACAAAGACCTCAGAGTCAGAAAATCCTCCAGTTTCCAGCAGATTATTGGTCAAACAGGTGAAGGTGTGACTGCTCAGTGAGTTCCAGAAACAGAGCGAGGAGGTGGTGGACAGGTATAATCCCACTGTGGACAGATATAATCCCACTGTGGACAGGTATAATCCCAATGTGGACAGATATAATCCCAATGTGGACAGGTATAATCCCAATGTGGACAGATATAATCCCAATGTGGACAGGTATAATCCCAATGTGGACAGGTATAATCCCAATGTGGACAGATATAATCCCAATGTGGACAGATATAATCCCAATGTGGACAGGTTTTTAATGTCACAACTACATCTCGGATAGTTCAGATTCAGACCTCAGACACCTTTTGGTAAAAGGTTGTGATGATGGTGAAGTCCGTCTGAAGAACGTTCAAACCTTGTGACAACTGTTGAGTTCGTTAAGCCGAGCAGACGCTTTACGTTTCTATTTTTTCAATTCAATTTTATTTTTAAAGCGCCAAATCACAACAGAACTTCTCTCAGGTCTGTTTCCACATGGAGCATCTAGACTGAACTCTTTAATCTACAGAGACCAACGTTCCTCCTTTAATGGGAAGAAACCTCAAACGGAACCAACTGTAGGTGGACGCCATCCGCCTCGCTCGGTGGACGCCATCCGCCTCGCTCGGTGGACGCCATCCGCCTCGCTCGGTGGACGCCATCCGCCTCGCTCGGTGGACGCCAGCCGCCTCGCTCGGTGGACGCCATCCGCCTCGCTCGGTGGACGCCATCCGCCTCGCTCGGTGGACGCCAGCCGCCTCGCTCGGTGGACGCCATCCGCCTCGCTCGGTGGACGCCAGCCGCCTCCAGTTGGGCCGACAATGACGGACCCAAACAAAGATGATTGAAGCTCCTGAAACATTTCTCAGCAGGTCAAGTCAGTGAAATGTTGTGATGCGTTCAGGTGTCTCTGAACTTCGTTATAAAGACATTTAAATGGATGCTGTTTAAGGACATGAACTGCACTGAGATACCAGCATCATCCTTCTATAAAAGCAGCATCCAATAAACTGAACAGTAAAATAAGTTCGATACTCAAACTTTCCCCTTCAAACTCACACTGCACATAAATACAGAAGCTTGTGATGCATTCAGGGTATTTAAATCGTACCAACAACAAAGATCTGTATCTTCTGTTCTATTTGTCTCCTCTGGAGTTCCCCGACGCTCCGTCCTATTTCATTCTCAACATATCCACTGTTTTTAGGAAATTCACCGTCAGGCTACGCTGATGACACACCGCTCTACGTCCCATTGAAAACAAGCTCAGTCTTCTTTTATGTCCAGTGCTGAACGGGCGGAAACTTTTTCAGCTAAATTAAAGTAAGACTCAGATTTAAATACTGAAAAACTCATTAGCAGGAGATTTTTACACACTTCCATCCTCCATAGCAAAAATAAAACCTTTCTTTTTAGATCTAAAGACAGTTTTACACACTGCAGCTTTCTGTGTGTGGAGGTCAGGGGTCAGAGGTCAGGGGTCAGTCAGCCTCTCTTCACTGGTTACCAGTCCGATACAGAACATGTTGGTCCATGTTCTACATCTGCTTTTCTCCCTTCACTGTCGCAGCTTCACTATTGATCACTGATCATCAATTAACTTTGGAGTGTTTGTTATTTATCTGTTTGTGTTGTTTTAACTGGTGTAACTGGTGTAACTGGTGTTTGACTGGTGTAACTGGTGTTTGACTGGTGTAACTGGTGTAACTGGTGGTTAATGGAATGAAATCCAGAAAACCATTTACACTCTGGGAAATCAAATGATAGTTAATTAGACGGCTGGAGAATCGTTTACTGGATGATAGTTCACAACTCCAAACGTTTTTCTCTCGATAATCAGAAGAAACTTTCTCCTGTTCTCTCCGTCTGCGGTGCGTCTGGTCAGAAAGGTTCAGAGGAGAGAAGTTAAATAACCAACTGCAGCATCCAGAGACATGATGGAGGTCAAAAGCTACCAGAATATATACGTATGACATCACAGCCGAGCCTGACGTCCACTTTTCATTAATAGATGTGATTTAAGAGGAAACTCGTTAAAATGATTCCCACAAATGTTTCTTCACACTTTGTGCTGTAAGGGTTTCTCCAGCTGACTCTTTATAGATAATATATATATATATTTATATAATATAGATAAATTCTGGTCAACAAATGACATGTTGTATAATTATAAAGCTGATTTGTGATTATTTGTGGAATTATTGTGATTTAAATATATTGAGGTTTGTTTGTTTTGATTTGGAGGATCAGCGTCTGCTCGGCTTCACGTGAACTTTAACATTAATCTAAAATATAAAAGGATGCGAGGATCCTGCAGAGGGCCCCGGACCACGGTTTGGGAACCATTCTGCTAGTAAGTCATTACACAGGTTTGATTCCTGTCCAAGGCACTGAGCCCCGCTGCCTCCAGGGGGCGCTGCATCGCTGAAGGTGCTGCTGAGCAAGGCACTGACACTTCAGCAGAGAGAAAGAACGAAGAGTTGAAGCAGAAATCTGATGACTGAGTGCAAACTGGATTATAGAGTCATCATCATCATCATCATCATCATCATCACCATCATCTTCATCATCTTCATCGTCTTCATCAGTCCTTCTTGAAGGCTTCAGAGGATCAGATGATGTTTATTGTTCTTCAGATATTAAGTTACAGCGCAGACGAGTCGACTTTCGGAGGGACTTTGGGTCGAGTCGGAGGAGCAGGAGGTCGTCTGGAGACAAACAAACAAACAAACAAACAAACAAACAAATCACTTCTAATATTCTGCTTTTGTGCTTTTTGCTCGTTTTCACCATTTGAAGCAAAAATAAAGTTTGTCGTGTTAAAAATGTTCTGAGTATAAACTGAGCGGTTCACCTGTTTGCTCCGGCGGCGGGTGCGACGGCGGCGTGCTGAGGCGGTTTGATGCTGCTGGTGTAGCCGGGGTGAGGGGGGAGGTGGGGGTGGCTTGGCGGGGCCAGGGGGCGGGGCTTTTTGGGCACCGCCGGTTTGGCCAGAGCTGCACCCTGAACAGAGAATCATGGGAAAAATATGAATCTCTGTTTGCATAAAAACATCAGCGTGAACAGCAATGGTAAATGGACTGTACAGCGCTTTTCTAGTCTTCTGACCACTCAAAGCGCTTTTTACACTACAAATCACATTCACACACATTCACACGCTGAATGGGTACAGGGGCTACCGTACAAGGTCCAACCTGCCCATCAGAGGAAACTAACCATTCATACACATTCACACTCTGATGGCGCAGCCATCAGGAGCAATTTGGGGTTAAGGGTCAGGAAGAGCCAGGAATCGAACCTCCAATCTTCCGATTAGAGAACGACCCGCTCTACCTCCTGAGCCACAGCCGCCCAGGAAGCAACAGGAAGATTTCAGGTGATCAATACATCAGCCAATCACAGTTCACCAATCAGGACCCAAATCACAGCAGCTGATCAGACACAATCACCCCACCAGGACGACGTTCAGTCCACAGGGTTCTCATGCTTCCTACATGCTAAGTACGTGCTAGCTACACGCTAACGTTAGCAGGCAGGTGCGGTGTACCTGTCCAGGTGAGACGGGGTCAGGGGGGAGTGGCTTGGTGGGCGGAGCTGGTCGATTCACCAGCAGCTGGAAGGTTAGCGAGGAGGAAGAGGAAAGAGTTTGTTTGACTTCCTGTTTACTGAAGTCGAAGAAACAACAACATGCTGCACTTTTTCTGATCAATTTGATTAATTAACTAAAAATACTATCAATAAAAAATATGTGGCAGCTGCATGCAAATAGAAACATTCAGAGGAAAGAAACGTACGGAGTCACAACAGAGCCAAATAATTATTGACTGTTTACTTTGATATATTGATAAAAATAATAATTAGGCATTAATGAACTAAATGTAAAAGAAAATAGAAACATAATCACCGTAACAAATAAATGTTACTATTTCCTGTCTTTAAATGATGAATCACAAAATAAATTTTAAGCTGGAATAAAGTTTTTCTCTGATCAGCCAATCAGAGCTCTTGTTGCTCGTTAAAGGTTTGACTGTCGCTGTAAAAAGTTAAATCTAAAAATCTTAATTCATCATTTAAAGACGGTAAAAGGAAATAATATTATTTACAGGGTTCATTCTTATCAAAAGAATGCACTGAAGAAGGCCATGAGATTTGGCTGAAAGCTTTATCAAACACCTCATGTTACTTTAATTTGTGTTACTATTTTTTTTTCTTTTCTTTGACTTCATCAAAGCATCTTTTAAATGCAATAATTTAATTAAAATACCCGTTTTAAATTAAAAAATTCATTTGTAAATTATTTGGCATGCTTTGACCTCCGTACGACTCTGAGCTGCGTTTACTCCTCCGGCCAGCAGGTGGCGTTAACCCCGCTAACCACTGCAGTGTCTTCTCAACACTTTGTTTTGTTATCTTTAGTTTTCATTAATATTTGTTTTAATTAAACTTCGTCCTGGCGACAAACGTTCAAAACTCAAATTTACGATGATCATTTACGACTCAAACGCATCACGACCGAAACAGGAAACGCAACACGAAACCGACAACGACGAGACGCACAGACAGCTGATGACATCGCAGACAGCATGACATCACATGACATCACAGACAGCTGATGACATCACAGACAGCATGACATCACATGACATCACAGACAGCCGATGACATCACAGACAGCTGAGGCTCAGGTGAGGTTACCTGCGGGGGTTTTAGGGCGGGGTCAGGGGGGAGTGGCTTAGCGGGAGGAGCAGGTCTGTCATGAACCTGATAGGAGAGAAAACAGGAAGTAGAAGAAGAGTGATACATGCACAGGAAGTGTACCAGAGGTCAAAGGTCAAAGGTCAAAGAAGCAGGTGAGTTAATGTTCACTGACAGGAAGAAGCAAAAAAACAAGACGGACTTCGGCAACAAGATAAACAAATAAACAACAAGTTTGTTTTTTCATCTTCAAGTGAAGATGAAACTAAAACCAGAAAACGTTTTTTATTGTTATATCAATATTATTGTTTAGATAATTTGATAAATAGATATATAGAAATATAAATATATTGATGATAGATATTATTTGTATTATTGTGTATGTGTTTGTATTATTATTCTGATTATTCGTCCAAAATAATAAATCTGCTTGAACTTGACACGTTCAGAAATTTAATATTAGTCTTCAAAAATGGCTCAAAAGCGTCGCCTACAAAATTTCAAATTAAAAGCTCCGACCTTTAATTTGATGTAGATGAACGAAGTTTTGTCGGCTTAAGAAGCTCAAAAAGCCTTTTGGAGCCAAACAGGAAGTCTTTATTTGATTTATTAAACGTGTTTTTACTGGTCGTCTTTTCCAGGTTCAGGATGTGATTGGTGCCTTTAGGGTTCAGGTCTTGACTTGTGTCTGACCTGTTTGTCCACTAGGACTCTTGTGAGAGGGCGGAGTCAGTATTGGCGAGGTTGCTATGGTTACCTCTTTGTGGGACGGGGTCAGTGGGATGTCCGTCTGTGGGTTCAGGTGGTATTTCAGTGGTTGGACCTGCTCGCTGTTCCTGCCGTCCACCTGCTCCATCGCCCGCGTCCTGTTGAGATGAAAACACCTGAAATCAAAGCTGTCAGCTGATTGGACGGCTGTATGACATCACAGATCACAGAGACTAACAGGACACACAAACACTGAAACTGTCCCACAACTTAAAGCTGCACCAGAAAACTGTTGATGCTTTGAGGACTTCATTACCCAGAAGTCTCTGCGTCTGCAGAAGATCTGAACCTGGATTGGTGCAGCTTTAACTGTGATGTCATCACTATGTCATCGTTATTTAAAGAGGTTAAAAACCCCAACGTCTCTCTACAGGGACAGACTAAAGACCAGGACCCAGCGGGACCAGGACCCAGCGGGACCAGCAGTACCTGGAGACGTGGGCGGGGTCAAACTCCAAACCCCACATCTCACAGTGAGTCACACTGCATTGTGGGTAAGAAAAGAAGCAGAATCAGCTGATTTGTGGAACGTTTCATAAACTTCAGATGAGAAGCATCGTCTCTAAACATCATGTGACTGACTCACCTGATCACTACATCATCTCTAAACATCATGTGACTGACTCACCTGATCACTACATCATCTCTAAACATCATGTGACTGACTCACCTGATCACTACATCATCTCTAAACATCATGTGACTGACTCACCTGATCATTACATCGTCTCTAAACATCATGTGACTGACTCATCTGATCATTACATCGTCTCTAAACATCATGTGACTGACTCATCTGATCATTACATCGTCTCTAAACATCATGTGATATTCAATAACAGCAAAAAGTTTTAATAGAAAATAATAATTAACGTATCAAATATATTATTATTCAAACTCTGAATAATAATAATAATAAAATAATATTAATTTGAACCAGAAGCTCTGATGAGAAACGTTCCTGTAAACTAAACGTCATGTTACCGGTTTTGTTGTCGAGCTTTACGGATCGGGCTGTTGGCGCCGATGCAAAGGAGACGGAAACGAGGGAAGCGAAGGACGAGGAAGAGGAGGACCACGGGCAGGACGAAGAGGAAGATGACCAGCAGGGCGACTCGAACCGGGTCAGACTCTGAGCAGAGAAGAAGAAGAACAATGAGGCGCGGTCAGAGAAGAGGAGGGCGTGTTTGATGCGTTTGTGGTGTCGTACCTCCAGCAGATCTGGCCGGGCCGCTGTCCACGCTGCCTCCGTGACCCGAGTACCTGCAGTCAGGCGGCGCCCAGCCGACGTCACAGTGACACTGTTTGTTACTGTTACACACCTGAAACACACACAGCACACTTCAGTCTTTATTCTGCAGCAGCACTTGTTATTATTGTTATTGTTATTGTTATTGTTACTATTATTATAGGACCGATTCTGTTGATCTGGTCCTTAAATTCATATTCAGCTGAGTGTACGGAGGAAAAAACGTGTTTTTATTTGTAATTGTAATTTTCCCTGATGAAGACGAACAGTTCAGAACAAACTGAAGCTGTGAAGTTTCTCACATGTTTTAAATCTATTTTCATTTTCTGGCTCAAACTTTTCAAAAAACTAAAATTTGGATTTTGTATGGAGGCCTGGAAGTGTCATGGATAATAAATTAATACATAAATAAATATTATACACAAAACTTTTCATTCATACTCTTAATTTAATTCAGTTTTAGCTCTAGTTATCTGATTATTTTCATTATTGATTAATTATTGATTGATTAATCTTTTGATTATATTCTGGATTATCAATCAGTTGTTTTGTTTATAAAATTTTAGAAAGTTGTGAAAAATGTTAATCAATGTCTTGTTTTGTCCACAACCCAAAAATGTTCAGTTTCCTGTCACAGAGATTAGAGAGGTTCGGTAATGACCGCTAACCCATTTTCTGGAAATCAACTTTAATTGTTGCAGTTTTGTCTTCAAAGATAATGATTGTTTTCTTACGTTTTAGAGTTGTTGCAGATCAGAACTGAGACTCCTCATCAATCATCACAAATAAAAGTGATTTGTAACAGAACTCACTCCGTGACCGTTGCACTTCCTGCGGCACTCGTCCACTCCGAACACCGACACGTCCTCGCACTTCTGGTTCAAACAGGCCTGCAACACAAACACTTGGTGAACTCCACCGTGATGCTTTATTACAACACATTCACAGAGTACTGGTGATACAGTACTGGTGATACAGTACTGGTGATACAGTACTGGTGATACAGTACTGGTGACAGAGTACTGGTGATACAGGACTGGTGATACAGTACTGGTGACACAGTACTGGTGATACAGTACTGGTGATACAGTACTGGTGATACAGTACTGGTGACAGAGTACTGGTGATACAGGACTGGTGATACAGTACTGGTGACACAGTACTGGTGATACAGTACTGGTGATACAGTACTGGTGATACAGTACTGGTGACAGAGTACTGGTGATACAGGACTGGTGACACAGTACTGGTGACACAGTACTGGTGATACAGTACTGGTGATACAGTACTGGTGATACAGTACTGGTGACAGAGTACTGGTGATACAGGACTGGTGATACAGGACTGGTGACAGAGTACTGGTGATACAGTACTGGTGATACAGTACTGGTGACAGAGTACTGGTGATACAGGACTGGTGATACAGGACTGGTGACAGAGTACTGGTGATACAGTACTGGTGATACAGGACTGGTGATACAGTACTGGTGATACAGTACTGGTGATACAGGACTGGTGACAGAGTACTGGTGATACAGTACTGGTGACAGAGTACTGGTGATACAGTACTGGTGATACAGTACTGGTGACACAGTACTGGTGATACAGTACTGGTGACAGAGTACTGGTGATACAGGACTGGTGATACAGGACTGGTGACAGAGTACTGGTGATACAGGACTGGTGATACAGGACTGGTGACAGAGTACTGGTGATACAGGACTGGTGATACAGTACTGGTGACACAGTACTGGTGATACAGTACTGGTGACACAGTACTGGTGATACAGGACTGGTGACACAGTACTGGTGACACAGTACTGGTGATACAGTACTGGTGACAGAGTACTGGTGATACAGGACTGGTGATACAGGACTGGTGACAGAGTACTGGTGATACAGTACTGGTGATACAGTACTGGTGACACAGTACTGGTGACACAGTACTGGTTTAAGGTGAAACTGAGTTATTCAGTGTTTTTAGTGGTTTTAATCACCCAGTTTGGGCCCAGTGTGGATCCAGCGTGGATCCAGTGTGGATCCCGTGTGGATCCAGCGTGGATCCAGTGTGGATCCAGCGTGGATCCAGCGTGTGAGAGAAACCCACAGACAAACCTGCAAGCAGCGTCTTTCAGCAGCTGCATGGTGGCTCCAGCCTGGAGGCCAGTTAACTCGAGTCTGCAGGAAATAATTCTGAATGGTAAATAATTTTCTTTTTTATGCTCCTTTCCACTGTTTCCTGCTCACTTCATTTGGTTTATTTTGTATCATCCTGTTTTTATCCCATAACACAAGTTGGTGTTTTTCTCCAGCGTGAGGTTGGACACGATTACATTGTGTGATTTGCTTTTGAAGTGAAGGCTCCAGGGAGTGATCTTTAATCAGTACTGAATATTTATATATGATATATGATTTGAGCGTATTTTTAAAAAGCTAAATGCCCTACCTGTGAGGATTTCTGACAATCTTTATTGTTTAATGTTGTTAATTGATTTCCAACAATAACACATAAAGCAAGACTTTCTGTTCCACTCATGTTGATAAAAGTATTAACATCTGAAAAATGTCCCATTACATAAAAACTAATACATAGTGTATATGCGCTCTTCTTTTATAACAGCCATGTTCAGAGTTCTGATCCTGCTTCTATATGTTGGACTATTAAACTCAGTCTGGCCTGCGGGTGGCGCTGTGTCCTCACCTTGCCGGGGCCGCAGGCGGTGCCCTGCGCCACGGTGGCGGGGTCAGACACGTCGTCTCCAAGGTGGAAGAAGGTTCCTCTGCAGACCAGGTCACTGTGGTTGAAGCGGACTGTGGTGGTCAGGATCTCTGCGTTGGTACCCAGCAGGGGGCGCTCCCTCCCCCCCTGACACTGGATCCTCCCACAGTACACGTCCCTACAACACGGAGAAGAAGACACACTGCAGTACTCTGTGTGTGTACTCTGTGTGTGTACTCTGTGTGTGTACTCTCTGTACTCACGAGCTTCCACATGGGATGTAGGAGCGGTTGGTCAGCTGACCACAGTTTCCATATTTGTTTCCTTGTTTGTTAACCGATGAAAAACAAACAGCTGGAGCGCTGGTAGCATCTGGAGACAGACAGACGTTAAGCAGCCTGAAACATTTCAACAGTTGTCATCATGAAATGTCAGCTGTCCTGACTCCTTTCAAAAAACACAAACTAATAGTTAAGAGTTTTTAACATTTTTAAACTTTTCTACCTTTCTTTTTTTCTACTGTAAGGAAAATGTACAGATCCATGACATATAGAACAGTGACCCCACTGGTGTACATATAGAACAGTGACCCTACTGGTGTACATATAGAACAGTGACCCTACTGGTGTACATATAGAACAGTGACCCTACTGGTGTACATATAGAACAGTGACCCTACTGGTGTACATATAGAACAGTGACCCTACTGGTGTACATATAGAACAGTGACCCTACTGGTGTACATATAGAACAGTGACCCTACTGGTCTACATATAGAACAGTGACCCTACTGGTGTACATATAGAACAGTGACCCTACTGGTGTACATATAGAACAGTGACCCTACTGGTGTACATATAGAACAGTGACCCTACTGGTGTACATATAGAACAGTGACCCTACTGGTCTACATATAGAACAATGACCCTACTGGTGTACATATAGAACAGTGACCCTACTGGTCTACATATAGAACAGTGACCCTACTGGTCTACATATAGAACAGTGACCCTACTGGTGTACATATAGAACAGTGACCCTACTGGTGTACATATAGAACAGTGACCCTACTGGTGTACATATAGAACAGTGACCCTACTGGTCTACATATAGAACAGTGACCCTACTGGTGTACATATAGAACAGTGACCCTACTGGTGTACATATAGAACAGTGACCCTACTGGTGTACATATAGAACAGTGACCCTACTGGTCTACATATAGAACCGTGTGCAGCGCTAATATAAACGTGTCTTACTGGGTCCCCATAGCATCTGGCACTGGGTGCGCATGCTGGCACAGACTCCTCCGTAGCAGTAGGAGGCGCCATCCTCACAGGGTTCGCCGTTCTGCAAGAAGACATTGGGAGGGCAGTGGGGAGAGGAGCCGGTGCAGAACTCAGGGAGGTCGCATTCTCCGATTGGCTCACGACACACCGAGCCCGCCGTCCGCAGCTAAAGGAGAAGAGGAACTTTAATACTGTTACCTGTGTGTGTGTGTGTTTGTATGTGTGTGTGTGTGAGGTTGTATGTGTGTGTGTGTGTGTTTGTATGTGTGTGTGTGTGTGAGGTTGTGTATGTGTGTGTGTGTGTGTGTGTGTGTGTGTGTATGTGTGTGACCTTGCAGTTGTGGCAACAGATGCCATCAGACGAACACTGAGCTCCAGGAACCAGCTGACAGGTGGAGGCGTTACAGCAGGGGTCTTCACACTCCTGACCAATCAGAGCACAACACATCAGCAGCAAGAACAATACTAAAACCCCCTCAGACAGACAGGTGAACAGGTAGACAGGTGAACAGGTAGACAGCAGGTGAACAGATAGACAGGTGAACAGACAGACAGGTGAACAGGCAGACAGGTGAACAGGTAGACAGGTGAACAGGCAGACAGGTGAACAGGCAGACAGACAGGTGAACAGGTAGACAGGTGAACAGGTAGGCAGACAGGTGAACAGACAGACAGGTGAACAGGCAGACAGGTGAACAAATAGGCAGACAGGTGAACAGACAGACAGGTGAACAGGCAGACAGACAGGTGAACAGGTAGACAGGTGAACAGGTAGGCAGACAGGTGAACAGACAGACAGGTGAACAGACAGACAGGTGAACAGACAGACAGGTGAACAGGTAGACAGACAGGTGAACAGGTAGACAGGTGAACAGGTAGACAGACAGGTGAACAGGTAGATAGGTGAACAGGTAGACAGCAGGTGAACAGATAGACAGGTGAACAGACAGACAGGTGAACAGGCAGACAGGTGAACAGGTAGGCAGACAGGTGAACAGGTAGGCAGACAGGTGAACAGGTAGACAGGTGAACAGGTAGACAGACAGGTGAACAGGCAGACAGGTGAACAGGTAGACAGACAGGTGAACAGGCAGACAGGTGAACAGGTAGACAGACAGGTGAACAGGTAGACAGGTGAACAGGTAGACAGACAGGTGAACAGGCAGACAGGTGAACAGGTAGACAGACAGGTGAACAGGTAGACAGGTGAACAGGTAGGCAGACAGGTGAACAGACAGACAGGTGAACAGACAGACAGGTGAACAGATAGGCAGGTGAACAGGCAGACAGGTGAACAGATAGGCAGACAGGTGAACAGGCAGACAGGTGAACAGGTAGACAGACAGGTGAACAGGTAGACAGGTGAACAGACAGACAGGTGAACAGGCAGACAGGTGAACAGGTAGGCAGACAGGTGAACAGGTAGGCAGACAGGTGAACAGGTAGGCAGACAGGTGAACAGACAGACAGGTGAACAGACAGACAGGTGAACAGGCAGACAGGTGAACAGATAGGCAGACAGGTGAACAGACAGACAGGTGAACAGGCAGACAGGTGAACAGGTAGACAGGTGAACAGGTAGACAGACAGGTGAACAGGTAGATAGGTGAACAGGTAGACAGCAGGTGAACAGATAGACAGGTGAACAGACAGACAGGTGAACAGGCAGACAGGTGAACAGGTAGGCAGACAGGTGAACAGGTAGGCAGACAGGTGAACAGGTAGGCAGACAGGTGAACAGGCAGACAGGTGAACAGACAGACAGGTGAACAGACAGACAGGTGAACAGGCAGACAGGTGAACAGATAGGCAGACAGGTGAACAGGCAGACAGGTGAACAGGTAGGCAGGTGAATAGGTAGACAGACAGGTGAACAGGTAGGCAGGTGAACAGGTAGGCAGGTGAACAGGTAGGCAGACAGGTGAACAGGTAGATAGGTGAACAGGTAGGCAGGTGAACAGGTAGGCAGACAGGTGAACAGGCAGACAGGTGAACAGGCAGGCAGGTGAACAGGTAGGCAGGTGAACAGGTAGGCAGACAGGTGAACAGGCAGACAGGTGAACAGGTAGGCAGGTGAACAGGTAGGCAGGTGAACAGGTAGGCAGGTAGGCAGGTGAACAGGTAGACAGGTGAACAGGTAGGCAGGTGAACAGGTAGATAGGTGAACAGGTAGACAGGTGAACAGGTAGACAGGTGAACAGGTAGATAGGTGAACAGGTAGGCAGGTGAACAGGTAGGCAGACAGGTGAACAGGCAGACAGGTGAACAGGTAGGCAGGTGAACAGGTAGGCAGGTGAACAGGTAGACAGGTGAACAGGTAGGCAGGTAGGCAGGTGAACAGGTAGACAGGTGAACAGGTAGGCAGGTGAACAGGTAGGCAGACAGGTGAACAGGTAGATAGGTGAACAGGTAGACAGGTGAACAGGTAGACAGGTGAACAGGTAGATAGGTGAACAGGTAGGCAGGTGAACAGGTAGACAGGTGAACAGGTAGGCAGACAGGTGAACAGGTAGATAGGTGAACAGGTAGGCAGGTGAACAGGTAGACAGGTGAACAGGTAGACAGACAGGTGAACAGGTAGGCAGGTGAACAGGTAGGCAGGTAGGCAGGTGAACAGGTAGACAGACAGGTGAACAAGTAGACAGGTAACAGGTAGGCAGGTGAACAGGTAGACAGACAGGTAACAGGTAGGCAGGTGAACAGGTAGATAGGTGAACAGGTAGACAGGTGAACAGACAGACAGGTGAACAGGCAGACAGGTGAGCAGGCAGACAGGTGAACAGGTAGACAGGTGAACAAGTGAGTACCTCCAGCAGGCCGCAGTCACACTGCTCTCCTTTCTCCACATACAGGTTTCCACATCGCGGTCCTCCCAGCAGGCGGTCCGGCTGCGGTACGTTGAACAGACACATGCCGCCTCCGTGCAGCAGGCTGACCGACAGATCTGAAGCGCTGCAGCTGCTGAACTGTTGACCCGGCATGATCCTGAGCGTCAGAGGCCAGAGGTCATGTCAGTGACATCACAAGGCCAGAAGGTTGATGATTCGAACCCTGCAGCATGGAGTTCATCCTACCAAGCTTTGCCAGATGTCTGCTGACCATGCAGACGGTTCTATATGAGAGGAACGTTTTGCCTAGCTGGTAAAAGTTTCTACTAACATAGTGGACCTGGATGGCCTGTGAGAAGGTTCTAATGATCTAATGAGGTTGTATCAAACCAATTAAGGTATTACTGATTGAAGAAAAAGTTATACTGACCTAGGACAAACGTCTACTGACACCTTGAGAGGTCCTTTTGGCCTTTGAGGTTCAACTAAGATGGTAGAAGGTTCTACTGACCTGATGGAGTTCTACTGACTTGTAGCTGAGTTTTTATTATTTTCATGTTGTATAATTCTTGAAGTTTATTAAGTGTATTTGTCTCTTTTCCTGCATCCGAGCCGATACGTATCAAATAAAATCAATCAGATCAATCAATCAGCAGAAGGCTCAACTGACCCAAGAGAAAGGTTCTGCTGACCCATAGAAGGGTTCTATTGATCCAAAGAAAAGTTCTCCTGACCCATTGAAAAGTTCTCCTGACTGAGGGAAAGGTTCTATTGACCAAGGGCAAAGTTCTGCTCATCAAGAGAAAGGTTCTGCTGACCTACAGAAAAGTTCTCCTGACCCAGGCAAAGGTTCTGCTGACCCATAGAAAGGTTCTATTGATCCAAAGAAAGGTTCTCCTAACCCATAGAAAGGTTCTGCTGACGCAGGGAAAGGTTCTGCTAACCCATAGAAAGGTTCTACTGACCCAGGGAAAGGTTCTACTGACCCAGGGAAAGGAGGGTATTTTTCTGACTGAGTGAACGGTCGTCTGTTTTAATGAACGGGAGTCAGGAACTTGTGTTTCTGGAGACACATGCAGCTCTTTAGTCTCTCCAGTGGCTCTCTGTCACAAAGAATTATATGGAAATGAATAACAGTTATTTGTTTTTAACATTTTAAATAAACTGTAAAAATGTGTAGCCTCTACACCAAATTAAAAAATGCTTTAACATTTCAGTCAACTAAAATATGTCAGTCTACATCTACGGCCCTGGCATCTCATCCTCTAAATTTTGACAAACATCGATAGTGGGAGCTCGTCCTGAGTCCTCCAGCTCAGACAGCTAAGCATTCAAAATCCAAAAACAGAAAAATCTCAGCAGAAAATAGAAAATTTAACAGTGTGTGGACAAATTAATTTGCTTCCACCACCAACTAGGGCTGTCTTATAGGGACAAAATCAAATATCGCACTATTTTTTGTGACATTATAGAAGAAATGATGTTGGTGTTTTTACAAAATATTTACAATGAGATTTTTGATAATAATAATCACCAGTAATGTGGATATAATGATGAAGTTGGTAAAGGCAAATGATAGAACTTCTTTGAACTGGTCCAGGTTAGAAGTTCTGGTACTGACCCAGTTGAGGGCTCCATGATGCATCCTCCAAGCCGTGGTTCATTCTGGCAGGAGCAGCGGCGCTCGGCAGTGTCGTGACTCATCCCCAGGTTGTGACCGAGCTCGTGAGCGACGGTGGAGGCGACACCCAACACGCTGACCAGGTGGTCCTGACAGGAACGAGACGTTTACTCTGTTTGCACCCAGAAGAACTTTAGAAACTGTTAAACGCTGAAATTAACTGTTTAATTCTGTATTTTGAGGCCTTTTCTGGCAGTAAATTACATTCTGTATATATCGATCAATTTTTATTTATATAGCGCCAAATCATGACAAAAGTAATCTCAGGGCACTTTTCACATAGAGCAGGTCTAGACTTTCTAATTTACAGACACCCAACATTCCTTATGGAGGTCCATGTTGGTTCCATGTCAGGCACCATCATACCTTAAAGAACTCATAGTACCGTATAATCCCACCAGAGCACTGGTCTCCCAGTATGCAGGTTTACTGGTGGTTCCTACAGTATTTAAAAGTAGAACGGGAGGCAGAGCCTTCAGCTATCAGGCTCCTCTCTTGTGGAACCATCTCCCAGATTCGGTCCGAGGGGCAGACACCCTCTCTATGTTTAAGAGTAGGCTTAAAACTTTCCTCTTTGATAAAGCTTATAGTTAGGTCTGACCAGGCTGGCCTTGGATCAGCCCTTAGTTATGCTGCTATAGGCCTAGACTGCCCTTAGTTATGCTGCTATAGGCCTAGACTGCCCTTAGTTATGCTGCTATAGGCCTAGACTGTCCTTAGTCATGCTGCTATAGGCCTAGACTGTCCTTAGTTATGCTGCTATAGGCCTAGACTGCCCTTAGTTATGCTGCTATAGGCCTAGACTGTCCTTAGTTATGCTGCTATAGGCCTAGACTGCCCTTAGTTATACTGCTATAGGCCTAGACCGCCCTTAGTTATGCTGCTATAGGCCTAGACCGCCCTTAGTTATGCTGCTATAGGCCTAGACCGCCCTTAGTTATGCTGCTATAGGCCTAGACCGCTCTTAGTTATGCTGCTATAGGTCTAGACTGCCCTTAGTTATGCTGCTATAGGCCTAGACTGCCGGGGGACTTCCCATGATGCACTGGGCTCCTCTCTCCTCTCCTCCATCTCTATGTATTTTATTACTATTAATGCATGTTACTAACTTTACTTCTTCCCCGGAGTTCTTTGTGCTTTCTGATCCACAGGAAGCTCCATAAACCATAAACCATGCTGATGTGCTGACGTCCTTCTTCTGCCCTTCGCCAGCTGTTCCTGCTGTTCCTGCTAGTCACGTATCTGTTGTTGTTGTTCTCTCTCTCAACCCAACCGGTCAAGGCAGATGGCCTTCCACCCAGAGTCGGGGTCTGCTTTAGGTTTCTTCCCGTTAAAGGGGAGTTTTTCCTTCCCGCTGTCACCAAGTGCTGCTCATGGGGGGAACTGTTGGGTTTCTCTTTCTGTAAATTAAAGAGCGTGGTCTAGACCTGCTCCATGTAAAAGTGCCCTGAGATGACTTTTGATTTGGCGCTATGAATTAAAAATGGAATTAAAGTTACTACAATAGCAAAAGACTGTTTTTGTCCAGGTCACAGCTGCAGTTTCAGTCATTTGATACTGTTGATCATAAAATGCTGCTTCATAAACTCCAGTCTGCAGGTTTAGATGAAACCTTACAGAATGAACTCTGATGGTTCTCAGTCAAACCCTCTTACATCAGAAACAGGGTTCCACAGGGATCTGTCCTCGGTCCATTGCTCTTAACATTATACATATTTAACGTAATTCCTCCTGATAAATACTTCAATGTCTAATTTTTGCAGATGATACAGTCTTATAGGCCCCCCAGCCCAGACTGACCCGTCTTCAGTCGACCTTTGATGGTTTCCAGTTATCACTCAGACTGGTTTTAAATACTCTCCTGCTTGCTGAGTCATAAAGATTCTTCAGTTATTCAACATCTGACTCAGAAATTAAAAACCAAACTGCTACTTGTAAAGAATCAAAGGATGTTTGTCGTCTTCCAACCATAAAACTCTCGTGTGGTCGACCTTCATGTCTGTCCGTTACTATGGAGACGTTCTCTGCATCACACTTTATCACTAATGACACAGTTCATACTCATCATTGATCTCTGATCAGAAGGTTGGATCATCAATAAAGCTTCCAAACTACCTCACATCTCCTGTCCTTTAAATCCTGTTACTATGGAAACAGGATCCAGTCTGACGTTCCTCCTCAAAGCTTTATCTGATGTTCTTATGATTCTTGTAACTTTATTAATTCCTTGTTTATGTGTAGTTGCGTTGTTTCTGTCTGCTGATCTATTAGAAAAGAGATCAATAATCCCAACGAGGCCGTCTGATTAAATAAAAATCAAATAAAATGTCTTCTGTGACTGTTGTTCAAAGAATGTTTAGCAGTGTGTTTCCAGGTGTTTCCAGATGTTGACTCACCACGTTGACGCCTCCTGACCGGTCTCTGGAGCACATGGACGACTGGGACGCCATCCCCACCGTGGTCCCGTCGAACGCCTCGCCCCTGTAAGACACAGCTGATGGTGACTGAAGCGTCAGCAGGAAGTACGGCTGATCTGTTCCTGTGGTGTGATGTCATACATGACCAGCTGGGCGTTGTCATGGCGAAGGCGTGGCAGCAGCTCTCTGGTTCGCCACTCCAGGAAGTTGTTGAGGGTGTCGGTCGGACTCTTCTCCACCCGGATCTTATCACGGTCGCTCCAGATCTCCAGACCGGTCAACGCCACGCGCACTTTCAGAGGACGGTAGAACTGCAACAGGGTTACCATGGTAACAGGAGGTCAGAGGTCAGAGAGAAATGACTGTATGAATATGTAAACACATCTGTTATTGATCAGCAGCGCTGAGGCTGCTGAAGGAGGATTGGTCCGACTCTGATGGTGATGTGCTACGACAGAGGTGAAAGGTCAGAGGTCTCACCCAGTCCACCTGATTGGCCATGTCCAGCATGCGGTAGATGATGGTCTTGTTGTTCTTCTGGTAATTCAGAAACTGTGAGGAGATGAAAGTTCAGTAGGATGATCAGTACCAACATGATGACATCACAACCTTCACCGTCGTTGATCAGCTGATCGTTATAAACACACACTGACCTCCTGGTGATCGGCCACCAGCACCAGTTCGATGTATTTGGTCTCAGACAGGATGTCTCTCTTCCTCTGCAGACAGCACATGGAGGTCAGAGGTCAAACATCTTCTAATACTGAGGCTACATTACAAATAAATAAGTTAAATAAATAATAAATATAATTAATAATGTTTTAAGTCTACAGTCCGTCTCTCAGACGATCAAACAGGAAGTCAGCGTCTGCTGATGTCATTTCCAGAAGATCTAACCGGCAGCAGCGCGCTGCCTTGCTTCAGAGCGCGTCGGCAGCCTCACCCTGTGTGTGTGTGTGTAGCTGTGGATGGGAGGGACGGCGCCGTGAGAAACGCCGCAGCCGCCGCCGCTGCTCTCCAGGCGACTGGTGGAGTACAGCAGGTGGACTCCTCCTGCTCCTCCTGCTCCTCCTGCTCCGCTCCCTCCACTTCCCTCTCCCCCGCTCTCCCCTCCTCCCCCGTCCTCCTCCTGCTGCTGGAGGGGGAGGTGCTCGTCCTCCTGCGGCTGCAGCTCGAAACTCAGCGTGGAGTTGATGGCGATGATGCCGCTGCGGGAGGAAACAGCTGATCAGAACAAACATGGCTGACATTCAGGGTCGTATTTACGAGCTTCATGTTGCAAATGTAAAGAGTGAAACTGTTGCAGAGAGCCGATCAGATAATCTGGTTTGATTAAAGCAGATTAGGAGGTTTTCAGATTTCTGAGGGGATCATGAAGCTCTTCTGTAAACAGCTTTTAATCTGCAGGAATGTTTCAGTGAAGGCAGCCGAACGTTTCTGGACCAGAACCAGAACTTTATTTATCATTTCATCTGTTGTTGATATAAAAAGCATCGATCTGTTCAAGCGGCTATAATCTCTGTTTATGATGTAATCCGTCAACTTTGAACGTTTAGCAGATAAACAGGACGATGTGTCCGCGCTGCGTTCACTGACTGTCCGTTAGAAACTCGTCATGTGACTGAAGTGTCTTTATTTATTTGTTTGTTAATAGTTTTATGTTCTCAGAGGTCAGTAATCCCAGCTGCTAAATAAAGGTCTCAGTGTGGTGGACTGACTCTAAACCGGACCAGGTCTTTTCACGTGAGCCGATAAATAAATCCACTAATCCCGCCGCAGCCTTCACGCTC
>CM055847.1:75000-85000 GCA_029490765.1 Euthynnus affinis
ACGTCCAGTTTAATTCTCAGCAGCATCTTGAGTTTCAGGTAAATATGTGATAAGCCACGCCCACTTGTATTGATCAATACGGCGCTCACTGATATAAAACCTGTGTGTCAGAGTTGTGCGGCGTTTCCAAACAGCGCCGCCGTCTGGACGCTTGATGCTCAGCAGCTGATTTTCCTGATTAATTGATTAATCGTCTGTAAAATAGACAACAAGAAGCTCGACGTGTTAACGAGACTGACGGCGTCCCGGCAGACGCAGCTACTCCAACATCCATCTGTTTCCGCCATTTTGACTCTCTCACTTCCTGTTTCTGGTCACTTAGGAAGTGGGTGGGGCTAAGTACATCCGTTATCCAATCAGTGAGTGTTCCTGTGGCGCTCCCTCTTTGAAGACGAGACGCTTCCTGTCCTCGCCTCGCTCCCTCAGCACCGCAGGAAGTTACAACAGTTTCCTGTTAAATCTGCAGCCGGCACGAGTCAGAAGATCCAAAAGATCAATATCATCGATCAGAAACGTCTCAATGAGAAGCTGCAGGCGCCCTCACCTCCAAATATCAATAATAATATCAATAATATCAATAACATGTTAATGATCCAGTAAAGAAAGATAAAAGGAAATAAAAACTAAGAGTCAGTTTTATAAAGTCAAACATGTTTCTCTGCAACGTATTGATTATTTGATGATCAGATAATCAATAATATACTTTAATAAAAAACTTTAATAAACGATCAATCACTCGTCTGTTGATCAGAAAACTTCATCAATAAACTTTAAAGCCAAAAATAAAAAGTTTGTGATCTTTAATGTTATTTTCTGTGACATCATCACGTCCATTAATTCCATTTAGTTTGATATTGATCGACTGCAGCTGTGAGATAAAGGTATTGATTGAAGGTATTGATCGTGTGGCTCCTGTCCGTCTTTACAAATAAAGTTGGTTTGAATCCAGTGAAAATATTTGAGGAGTTTCCCTGTAAAAGGAGCAGAATTCCCCTCTGAGGCGTGTTTGTTTTCTCCACCCTGTGTGTGTGGTGGGGTCATTGTGCAGCAGGATGGGAGGAGGAGGGAGGGGGGAGGGGGGGGAGGGGGGGGGAGAGGGGTGAGTCAGCTGGGCGAGTCACTTCCTGTATTTCTTTTATACAGCTGGTGTGAAAAACGTTTCTCTGCTCCACAAGTTTAATGTTTTTAAAAAAGTTAGAAAAACTTTTAGATTTATTCTCCTCTAAGCCCCCCCCCCCCCACAACCCCCCCCCCCCCCATAACCCCCCCCTCCCATAACCCCCCCCCCCCCACAACCCCCCCTCCACAACCCCCCTCCTCCAATAACCCCCCCCACAACCCCCCCCCTCCTCCCATAACCGCCCCCCCCCCCCCCCCCCACAACCCCCCCCCCTCCAATAACCCCCCCTCCAATAACCCCCCCCCCACAACCCCCCCTCCTCCAATAACCCCCCCCACAACCCCCCCTCCTCCCATAACCCCCCCCCCCCCCCACAACCCCCCCTCCTCCAATAACCCCCCCTCCAATAACCCCCCCCCCCCCCATGATGAGGTCATGTCTGGCGTCCAGCAGTCAGATGAAATCACTGCAGCAGAAACGTTCAGGCCTGAAAACGTTTAATCACTGCTGACGTTCTTCTGTGGATATTTATTATTTATTTATTTAATATTTATTAGTTATTTATTAATTATTGTTTATTATTTATTTATTCATTGTTTATTGTCCGGGCCGTCTCAGGTGCTTCCTCGACGTTCCTCGTGTTGCTGTAAAAGTTCTTTATGTTTGCTCGGGCTCGTTGTCATGTGATCAATACATTTGGGATCAATCAGAAAGCTCCTGATGGTTTTCAATAACTGATCAGCAGGAAGTTGATCTTTAAAAACATCTGACTTTTGTTTTCATAACAGTTTAAACTGTAAGTTACAACAGAACTGGTGTCAGGGTTCAGATCTACAGGGTTCAGGTCTACAGGGTTCAGATCTACAGGGTTCAGATCTACAGGGTTCAGGTCTACAGGGTTCAGGTCTACAGGGTTCAGGTCTGCAGGGTTCAGGTCTGCAGGGTTCAGGTCTACAGGGTTCAGGTCTACAGGGTTCAGGTCTGCAGGGTTCAGGTCTGCAGGGTTCAGGTCTACAGGGTTCAGGTCTGCAGGGTTCAGGTCTACAGGGTTCAGGTCTACAGGGTTCAGGTCTGCAGGGTTCAGATCTGCAGGGTTCAGGTCTACAGGGTTCAGGTCTACAGGGTTCAGGTCTGCAGGGTTCAGGTCTACAGGGTTCAGGTCTGCAGGGTTCAGGTCTGCAGGGTTCAGGTCTGCAGGGTTCAGGTCTACAGGGTTCAGGTCTGCAAGGTTCAGGTCTACAGGGTTCAGGTCTACAGGGTCCAGGTCTGCAGGGTTCAGATCTACAGGGTTCAGGTCTACAGGGTTCAGGTCTACAGGGTTCAGGTCTACAGGGTTCAGGTCTGCAGGGTTCACGTCTACAGGGTTCAGGTCTGCAGGGTTCAGGTCTGCAGGGTTCAGGTCTGCAGGGTTCAGGTCTACAGGGTTCAGGTCTACAGGGTTCAGGTCTACAGGGTTCAGGTCTACAGGGTTCAGGTCTGCAGGGTTCAGGTCTACAGTGGTATCAGGGTCCTGATGCAGCCTGCTCACCAGTAATGGATATGAGGCGGGTTAGGGTTAGATGGTCATTTTCACAGGAAATGATCTCAGGCTTTTTGTCAGCTGCACAGGAAGTGTCCGTCCTCTAACGCCCTCCCCCCCTCAGGAACCTCCTGGTGACACTTCCTTCCTGTCTGTTATTATACAGGAAGTGAAGCTGCGTCTGTTAGTGAACGAATATTCAGACACGAGGCTCAAACTGCTTCTCTGCATCAAACAACCTTCAGAATAAAAGTTCCTCCAGCAGAAAAATAAAAGTTCGGGTCTCCTGGCTGCTAATAAACCTGATTTTCATTTTAATCAATAAGCTGATTATTTTCTGGATTTATCAATAAAATGTCAGATTAAAGTAAACAAATGTTCAATTTCACAGCTACAACAGATCATTAATCTGCAGATTAATTAAATATAACACGCCAGTAACACGCCAGTAACACACCAGTAAAACACCAGTAACACGCCAGTAACACGCCAGCAAGACACCAGTAACACACCAGTAACACACCAGCAAGACACCAGTAACACACCAGTAACACGCCAGTAACACACCAGTAACACACCAGTAACACGCCAGCAAGACACCAGTAACACACCAGTAACACGCCAGCAAGACACCAGTAAGACACCAGTAACACACCAGTAACACGCCAGTAACACACCAGTAACACGCCAGTAACACGCCAGCAAGACACCAGTAACACACCAGTAACACGCCAGCAAGACACCAGTAACACACCAGTAACACGCCAGTAACACACCAGTAACACGCCAGCAAGACACCAGTAAAACACCAGTAACACGCCAGTAACACACCAGTAACACGCCAGTAACACACCAGTAACACACCAGTAACACGCCAGTAACACGCCAGCAACACGCCAGTAACACGCCAGCAAGACACCAGTAACACACTAGTAACACACCAGTAACACGCCAGTAACACACCAGTAAGACACCAGTAACACACCAGCAAGACACCAGCAACACACCAGTAACACGCCAGCAAGACACCAGTAAGACACCAGTAACACACCAGTAACACACCAGCAAGACACCAGTAACACACCAGTAACACGCCAGTAACACACCAGTAACACGCGAGCAAGACACCAGTAACACACCAGTAACACGCCAGCAAGACACCAGTAAGACACCAGTAACACACCAGTAACACGCCAGTAACACACCAGTAAGACACCAGTAACACACCAGTAACACGCCAGTAACACGCCAGTAACACGCCAGTAACACGCCAGTAAGACACCAGTAACACACCAGTAACACGCCAGCAAGACACCAGTAACACGCCAGCAAGATACCAGTAACACACCAGTAACACGCCAGTAACACACCAGTAACACGCCAGCAAGACACCAGTAAAACACCAGTAACACGCCAGTAACACGCCAGTAACACACCAGTAACACGCCAGCAAGACACCAGTAACACGCCAGTAACACACTAGTAACACGCCAGCAAGATACCAGTAACACGCCAGTAACACGCCAGTAAGACACCAGTAAGACACCAGTAAGACACCAGTAACACGCCAGCAAGACACCAGTAACACGCCAGTAACACACCAGTAACACGCCAGTAACACACTAGTAACACGCCAGCAAGATACCAGTAAGACACCAGTAACACGCCAGCAAGACACCAGTAACACGCCAGTAACACACTAGTAACACGCCAGCAAGATACCAGTAACACACCAGTAACACGCCAGCAAGATACCAGTAACACACCAGTAACACGCCAGTAAGACACCAGTAACACGCCAGTAACACGCCAGTAACACACCAGTAACACACCAGTAACACGCCAGCAAGACACCAGTAACACACCAGTAACACGCCAGTAACACACCAGTAACACGCCAGCAAGACACCAGTAAGATACCAGTAACACGCCAGTAACACGCCAGCAAGACACCAGTAAGATACCAGTAACACGCCAGTAACACGCCAGCAAGACACCAGTAACACGCCAGTAACACACCAGTAACACGCCAGTAACACACCAGTAACACACCAGTAAGACAGCAGATAACCAGTATTAAACCAGTTTACACACAAATAAGCAGACCAGTGAAGCACCAGTTATACATGAATACACAAACCAGTAAGACACCAGTACCGGTGACCTTTGACCTGTGGGAGGTTTCTGACCTGCAGGGCTTCCTTTAGGCTCCGCCTCTGACCGTCCACCAGCACGAAGGGACGTGTCGTCTCCAGCAGGGGGCGCCACTTCCTGTCCACACCTGTGGACAGATACACAGTCAGCTGCTGGGAATACTGGGAACACTGGGGACACTAGGGACATTAGGGACACTGGGAACACTGGGAACACTGGGAACGCTGGGAGTGCTGGGAAGCTGCTACAGTGTCACAGTGAGGTCAGACTGGGGTCAAAGGTCACATCCTGCCTTTCAGGTTTATCTGAACTCTCAGAGCTGCAGCAAAAGAAAAGAAGACAAACAAACAAACAAACAAACAAACAAACAAACATCAGCGTCTTTACTGACTTCTGGAGAAAAACATGTTTATTTATCATCAGAACAGTTTATCATGTTTGTTTGATTGACTAAACCAGTAGAACCAGTAGAACCATTAGGTCAGACTGGTTCTACTGGTTCTCCTCCAACGACGACCAGTTAGACTCTTGGAGTCTTTCAGCTTCGCTGTGACGCAACTGTCAGGAAGTTCTGGTCCCGTTAGAACCGAACCGGACTCCGGTTCACTGAGCACAGTATCACATGTAGATTTTAGGAACCTGCTGGACCTGCAGGAACCAGGTAACTTCTGGACCTGTTGGACCTGCAGGAACCAGATAACCTCTGGACCTGCAGGAACCAGATAACCTCTGGACCTGCAGGAACCAGATAACCTCTGGACCTGTTGGACCTGCAGGAACCAGATAACCTCTGGACCTGCTGGACCTGCAGGAACCAGATAACCTCTGGACCTGTTGGACCTGCAGGAACCAGATAACCTTTGGACCTGTTGGACCTGCAGGAAGCAGATAACCTCTGGACCTGTTGGACCTGCAGGAACCAGATAACCTTTGGACCTGTTGGACCTGCAGGAACCAGATAACCTCTGGACCTGCAGGAACCAGATAACCTCTGGACCTGTTGGACCTGCAGGAACCAGATAACCTCTGGACCTGCAGGAACCAGATAACTTCTGGACCTGTTGGACCTGCAGGAACCAGATAACCTGCTGGACCTGCAGGAAGCAGGTAACCTCTGGACCTGTTGGACCTGCAGGAACCAGATAACCTCTGGACCTGCAGCCACGAAGGAACGATGGATCCTTGACAGAAGAACCTGAAAACAGTTTATTGCGTCGTGTTTTCCTGCTGCGAGTTCAGAGTTCAGTTTACAGAAGTTTGATCTGAACGATGATGATGATGATGAAGTGGATGATGGTTACACCAGTTTCTCGAGACCAAACTCAGAGCACTAGTTTCCCACCAGTAACACCAGTAATCAGTGTCACCAGTAACACCAGTAACACCAGTAACCAGTAACACCAGTATCACCAGTAACATCAGTAATCAGTAACACCAGTAATCAGTATCACCAGTAACACCAGTATCACCAGTAACCAGTAACACTAGTAACACCAGTATCACCAGTAATCAGTAACACCAGTAATCAGTGTCACCAGTAACACCAGTAACACCAGTAACCAGTAACACCAGTATCACCAGTAACACCAGTAACCAGTAACACCAGTAATCAGTATCACCAGTAACACCAGTATCACCAGTAACCAGTAACACTAGTAACACCAGTATCACCAGTAATCAGTAACACCAGTATCACCGGTAACACCAGTATCACCAGTATCACCAGTAACACCAGTATCACCAGTAACACCAGTATCACCGGTAACACCAGTAATCAGTATCACCAGTGTCACCAGTAATCAGTAACATCAGTAATCAGTATCACCAGTAACACCAGTAACCAGTAACACTAGTAACACCAGTAACACCAGTAATCAGTAACATCAGTAATCAGTAACACCAGTATCACCGGTAACACCAGTATCACCAGTATCACCAGTAACACCAGTATCACCGGTAACACCAGTAATCAGTATCACCAGTGTCACCAGTAATCAGTAACACCAGTAATCAGTATCACCAGTGTCACCAGTAATCAGTATCACCAGTAATCAGTAACACCAGTATCACCAGTATCACCAGTAATCAGTATCACCAGTAATCAGTAACACCAGTATCACCAGTATCACCAGTAATCAGTATCACCAGTATCACCAGTAATCAGTATCACCAGTATCACCAGTAATCAGTATCACCAGTAACACCAGTAACACCAGTAATCAGTAACATCAGTATCACCAGTAACACCAGTAACACCAGTAATCAGTAACACCAGTAACACCAGTAACAGTAGGACATCGATGCCAACAGACAACAAGGCAACGAGGATCAGCTGTTTGTTTGTTTGTTTGTTTGTTTGTTTGAAGCACCTCAGGAGGAATTTCAGACCCTGAACTCTTTTACCTGAACGTTGTAACCGTTCCGTGAACGTTACCTGACACCGTCGCCGTCAGACTCTCGGTTCCGTCCGTCGGTCGGTCCTGCGGTGCTTTCAGGGACCTGGCGGCCGTGAACGCATCCTGGCCGCTGAGCATCAGCAGCAGAAGCAGCAGTCCGGTGGCTCTGGTGGCTCCGGTGGCTCTGGTGGCTCCGGTGGTTCCGGTGGCTCCGGTAGCTCTGGTGGCTCCGGTGGCTCCGTTAGCGCTGATGGCTCTGCTCATCGTCTCTGGGTCTCCGGTTACCGGCAACAGGTCGCCGCTGTGTCCCGTCCCGTTATCTCACCTCCACATAAAGTCCATGTTTCCTCTTTTCCCGGTAACATCCAGAGAACGGAGCTGCTGTAAGTCACCGGACGACGGGCACAGAAGTGGCCGTTAACGCCCGGTCCGGTCCGGTCTCTGCCGTTAGTCCAGCCGGAAATATTCGGTTTATCTGCCCCGCGAGGCCTGAAGGCAGCTCATTACCGCAGGACACCGGACCGCCCGTGTTTATACCGGGAGCTAACGGAGACGTCATCGAGCCGCGTGAAGCTCACCGGAGTGAGCGATAACACCGGAAGCGCTGCGGCTACGCCTTCAGAATAAATGTCTGTAAACGCGTGTGTGTCTGAAAGCAAAAATCACCAATAACTAATCAATCAATCAAAGGTGTGAAAGCAGTTTAATGGATCAACGGACTTATTGATGAGGCTATAGATTATTGTTACAGCGTATTTATCAAATTAAATGTTTGTTGTTAACGTCTTTAACATTGAACACAATAAAAACAGTTTATATGTTTTAACTTCACGTGAATTAAACTAACAGCATATCAATAAGTGTTGACTCATCTAACAACAATCTATAAATATATATGATCAATAACACCATTAACTCATCTAATAACCAATCTGATAACTAATCCACAGCTGATAGATTAATATTTGATCAGTAATCAATGGAACTGTGTTTATTTCCATGAAAAATGTTTTATAAAAATCGCTTTTATTGTGGAAAGAAATGACCGGATGTAGTATTAACACGTCACTGACTGACAAATGTATTAAACAAACACGCGCACAGGCGCGCGCACATCAAGAGTTCCTCAGTGGATTTAACTGTTTGCTGTCTGAAGAGTTCAGCTGCTGAACATCTAATATAAATATAAATATATAATATATACATTATAAATAAATAAATAAATAAATAAATAAAAAAATATATATATATATATAATATACATAATAATCATTATATGTGTGTGATGACATCCAGGAAACATCAGGAAGATCCTCCAAAGATGAACTGCTGAGTGAAACATCAGGCAGCAGAAACCTGATGATGCAGAGGAGGAATCATCATGGAGGGACAAGATCCTACAGGATCCCAGGATCTACCACAGCAGACAGGATCCCAGGATCTACCACAGCAGACAGGATCCCAGGATCTACCACAGCAGACAGGATCTACCACAGCAGACAGGATCCCAGGATCTACCACAGCAGACAGGATCCCAGGATCTACCACAGCAGACAGGATCAGTGTCTGCATAGTGAACAGGAACATCTGCACTGAGTCTGGGATGGAGGTCCTGAGGTCACAATGGAAGACAAACATAAACAAACATAAACAAAGGTAAACAAAGGTGAGTAAACGTGAACGTCGTCTGGTCACCTGGAGGAGCACAGGTGGGCGGAGTCAGAGCAGGTAGTGATGACATCACTGAGCACTGATGTAAACTAATCATCAGATTAAAACTGTGAATGAAGGAGGATCAGCTGATGACATAATAATCTGATCATGTGATCACACACACACACTCAGCACGTGCTCAGTGAGCTGATGGATGAATGTATTGATTATATATAGATTTATATTTACAGCATATTACACACAGCAGGATATATATAAACATACTGTATCCATGGTAACCAACGTTTGTAGGTGTGGTTAAACATCTACGGTAGAAAATACTGAGAAATAAATAGATTAGGTTTTATTTTTTATTTTTCATGTTTTGATGTTTCATTTATTTAATCTGGTTGTTTTTATTTGTTCTGTACTAATAAAGTTTGATTGATTAGACTGATTGACATTCTCCACATATGTGATATTATTGATATTATTGATCAATCAGATGTTTTGTGTTTGTATTTGATGACTAACGGATGATTGACAGGTCTGACGACAGCGTGTGATTGGCTGGATGAACCGTCCTGTTATATATTTATATTTATATTTATATTTATATTTATATTTATATTTATATTTATATTTATATTTATTATATACACACATATTCATCTAAAAGTTAAACTGTGTATAAACCTTATTTAATGTACAAACTATATTTTCATTGATCATTATTGTGTTTCTTCATCATTATTACAGATGTTTCTGATTGATCAGCTGCAGGGATCAATACATGTTCAGACTGTCCACACAGGAGGCTTAATAACAGATGATGATGATGATGATGAAGTCAAACACACTGAGGAGGGAAACTGTCGCCCTCTGCTGGTCAAAAGTACGACGACAGTTTGCATAATTAAAGTCTGTAAATCAATAATAATCAATAATAAATATGTTCGGTTATTAACAACCGATCAGAATTATTAAAAGTTTATTAAATAAACAATAAATAAACAATAAATAAACAGTAAACATTTCAGTAAGAAGAATTTAAAGTGTTTTACATAAATCATAAAAGTCATTAAAACAGAATTTAAAAACAAAAAAGGAAATAAAACAAATAAAAGAATAAAAATAAAAGCAGTGAAAATATTAAAA
>CM055847.1:90000-92500 GCA_029490765.1 Euthynnus affinis
TCTGCGGGCTGCTGTTGGCGTCTCTGTACGGCGCCATGATGCTCTTCCTGCAGAAGCAGCCGCTGTGGCTCTGTGCGTACAGCACGCTGGCCGTCGCCTTCATGGCGGCGTTCGGGATGGGGCTGTCCGCCGCCGTCCGGGCCGACGTCATGGTCATGATGCCCTCGCTGTGCTCAGGTGACTCACCTGTCAGGCTACACATAGTCAAGACGCCTCTAGTTTGCACACAGAGGGGGCGGGGCTACATTAGGAAGGCGGGGTTACAGACAGAGGGGGCGGGGCTACACAGAGGGAGGCGGGGCTACTGTAGACATAAATGCGGAGCCCTGATCAGCCAATCAGAGTGTGTGTATGTTCCAGCTCAGGGGCGGAGCTTCCTGCTGTTCCTCAGCACATCACTGCTGCTCGCCGCTCCGCTCAGCAACACGCTGGAAAACACCGAACGAGCCGCCGCCAGCCTGCTGTGTGGAGCCGAGCTGGCAGCCAATCAGACTCAGGAGCTGCTGCAGCGAGCGGCCACGCCCCTTTTCTGTAAGACCCGCCCACTTCAGACGACACAACTGCAAATACTTCAAACATGCTTCAGATCCACTGCTTTGTTTTCATGTTTAGTTTCAGTCTGAATTTAAAAATGTGAACAACCAGCAGCTTTCAGAGTTTCAGAGTTTCAGTCTCTGACGCCTCTGACGTCTCTGACGCCTCTGACGGCTCTGACGTCTCTGACGCCTCTGACGTCTCTGACGCCTCTGACGGCGTTCCCGTTGCAGCCGTGTTGGACAGGATCACAGAGATCAGCAGTAACGCCGTCTCTGTGGCGGGAAGAGTTCAGGACCTCGTCCAGGCGCTGACCGACAGCGTCCGCCATGTTGGTGAGAAGCTTTCATATCTATTGTTTGTCTGCTCCGCTGTTTTATGGAGGTGCTGCTGTTGCCGTGGAGACGAACCACGAACCTGCACAGTGTATTTACCTCTGACCTCTGACCTCTGGATCTCCAGCTCGCACTCTTAGGAACGTCCTGCACTTCCTGGTGGACATCGGAGACGTGTGCAACGCCAAACTGGGCTCTCCGTACAGGAAGTGCCGGGCGCTGTTCGCCGAGGCTCGAGCCGACTGCTCCGACCTGCTGGGAGAGTTCAACTTCCTGTGTGACATCATCGACGGCTTCCTGCCGCTCTGCCAGCTCGCCCGCGGTGCGTTCACTGACACTCCGTACCGGGTGAACTTTAAAGGAACATTACGCAGATTTACTGCTCATGACGTCACAGCGATGACGTCACAGTGATGACGTCACAGTGATGACGTCACAGCGATGACGTCATCACTGTGACGTCATCACAGTGATGACGTCACAGTGATGACGTCACAGCGATGACGTCACAGTGATGTTCCTCTGGTTCTTCTGGTTCTTCTGGTTCTTCTGGTTCCTCTGGTTCTTCTGGTTCTTCTGGTTCTTCTGGTTCCTCTGGTTCTTCTGGTTCTTCTGGTTCTTCTGGTTCCTCTGGTTCCTCTGGTTCTTCTGGTTCCTCTGGTTCCTCTGGTTCTTCTGGTTCTTCTGGTTCCTCTGGTTCCTCTGGTTCCTCTGGTTCTTCTGGTTCTTCTGGTTCCTCTGGTTCTTCTGGTTCCTCTGGTTCCTCTGGTTCCTCTGGTTCTTCTGGTCCCTCTGGTTCCTCTGGTTCTTCTGGTTCTTCTGGTTCCTCTGGTTCCTCTGGTTCTTCTGGTTCCTCTGGTTCCTCTGGTTCTTCTGGTTCCTCTGGTTCCTCTGGTTCCTCTGGTTCCTCTGGTTCTTCTGGTTCTTCTGGTTCCTCTGGTTCTTCTGGTTCCTCTGGTTCCTCTGGTTCCTCTGGTTCTTCTGGTCCCTCTGGTTCCTCTGGTTCTTCTGGTTCTTCTGGTTCCTCTGGTTCTTCTGGTTCTTCTGGTTCCTCTGGTTCCTCTGGTTCTTCTGGTTCTTCTGGTTCCTCTGGTTCCTCTGGTTCTTCTGGTTCCTCTGGTTCTTCTGGTTCCTGTGGTTCCTCTGGTTCTTCTGGTTCTTCTGGTTCCTCTGGTTCTTCTGGTTCTTCTGGTTCTTCTGGTTCCTCTGGTTCTTCTGGTTCCTCTGGTTCTTCTGGTTCTTCTGGTTCCTCTGGTTCCTCTGGTTCTTCTGGTTCTTCTGGTTCCTCTGGTTCCTCTGGTTCCTCTGGTTCCTCTGGTTCTTCTGGTTCTTCTGGTTCCTCTGGTCCCTCTGGTTCCTCTGGTTCTTCTGGTTCTTCTGGTTCCTCTGGTTCTTCTGGTTCTTCTGGTTCCTCTGGTTCTTCTGGTTCTTCTGGTTCCTCTGGTTCCTCTGGTTCCTCTGGTTCTTCTGGTTCTTCTGGTTCCTCTGGTCCCTCTGGTTCCTCTGGTTCTTCTGGTTCCTCTGGTTCCTCTGGTTCTTCTGGTTCTTCTGGTTCCTCTGGTTCTTCTGGTTCTTCTGGTTCTTCTGGTTCCTCTGGTTCCTCTGGTTCTTCTGGTTCCTCTGGTTCCTGT